>HG738138.1:1200000-1517483 GCA_000499405.2 Onchocerca volvulus
TGCTACAAATCATCACAAATACTCATGTCCTCCTCTCTTTTTCCATCCCTGTAAATAATGACTGGAAAGGTATGTTCTGTGGAAAATTTATTGTACGGTGTCATAGTTGCACGTATTTTTCAAATTCATAGCCGTCATAATTACTACTTATGTTTAGAACAGTATCCTGTTGCATTTAATTTTTACTGCATCCAGTCTAAATACTTTTTTTTATTTTCTTTCCTCGGAATTCAAGAAGGTAATTTTGAATCCAAAATAATGCATTATGTTATGTTTCGAATTTGAGAGAGATTTGAAAGTTTCACTTTCAATTTTAAAGAAGAAAAGGTGTCTACAATGTTTTTTCTTCCTTCCCTCCTCTCTTCTCCTTACCTTCTCACCTTTGAGTAATTAAATTTTTTTTGAGAAAAGACTGAGTAATGTCTCTGACAAATAGTTATAGAAGTATCATTTGTATTTTTTCACTTCAAATTGGTGGTCTTTCATCTTTGAATACTCAGCAGTCAGTATCCACAGTCAATTGATATCATACCAATAAGACAAATCTGGAAGTACCACAGTGACGAAACAACGACAGATATTATTGAATGATTCCTCACATCATATTTCATTTTCTAAGCAAATGTTTGTAATAAAAGGATTGAATTTGCAGCAGCCGCAATGCATCAGTCGGGTGGTTTGCTTGCAGCACCGGTAGTTGGTACAGTTGTTTCAAATGCGGAAGGTGAGAAACAAGATGAGAAATTAGCACGAGAGCAGTATGACCTTCAAGTGCAAATGCAAATGGCTGCAGTTGCAGGGATCGGCCCACAGATGCCACCACCTTCTGCAGTTTGTTTCAAATTTTATAAGCTTTGGGGTATTTTGAAAAAAAATCTTTGAATTTTTCTGAAACACAAGTTCATCCAAAAATCCATTCGTTTGAACCTACAGCTTTTCGTTTTTTGGGTATTGTTCTGAATTTTCTTTTTAGGTCCAGTCGCAACCAGCTTCATCAAATGCTTTAACAACACCGGATCCATCAACATCATCAAATTCTGTTGATAGCGCACCCAAACGATTGCACGTATCAAACATACCGTTCCGATTCCGTGATCCTGATTTAAGGACAATGTTTGAAAAATTTGGTCCTGTAACTGATGTTGAAATAATATTTAATGAACGTGGTAGTAAGGTAATTGCGAGTTTTTTTTTTTTCTCTCTAGAAGAATAGCTTTTTGTTGCAGTGATTAACGAAGATGTCGCTTGTCTCCTAGTTAATATAATTTTTTTTTTCTATATGCCTAGAATTTTAAGACGAATTAAGCGTTTTTATCTAGATCAGCTGCCTAAATTTTGGAATATTACTTTTGCTTCTAATTTTTGTACTTCTCTAGGGATTTGGTTTTGTAACTATGGAAAAATCGGCAGATGCGGAGAAAGCTAGACAGGAATTGCACGGTTCTTCAGTTGAGGGTCGCAAAATAGAGGTTTGCTTGTTTGTCATGCACCAAACCAGGCAATTAAAAAGTCGGCTTATGGTTACTCTCTGTCTTGGTTGTTACGGAACTTGTAGTTTGCCGGGTATGATGCTGTTGCTAATCTGTCTGTCTCCCTGGTGTATCCTGCAACACTTACTTGTTACAAAATTCGAGCTTCTGAAGTATGTTCTTCTACCTGAGCATGAACTTCCCATCACTCTTTTATACCACAAACTTCCCCCATCTCTGGCTCCTAATTTAAGGTATTTTTCTATATTTTACGACTTTTTTGGTTATTCTGACCCTTCTTTATTGCTCGAACAGCTAAAAAATATTCCTTGTCTGTGGGAAATCATTTTTTTAATATTTTTGATTCCAAAATTCTTTTCATTTTTTTTTAAAATCTAGGCTTATTTTATAAAACCAATACAGTAAATCGGATTCCTTCCTAAACTCTATGTTTTCGAAAAAGAACGAAGACGTGGAAATCTTTCATGAGCACTAGAGTATGATTTAGAAAGTGAATATCACATCTTTCATCATTACTGGGTAGATCTTATTTTTTCCAAAAAGTAATTTTTGTGTAAAAAAAAAAAAAACTTGTTGCTAGTTTTCGGCACCTCTTCTTGAGACGAATTAAATTTTCAAGTTGATTTAAGAGGCTTATACATTAATGGTAGAATCTAGAATAAGATGACGGAAACAGAAATGGGAAACAATGTGAACTTTTCCCTTAAGTATAAAAATTTCAAGAGCTCTTAACCTGAATTATCTGAAATTCGAGATATCCAAAATTGGTTTGGTTAAATTTAGCAAGAAAGCTGCAGTTCTGTTGAAAATCCGAGATGTTGTTAGTTTGGAGGTCCCAAAATCCTGTAAAAAAGAATAGCTGTGATGGTGGATGCACTTTTTTACTTCCATTCTTTTGATCGAAACAGTGTTTTTCTCATGAGCATGATGCTTAATAATTGTTATTAAAAATTCACCGTAGGGGGCGCACTACGTTTTTGGGATCGTCTAATTGTGTTTGCTTTACACAGAGAATTTGCATCCAATTGCATTTCTGTATTTTATTTTTTAATTTTTTAAACGGACTACTACTAATCCTTGCGCGCTCGGATCTTTTCCGATATATTTAAAGTTTTCCTGATCCTTTGCATGGCTACCCATTGAAGTTTGGAGAAATCAAACACTTAATATATATGCTGTACCTTAAAATAAAAAAACAGCGCTATATATATATCAAAGTGACCTATTGATTGCTACCATTTCGCCCAGATTTGCTAACATCGCCAAAATATTCTACATGCTTTTTTTTTTTTATTTTTCTTCCCGATCATTGGGCGACTTTTTACCTTTTCTTACTTGTCTGATATATGCATATATTTGCTCTTTTTTTTTATTTAACCGAGATTTTCTAAATTTTTTGAAATCTTTCAAATTTTCCATGGGGAAATGTGTTTTTCTTGTTTTTTTTATAAACAGATATTCTTAGATCTATTTATATTTGGTAAATGTTTCTTTTGCGGTGCTTATTTTTTTCTTCGTACGTTTTGCTGGCATGTTTCTCACAAACAAAAAAAAAAAAAAAAAAAAGAAAAAAATTGAAAGAATAAGACTGTGGAAGTTATTCCGGACGACTGCCTAATAGTCGCCTTTTTTGAGGTGAATTGCGCCACTGCCCGTATACACACCAAGAAGCCGAAAGTCGCACCCGGTGAGCCGAAATCTTTATCTTATTTTCAAAACAAAAAGAAAAGTTGAGAGTGAAAGAGAAAGTGATGTTATAATTTCCTAATTTTAAATTTTTTTGAAAAACTCGTATTGTTTCTTTTTCGGTGTTTTTAAAATTCGACGCATAAATTGCATTTTTCCACTAAAAAAGGAAAAATTGCATGAAAATTTGGTTTGCATAACTAATTAATCTCGTCAGTTAGTTATGCAGGTGAAATTTATTAAAATTAATTATGCAAATTGGTTTGCATGTAAAACAATCAATTGCACGTTTTCAAAAGTGTTAAGAAATGAAAAAAAGGTGCAGATTTTGTAACAGCCATACGGCTCCGTGCTTTTTTTATTGCATGCAATTGAACTTTTTACGCGTTGTTGCTTCAAATAATCTTATTGAAATTTTTGCATATACTTGTCTTAAAAAGTGAAGACAGTTATGTCTGGTAGGTATGTTTTTTTTTCTCTTTTTTTGTTATAACTATTACTATTATAATTATCATTATTTATTATTATTATTATCATTATTATTACTAATAATATTATTTATCACTATTATTTTCGTTTTAACGTGCAAGCAAACTGCACGAGCAGCGCGCATTCCAAGTTGAGATATAGAAATTTAAAGTATAAATCCTGAACAAAAAGACACAGGTGAATGTTTTGCAGTTTTGTCGGTTTACAGTGCTCATTTCCACGCGCTGCACTTGTGGCGCGTGCGCATGTTTTGTCAAGTTACGCTGAAAGTTTTTATGGTATATGCTCTCACATTTACTGTGCATGAATAGTTTGCAAAATGTATTTTCCTTCTTCTCATATTTTCGTTTTTGTATCCGAAAAATTCCATACTTAAAACCTGACCGTAATTTCAATTTAAACATTTTTTAAAAAAATGTGGAAGGAAAAACAAATGCTTGTAGAACAAAAGAGACTTCAGAGAAGAAAAACGAAGGAAGAACGCAGGAAAAGGTGTAATGGGAAGGAGAAATATAGAAATCAGAACAAATTGTAGAAATAGTTTTCGGCGCTTATAGTTTGCTGCTCATAACTTTAATATATTTTATTATTATTATTATTATTATTATTATTATTATTATTATTATTATTATTATTATTATTATTATTATTATTAAATTATTAAATTATTATTATTATTATTATTATTATTATTATTATTATTATTATTATTTTTATTTTTATTTTTATTATTATGATTATGATTATGATTATGATTATAATTATCAGTTATTATTATATTATAGATTTCCGAACTATTTCAGTCTCGTCTGTTTTTTTTTTTTTTTTTCGTTTTTTTAATCAAGAAATATGATATACATAAATTTACCCAAACTTTATGTATTTTTCCAGGGATGGTGGATGCTAGTTTGGCTGTTGCCGCATTGCAGGGTGCTGCACTTCAACAAGCAGCTGCAGCTAATCGTGCATTATACTTACGAAATCCGCTGGCACAAGCGCTAGCGGTTCGGAATTTGCAAAATCTCAACATGCAAAATCAGCTTGCTGCACTTGGACAACCGCAGCAGTTGAATTTCATTACACCAGCTCTTGCAGCTCAAATGCAAAATCAGGGCCTTTTACTGGGTGCAGCACAATTGTCTCAAACAACTACTCAACCACTACAACAACCTTACGACCCAGCAGCTTTGCTAACTGAGCAAGCACGTTTGCAGCTTGTTGCTGCACAAGGTATGTTCAAGTTATGTTTAGGATGGAAAGATTGTGGAAAAGAATGAATGATTCTATTCATATGTTTAGTATCTATTTCTTGATCAAATTGAATTTTAACAAGCCGGATTTCCATGGAGATTTCATCATTCTTACATCAGTTTTCCAGTAATTCATTGAAGATATAAATTTATTCATTTATTAATTTTCACTTACCTTTTTCAAGCAGCAAATCCGGCTTTGATGGCAGCTGCAGCAGCAGCAGCAGCGCGTAACGCTGTGGCAAGTACAGCTGGTACCACATCCATTGGTGAACAATATCTCGGTCAAGCATTAACAGCAGCATTGCCTGGTTATCCAGCTGTAGCAGCAGCTACGTATCGTACGCTGAATCGTTTTGCACCATACTGAAATTCCACCCTGGGCTGAAATTTATTGCAATTTTTGAAGTGAAATTTGCATATTGAGAAGAAAAATGAGTTTTTATGTTTATGTTTTTTGTTGTGATTACCTAAATGCTTTCATCATTTTTTCCAAAATGAATCAGCAAGGCTGATTTTTTGTTTCAATGCTCTTCCTTTAAATTTCAGTTGTAAATTATTTCTTTGTATCAAGTTGAATTGAAGGTTTTAAGTTTCGTTTTACTGGATATTTTTCACTGCATATGTTTTAATTTTTGTCTTTTCGTCTTGATATTTTTGTGAATTTGATGAAATTGTAGAAAAAGGAAGATGTTTTGTGAAACATTTAGCTAGAATATTTTGATGGGATCAGATGGGAATTCATGTCTGGTTTGAATGTTGGAAAGTTTTTAATTTTATATCTGAAATTCTCATCTTTTTTTTTTTCCTTCGTCGCATGAAAGGTATCACGGAAGTCAGTTCAGGTGCTAACGGAAGGTTGTTAGAATTGACTTGGGAAAATCAGGCTGGTGATCTATGTAGGTCAGGAAGTTGTTCATTACATCTCAATTAGTAGCAGCGTTAATAGTTTAATTCCACAAAAGTATGCATACAAATATGTTCTGACTTTCGGAGATGGAATAATTGTGAAATTATCATCACTAATTTATTTTAAAGTCTCAGTTTACGTATTGCTTTAGAAATTTCCATTTTGTTGCATTCGTGACATATAATATTGTGAGCTTTTTCCATCATTTTTTTTTTCTTTTTTTTTTTCAAGTACTATATCAATTATTTTGAATTATTTTGATTTCATGTCTTTTCCTTATCAGTGCAATTGTGTATTAGTTATCTGTTGTACTAAACATGCTTGTGAATGAGTAATTTTAGAGATATTGATTTGCATACTCTGAGATTTCGATATGATATTTTATATTGGTATGTGTGTGTTTGTGAATGTTTGTTCATGTATGTGTGTGCATGTGGTATGCTTTTGAATATTACGCCTGTGTCTTTGTGTGTATGTAGTTCATTTATCCAGCTTACAAAATCCATTATTCATAAAGCTATTGTCCGCGAATTGATCATCATCTAAAATTATCTCTTATCTATATCATTTTTTTTTCATTTGTTGTTCATGGCAATTTTATCATTATTACTAATACTGATTAAAACCTAAAGCTTTAGCAGCGCGTATTATACGCTTGGAAAAAACCAATGAATCTTTTTTTTTTCTGTTTAAATTTTGATTTTGTTTATATTTTAATGGTATCTCTTCTTGCATACGGTTGTATTTCATTCTGTTTTTATTTCGCTGTTGATTTGTTTGAAAGGATGGTGTTCGATATTATCATTATCATGCTTTGTCTGTTATCTGTCTCAATATCATCCATTTGGAAATCCTATGTTTTATCAGTCTGAATTTCTATTTTATTGCTTTTTGCATAATTTGTCAACTTTGCTATATTGAAAAATGCTTTAACTTCGTTTGTTTTGTTTTTTTCCTGTTTAGGACTTTTCGGTCTGGATTTGATTAAATTTTAATCTATCATTGGTATTCTATGGCTCAATATTTCTACGGAAAAACTTTTTTAAACTACGTTTCTTCAATTTGACTTTTTTCTGTACTTGGACTTTGCAGAATGCATGAAGTGAACAATTCTTTAGTTTCATAAAATCCAATGATTGAAAATTACACTTGGCGAAGTACGGTTCTTTTCTTATTCAGAGGGATAAGATAAAAAAGATCAGAAAAGGATAGTGAATTTTGAGGATTACTCAGAACATACTTCAAGAATTAGAGATCTAGAAATCTGAGGAGTTCGGAGTTAAGGTATTATCAGGTTGAACAGGAGTCAAGAATTTTCATTTTTTAGCGGAAATTTTAGAATTAAGAATTTTCGGTCTGAACGAAATCTAAAGATCTATTCGTTAATTCGAAAAAATACTATTTTCGTGGCGAAGAATTGAATTCCTCTCGATTGGTATTACTAATTTTAGAATTAAGAGACAATCGTCATACTGCAAATGTGACTTCGATTAGCCTGACTTGTGATCAGTAACAGTCATTTTTTTCCAAATATGGCCAAGTCCATGACTATTGGCGAAATCAAAATCCTAATTTCCTCTCGAATGGGTGTGCTATCTCTTTCTCGTACTACGAATGTGATTTTAGCTTCTCTTGGGGTGTATTTTGCAGCTGCACAAATTACACTAATCGGCTAACTGAAGCGATAATTAAGCCGTAAAATGCCCCGATACTAAATATTTCAAAAGCAGCTGTGTGACTCGCTAAAATCTCTCGATGAGCTTCTGCACAATATCAAAGTTGTATGTATTCGTATTCTCCCAAACTTTTATTCATTAGCCAGAATTTTCGCTTGAAGCATTCTGGATTGAAAAACATATCAATTTTTTAAACTGACAAGAATTCAAAGCAAAAATTATTAAAGGTTCAAATTTTAACGACAAAAGTAACACCTCCTTAGAAGCAGAGAATATGACTACGTTAATTATTTTAAAGAAAAAGCTAAAAATAGGTTGAAAAACGAGGTGGGTAAATTCAGAGTATCTTGAGATACATCGAATTCCGTAGGGAATCAATATCAGAGCATAGAGATACAAGCGAACAACTCGAACATAATTTAACAATCGACACACACAGTTTTGCATCGTTGCCTGCTCAACGTTGGCACAACTCAGTATCACAAACGAATTAGGGATGAAATTTCGTCACAATTAGAAAAATCTAAGCTTTACAAATGTGCAAATCTTTGCAATCAAAATATCACGAAACGTGTACTAGATACGAACGGCATGCTCCAAAACGTATAACCGTACCCACTGCTCAAACAGGAATCTAGAACGGCGATATAAAGATCAAAATTTGTTAACAATTTCATGATTGAGATTAGGTAGGCCACATGAGATAAATCGTGTTAACAATAAAGTATCTTGTACACGGAATATAGCGCAATATACTCACGGGAGACAGAAATTCCAAACATAAGTCAGGAAGACGAAGGACATTGCGGGGAGACAGGATTGTGTATGCAAGGCCATTTTACAATGGTATAGCGGTGGTATCGTTGACTTGAGCTGTACTATCTACGCCGGAAAAACTTTATCAGCACAGATAATCTTCATGCAGAGGGCAGTAGGATGACGGTAAAGAGGAAGTGGTGGTAATCTCGTACCAAATATTTTCACCTTGAAACGATCAATTGCGTAATGAATGCCGAAAAATGGTGGCATAAATCAGTCTATAACGGTAAATAATTTCAATACATGTAAACTACAAAAAATCAATAAATATATGCACAGCACATATGTATAATAAAATAACATATATTTGATACGAGGCATATCAGAAATATACTCTCTTCGCATCAGCTACTGATGATTCCACTGGACAATATGGACACTTCAGACGGATATGACTGAAAGCATTGGATGGAGCCAAATTGGTCGGTGCAACGAAACGTCCTGTTTGAGCTAATTTATGAAGTGCTTCTCGAGAAATTAAATGACCACAGGTAAGACGCATTGGAGGATTTTGTTCCGTACACTGTGCCTACATATACAAACAATACAGAGTAAACTGAATTAAATGCAGGAAAATTTCAGCAATTCCAAACCTCCAGCAAAATTTCAAAAACATTTGGGAATCAAAATCACAAACTATTTCGTTTATATAAATGAAAAATTACTTTCAGAATGCTATATTTTCCTAATTAGACAAAAAGAACCTTGAGAATTGGACAAGCAAACACGGAATGCGTAGCATTCGGTACATCCACTTCAATCGGTAGTTCATCACCTTGAAACAGCGATTCCAATGATCGATTTACCATTAGCTGACGAAGGCTGATGAGTGATGGTACCATTTTGATGCCGAGCTCAAGACTGAAGCAAATACAGAAATAATACCCGATCATATGCCAAAGACATTTATGGATCTCCCAAACTATAGCTTTTACTCAAATCTTTTGCATCTCAGAAAAAAAAAATGGATAAATCTGATGATCTATGGATAAACAGCAAACTTTGCTGACTTGCTCTATATGTAAGCGCTGTAACAAAAAACATAAATGACTTTTCAAATATTAAAAAAAAAAAAGAAAAATAGCGCTTTTTTTTTTAATAATTCCCAACGGGTAATAAGGTGTGAGTATGGCTACAATCAGATGTCCAAATTTGAAAGTATTAACAAAGTGATCCTAACTTAGTATTTCTAAAAGATCAAATCAAAAAACTGACAAGTAATTAGAATGTCAGATTTACCTCGTCCACTAAATAGGTACAACATAAGATAAAATGAATGGGTCTGATGATCAATGGATAAAAGTCATACATCTGACTGAGATAATTCTCTGATCGAGACATAACTCGAGCAAGTCGCAACTCGAGTTGCTGCCAAACAACGGGATTGAAAAGATCGGGATAGCGAGTCTTACGATCTTTAGCAACAACCGCCCAAAGCAACTGCATCATCTCTTCCGGATTTTTCGAAAGTTGACGACTGTACTGCAAGGCTTCCATAGTTTGTCCTATAAATGTGAACAGTTTTTTCAACAACAATTATCCCCATTTCAAAACTGCAAATGCGTGGTACCATCTTCCAGAAGTTTCACGAAATGCTGCTTCTGAAGATCATAAATCAACTGTTCATCTCGCGAAGCATTTTGCTTGAGCCACTGGAGCGCGGGAGTAATGTCTCTTTTCTGGAACGCTTCCATTAAATGTCGGATATCATCCACATTGAATTCCAAACCCTCCGATGCTGGCAGTTGTGCTTCCTAAAACATTCCGAATTCTACGTCAGCATCTAACTTAGTTAGTCATTACCAATAATGAATAACTATTGAAAATAGATTACTTTCGTCAAAACATCCGCAACATCGAATTTCCCAGTACTTGTCAAATGATTGGTGATGAGAGCGTTCACTCTACCATGTAGTCTTGGATCTGTATCAATATTCTTATCTATTTTCGTTAAAGAACTAAGATCGGTGACGAAATATCTATCGATAGCTCTGCCAATTTTCGACAACATTTGATGGGTACTCCGGTGTTGATGTGCCATCTCAAATAAAACCAAATCTTTATTTCAGAAAAATTTTAGAAGAATTTAGTCCCAAGACCTTTCGAATTTCGCAGTATTTTCTATAAATGTCAAAAGAAACTCCAAAAAAAGGCACTTTCGTGAAAGTTATAATGTAATAAATTTTTTCATTTTTGAGAAATCCATTTATAAATTGCCAATAAGATAGAAAAAAAAAAAAAAACGGTTCATTTCCCAATTCATGTACCTCTTGCAACATGTCGCCCAGTTTTTCCATCGCCTGAGCAAGTACCACTTCCGCGGTTACTGACAATTCCGCCTCTGGATCATCGTCAATCAATAATTCGTTATAAACACGACGCACTAGTTCGATTTGCCGTGCTATAGCCGGTGTCCATTGACTTTTAAAGGTTTCTAGTGTATCCAAAACACGAGTAACACGCCCTGCGACTATATCCACCATTGTGTCCTTTTTTTCTAAATATTTCACGAAACACTTTAGATTTTAAGCCATTTTAAAATGCTCATACGTCACCAACTACTCATATACAAATCACATCAAAACTGATCAAATTTCAATTTTCTTACCCAAAATTTTTAAATTCTTTATCCAAAATAATTGGAATATTTCTAACACAATTTCATTCATGACTGAAATATTCTTAAAATTATTCCATTCACGATTATTCCAAACTACCTTCTTATGGCTAAATCTACTGAAAAAAAAAAAACGAAATAAAATAAACTGCAAAGTATATGGCACTTGACCAAATAAACGGAAGTACAAAACTGTGGCAAACCGAGGTTTTATGGACTGCAAGTTATGCATGAGTATTTGGGAATGGTAGAAGGCAAATAGCTTTCACAATGATCTCAGACTCAATATGACAGCATTCTGTAGATCACGGTGAAGGCCTACTGCCCTCACCAATTTTCTCTTTTTTTTTTCTCTCTTTCTTTGTTAACATATATCCTGATATTGTTTGACGTCTTTCAGTGATAACAATAATTCAGCAAAAATTGGTTTCTATTAAATTGCACCAGACGACTATCCAGGGAATGGAAATAGTCGAAATCCGAAATATATTAGACGACGCGAATTGTAGCTTGGCAAATGAAATCATTCGATGATGAAGGAAGGCATTCATCCAGCATACAGCCAGCAACAACACAGCAGCGAGAGGAGACGAAAACTAGAGTTGTTCAACCGATCTGATCGATTACTAAATGTTCCTTGTCGTCGAGATGGTGATGGCAACTATACGAAAAATCATAACGCTTCAATAGTACTATTCAAATTATAACAAAATTTCTCATAACATTTCCTTCTTCCAATTTTCCAGATGATAAAAAATTTTAAAACTTTATTAGTACCGCCATTATTTTATAAATATAATAATTACTTACCACTAACATCAATACTAACTAGTCTCTCTAGTTAATTGAATTACAAATCATTGCTATAAATTAATATCTATAACTATTTACTTATTTCGCTCACTTACTGTTCCACTGCTCCTTGTTGTAGAAATTCGGGGAAATGATGATGGTACTTAGTCGATCGCAAGAAAAATTCGACACATTGGAATTGGAGGCTATCATCATCCCATCAGTTTGGGGCAACCATACACACAACATGCAAAATGCATTACTGTGTGCCGTGTGTGCTACTCCTGCTGCTGCTGTTGCCGTTTGCTGTTGCCTGCCTGATGATGACTTGCCATCAGCAGTACTGCAAATACATACACACATACATACATACACATACACCAAACAAACGGTTGATGAAGGAAGACGAGGACGGAATGAAGAAGTACGAATGAACAAAATTATTGAAAGAGTTTGTGTTTGCAAGGCGGTCCTGCGCTGTCGTCTATTTTACACGCTTCTCTTCTCGTCATCCAACTAACCCCAAAATCAACACCTCCCCTCCTCCATCCATCCCATCCACCCCACCTTTCCAACCCATTTCCTCTTCCATCTACTTCCTAAACTTTTCTATATTACTACCATTACTAATACTATCACTACTACCTTTGCTTGCTATAGCCATAAATGTTGACGACGAGCTAACCTAACTTATGTCCTCCTAACTCTACTCTCCCAACTAACTAGCTTTCTTTTGTTGCTGTAGAATTATTGTTACAATTACTCCTAGCTATACGAATAAATGTAGTATCATCATAGATCCATCCATTTATTCATCCATCCACCCACCTATCCTCTCATTCCATTTTCGTTAGCTATCGTCATCCATCCGTAACATTGTTTGCAGTACCAAAATTACATCCCAATTCCATCTCCGTACTGTACTACTCCTATTTCTCCTCTTATATAACATTTTGTATCCATCCACTATCTACCACCACCATCAGCAGCACCACCACCACCATATTAGCTATTCTTTTTCCTCTACTGATGATGCTGATGATACAGCTGGGCTTCTGGAATTTTCGGGAAAACGAACTTCACAGAATAGCTCCGACTAACTGAAGAGCAAGGGTGGAGAGAAGAGAGAGAAAGGAAAAGTGGGAAGTCAACTTTAAAAAAAAAAAAAAGTGCAATCAAGTCGATAAAAGATTCTGATAACCTTGGAGAGGATCAGGCTGCCAAACGGAATCAAACGTTAATCAACAAAACTTTTAAAGTCGGCTTTTTTTTTTTCTCTTTGCCTCTCTCTCTCTCTCTCTCTTCCTAAACCTGAACTGATGATGATGATGATAATAATAATAATGATAAGGAAAGTAATGCTGCTGCAACCGCTTCCTTGCTTGCATATTTTCATTTCGGAAGGAATGCCCCCGATTTTTAACCTCTCCATCAATATCAACGACCTTCTGCTACTCTTGACTAGATGAGACAGTGATGATGATGATGATGTCTCTTCTTCATCTATACATATTTCATCCCTGTTACCATCATCAATGTGCATTGCCAACATTTTTGATATTACAATATTTACATATGCATATATACATCTATTTCATAAAACTATCCCGATTTCCTTCAGTATTAAAGAGTAAAAGTCAAATAACACGACCACTCAACGGTTCACTAACTTCGTTAGTAAAAATTGGATGGTAACAAGTGGCGACGATATTGTACCCTATTCTTCCGTAAATTCCTGGTTGATATAACTACAGCTAGATTTCATAAAAATGAATACTGCTATCCCATCACTTCCTGGCGCCTTTCCAATCCTATTAATCCTTTAATCTTGAAGTTAATCAAAAAGACATATATGAACGAATTCTGCAGAATCAGTTACACTTCACTCCACTTGACTGAAAAATTTAAAATTTCCGGAAATTCTGAAAAAAAAAAGAACATTCTAAAATCTATTATAGCGAAAGTTCATTAAAAGTAAACAACCACTGAGAGGGAACATATTTTCCCCGGAATTCATTTCGTTAATGAAAATAGCTGAAGGGAAGACGAGATCAGATATGCATTGAATGGAACTTTTCGCTCATTGAAGAAACCTGAAGGAACTGAATCTGGAAACTAGAATTAATATATATGAAATATTCTTTAATCTTCTCTTATCTGATCAAAACAAAAATTTCTACTGAATTCCCACATAGCAAAGAGAATAATATCAGCACAATTTTGTCGCGGCACTGACTAAGCGATCATATCATATCATGCATAACATTTTGTTCATATTATTACAATGCATTTTGCAGACAAACATATATACATATATATGCGCACACACACACACACACACACACACACACACACACACACATACACATACACATACACATACACATACACATACACACATATGCTTAAAAATCCAGAAATGAGCGCAAATAATAATGGCTAACATCATTTTAGAAAGCGCCGCTATCAAAACATCTAATCTGATCGTTTCGTATGATTTAAAATCATCCATCTACCATCTTTTTTTATGAAAATTTTTTAACCATAGCAAAAGTTTTCAACAAAATTCTTACTTTACAATGTAATAATCAATTAAACATTTTGCTTACTTGGTGATTTAAATTCTAACTGACTGAATTTAAATATGAGAAGACAGACAAATATGCTTTGATCCCGTTCGATAAGCTAATAATACTACCAATAATCAACAATAATGCCGTTGGGTAAATGTATGGAAGAGAGAAGGATAAAGGACAATAGAAATATCCTTTCGCTTTGCTTATGTGTGGATGATACCGTACATCATACTTCCACATGATATTGTACACTAAACATTACCCATGATTTGGTTCCCTAACTATAAAATCTTATTAAAAATTAAGCAAATTTCATAATTTGATTGTTAATTCATCCCTTATGCAAACTAAATTATCTAATGGTCACAATTTTTTTTCTCTTCAATTCATTCATTTGAACTTGGAATTTTTTTCCTTTTTTTTTTGATCTTTTCTTCAATTTCATTTTGCTAACAAAAATTATTTTAGTGAAAAATTTCTAAAATTTATTATAACTGGAATTATTTCATGTAATTCCTATCCCTCCTTTTTGATCATAAAACTATTCGGTTTGATTAATTGATGAATTTTACATCAAAACTTCCAAGCAGACAAATTCTTCCTTTTCATTTCTTTCCCCGTTTTGCTACTTGTTACGAACATACGAGCAAATATGTAACGATTAGACATCTATACAGACACTAGACAAACAATTGCGCTACACCCCATTGCAGTCAGGTTGCACGAAGACAACGACGGCGATGATATTACAAAGCATTCCAATGTTCTCTCAAATGATGTGTTATTTTCAGCAGTGGTTGAAAACCTCACCGTCCGGTAAAATTAACGATGAAATTTCAATAATGACTGCTTTCAATTAGTTTTAACCGTTGACAAAATACTTGAACCTATCTATAAGAGAAATAAACAAAAACGATGTAATAACAGTTTTCTTCTTTTCAAATTCAAAAATCCTTACATGATTCGGGTATTTCACAGTTATAAAGAGACATGCCATTATCGAAAAGTGATGCATCACAATTGGAGTAAATGATAGTACGGGTGATCTTAATTTGACAATTACACCAACATGAACATTATTTATAGAAATCCTAAATGGTTTCCCATTTCCCGTTAAATATTTTACTGCATTTCCTTTCAACTTTCAACTGACCCAAACTCGAAATTAGTGTAAAAAGAGAAATACAATGACATAGTGAGACGCAAACAAATTCATACCACATTTCGAGAAGCCTTTAAATCTTTTTTAAAAATTTTCTTTCATTCATATCTTATAATGAATCTTTAAACTCCCAAAAATGGGAAATATTATCACCATTCGCCTTGTCTATTAAATAAAATCTTGATCTCTCGAATTTATTATACGAATGTATAGAATGTAAAATTTACACTTTTCAAACCAGCCAATCAGATCGATCATTCGCACGAAACATTCCTTGATCATTAATTAAGTGCCTCCAACTCAACGCTCTACCCCTACTCTCGGAATTAGATGACTCCAAGAATTTCAGTGATTTTATGCTTCCACACCTAATGCTTTTCAGACAACGTCCTCTAAATTTGTTAGATTCTCCGAAAAGTTATCTTAAAATTTATATCTCACATTTTCCCGAACAACACTTCCATTTTTTAAAACAAAACAACTGCCTAACAATATCTACTTTTTACTCATCTTTTCTCAAGGCAAAATAACACTCAACAAAATACAATGACTCATCTATTAAGTGATTAGGAGGGAATGACTCATGAATATATATCATTTATCATAAAAAACTTCAACTACCGACTATTACTTTTTCAAGATTTTTACATTTTGACAGTATCAAGTTTTGCTGATATATACTTTCCAGAGCGTTAGAAAATAAAGTCTGTCCATGCAAAGCGGCCATACTTGGAAGGAAAAAACACTCAAATAACACTATGTTAAATACTTAAAAAGTGCATAAAGTTCTGTTTTCGGTATTTGAGATATCATTTCCAAATTTCGTTTTGATCAAGTATAAGTCTAATGCAAGTACAATACGATATTATTGCATATAAATTAAGCATATAGTCAAGTCAGTGAATATGTAGGAGAATCAATGATAAGTATTTAAGCAAAATACCAATTACATATTAAGTTATAATCGATTAATACTTGAATATCTCCATCAAATCTTAGATATCTTAGAGAGAACATCTAGCTATTATGTGGAAAATATAACGGTAGCCAGTACGTTTCCGGAAATTTCAAATGTATCAGGAAGACATATTATCATATATGAGCCAACAATAGTCTAGGAAGATTTAAACCATCGATTTTGCATGCAACGGATGATCGGCACCTTATAATTCACTTCCGGATCACCAAGTTGTCATATCAATGTCGTGAAAAACGTGCAACGTGGAAACTGTGAGATAGATGTTCCGGAAAGACTATTACAGAGATGTCTCCTCCGCAACGACTTTTCTAATGTTGCATTTCTAAATATCAAAAAAAAAAAAGTGACTGAAGAGGGGATACGGCAGATACTTGCAAGAAATCACGTGATCCTCCCTGCTTCCAGCATATTCCTGAACATTTTGCATGTATAGTAAAATACATATCTAGGGAAATACTACTGTCTTACTTGGCAGGCAATATATTTTGCTAGTTGTACGTAAACAAACGTTCCCACACTCTGTCCAAAGAAACGTATCCTGAAGCAATTTGACCCCTGACCCCACCAACCGACTCCGGAAGCACGTTAAATCGAACACGAAAAACAACTTGTAACGCGCCTCTGGTTGTAGTCGCATTTTGCAAAAGAGGTATCCCACCGATTAATTATAATCATAGATGAACTTTGTCAAGTCAGTGACCTTTTTCTCCCTTTAGCCATACGAAGAATTTCAATAAGAGCAATTCCGATATGCTGAGATTTGTTTAATCTCTAATGAAATTAGAAATATGACGCAACTTCCATTTCGATGATATAGAATTGATTCATGATAGAATCGGGATGAATTTCATCTGTAATAGTCCTTCAAAATATCTAATGTTCGGCAAAATAAACAGAAACTACAATTAATTAAGTCGATTAAATAAAGATATATAAGGCTAGTTTTGTTGTTCCTACATAATTGCTTTATAGCGAATACTTCGGAGTGCTTCTCCGGCAAGATTAAATGTACCGGAAGCTCTGTTGATGGAATGGCAGATGAATAACAACCAATTTTTATCGGGAATTGAAGTCTTAACCTCCCTTTGTAGTTTTTGTTCATAATCTCAGAGTCAAGCGACGATGTTATGGTTGTTGAGATTGATTTTATTGCAAAGGTTGGCATTTTAAAATAAATTTCTTCGTTTTTAGGATAAGTCCAAATCGAGAAATGTTGTCTCCTACTTTGCTTTTTATATATGCCTTCTGGTTGGAATATGTGTCGAAAAACATTTGTGTTTTCGAGTGACTTCTTCCTCATATTTGACAAAATATGAGCAAATATGAATCGTGAGGTTCTGTTATGAAAATATGCAGTTCATTTCTAACTTAGGCCATAAAATGAACCTTTTTCGAAAAAAGATTATACTCGCCTGCAAGTTTTGTCAGGAACAGTAAAAAGTTGAGCAGCAAAAAATGTTTGTCCGATTTCCGGAATGATGAATTGCTCAATGTTTTTAAAAGAAAAGATGAATTATAGCAAGAGATATGACGGGGCCGAAGAAGTGCACAATAAAATAATGTTAGGCAAGAGTAAAACTAACGATAAAATAATATGTAGGCAAGTTTTGGATCAAGGAATTCAAAATTCAACTAAATTTCGATCATCAGTTTTTCATAGATTTATGACTAGCAATAAATGTGGCGGTTACTGAAGCATTATTGATATTAAAGTCTACATTACTAATATTCATGATTAATATTATAATTAGGGGAGGGATTTATTATAGGTTGTGAAAATCAGATGAATTAGGCAAATGTCTGAAAAAGGTTGAAAACAGTAAGAATTTGTTTCGGAAAATAGCTGGAATTTTGTCGGATCTAGCTGACATAATATTCGCATCTTAACGCCAACATACCACCAAACAAGTTTAGCCGTCCATTTAACTCATCTGAAAGGTAAAATTTCTTTAAATTCTTTTTTTGTTATAAAAATGAAGGTTTTCTTGTAGTTTTGTTTAACTGGTTTGTGTCATCTAATACTTAATTGATATTATTCAAGTTCATATTTAACTGACGCGGTATTGAGCTTCCGTTATCTCATGTGAAATAAACCTGATATTGTTTTATTGCAAATTTTAATGGGTATTTAGTTTCAATCAAATTGCGTCATTAATGATTTCAGTTAATGTTCGCTAAAGAATAATGTGGTTTAAGATTCGCTGAACCTCAGTTTACTTTTGAATATACTATAACATCTGGTTTAGAACACTAAGAAAATTTTGGCACCGATAATGATGGGTAAAGTACCTGACGGAAGGTGCTATTTTAGATAATTTCATAATAATATTATAGCTATAAGAGTTGAAGTATTTTATTTTGTTGCAGTATTCAACTGCGATCAAAAAAACCGAGTACACAAGAGTATGGTACGGAAAATATGACTTGTCGTCTATCACGGAGAAATGTATATGATATCTTTAATGGAATGATGAAATATACCGAATTGAAACTAAGTGATCTTTTAAATATTTTATCGGAATCGAGAAGACTTTAGGGGGAAAAGTGAGTTAAATTAATTACATATCATGATTAATTAAATATTATGTGCTGAGTTATACATCTTTCACTTCACTAATGATGCAATTGTGATCAAATGCAGTCGTTCATTACTTCCATGGAAAGAGACTTTCATGTTTTTAATGATCACATCATTCCACCAAATCTATTTTTTGTTTAAATGTAATTGGTTTGAAATTAGGCTGATTTCAAACCATGCAAGTTAATTTGTTTGAAATTTTTCGTAATTTGGAGATAAAAATATTGATATTAGTCAATGCGGTTGAAGCCTTGTTGATTTACTCATAAATTTTAAAGAAAGTATTAAAGAAAAGTGGAAATATACAAAAATAATGGAATTTATTAAAGAATTTGATTTTTTCTCTCATTTGCAGGATTGCCGTCAACAACGATGAGGATCAGGAGACAATCCTCCTTCATTGCCAATACTTACAATTTTGTAGGTTTGAAACGAATGACAAGAGTGAAGAATCGAAATGGAATAAACAATTTAGATATTTTCATAGATGATAAATATGTGCGCTTGCATCAACTAACTAATTCGAAGTATTGCGTACTATCGCTATTCAATCTGTGATCGTTTATATCAAGAGCGTGGTGAAGGGCAAAATTTACTTTAAAAATTGTTAATGGTGTTATTCGATGTTCGAGGAGTAGGCATTATTATAGTGAAGAACTGTAAACCATTATCTGTGTTGAAATATGGTCAAAGAATTTGATTATGAAACTCGTCTTCAAATTAATCAAGAAATTTTGAAACCACGGAAAGCATGTCAGTGTGAGTTTCCAAGTTCTTCATTTTTTATTTTTTTCATTATTAGCTTATACCATATGGTAACTTTGGACTTCTCAAACGGAAAGAAAAATAAGTGCGCTATAGGTATGTATATGTATGTGTAGGAATGAGAACTAGACAAAAGATGTTTATGAGGCACAAGTAGTATACTGAACAACAAACAAGAAAAAATTGCATATTTATATATATGTCCAAAGTTGAAAACAATTATAGACGTATAATTGAGAAATATGACATGCTAAAAAGACTTATTTTAGTTTTGAAATGGATATATTCATTATTTCTCTAGATACGGTGCAGTGGCCACTTGATAATGATAACCAAATTAATGTTTCTGATAGATTTCCATTATAACAAGCTATTCGTTGTCATATGATTGCCAAAAGCGTTTTTTCGAAAAAATACTAAGTAATCTTGCCCATTTTTACATGATCTGAATTATTGAATTCTTTTTGCTTCTTTTTTTTTATCTTTAAGGATGAAAAAGTAATGATAAATTTGACATCTTTCTTTTCAAAAAGAATCCAAATAGGTCTTTTTGATTACGATATCTTCTCAATTAGTTTATATTTTATAGCTGGAAAGCTAATTAATTATCATAGTGACTTAGAATATTTCCTAAATAATGGACAAGAATATTTATCAACTGATATTGATCATTTGATCTATTTGCAACAATTATAAATTTTTTGACGATATTTGAAAGCTATTGTTCGGAATGCATGTAGTATTCTACATGTAGTATTTTCGCTTTCCAAAGTATTGCTTTTTTTAGAACTTTTTGTGGGTAGTCAGAATTCCCTCGTGGATACAAAGCGAATGTAGATGGAACATAAAGGAGTCATAAAGCTTTTTGTTGTTTGTTAGCTGATTATACTTTTTACAAAATTTGATATTTGTTTGAATTTTCATATTTTATTCAAGTTTAAATTTAAACTGCAGAAAAAAAGCTAGTTTCGTAATTGTTTTCGAAACCTATATAAAATATTAGTAAAGTTATTTTTATTCATTTTCTTCTTGAATAATTACTTTTCCTTAGTAAGTCAGCATATTACAGAATTGAATTTTAAACCAGCTTTTAGTTGGAGAAAATACTTAGATATTCTCTAATTTAAAATACTTAGATATTCTCTACTTGCAACATAAACGATTGTTAGAGAATATCCAAGTGTTTTCTCCAACTATAATTTGTAATCAATTAAAATCGACGTAATAGTAGCAATAGTTTGACAATTCATTTGAACGGTATTCTCCTATCCGATCTCTACAAGTAAGGCTTCTTTACAAATGCTATTTTTGTAAAGATCTTTTCAAATTTTACAGAATGATCCAAGAACTTGGTTTGAATTTGGAGGGAGAAATGTCATTAAGCTTAGCAATTGCTAATCTTGCAAGCCGACGTCATCGCACCACAATCCAGTTGAAAATATTGCTTCAAAATATGGCATATTTCGGGAATAATGCAAAACAGGATGCTCATGAATTCTTGATTAATATTTTGAATCAAATGTAATGTGAGTGCCACAAAATGTTGTTCATGCAATATCAAATTGAGGATAAGCAAGAATGAAACAGCAGAAATCCAGTCACATCGAATTTTTGCCTTTACCATGGAATCCATCATAAGATGCAAAAATTGTGATGTTGTTACGAAGAACGAGGAGGAAAGTGCCATTTTGTCGGTCTCAACTCATATGCTGGAACAAGCTGGTCTGGTTAAGTTAACACATACTAGGGTAGCTACTACAAATCAGTTTTCTGATTAAGATTCAAGAGAGATTTGCATGCTTAAAATTATGAATTGAAAGCATTCATTTGGTTTCTTATCTTTTTATTTTTCGGATATTGTTCCTAAAAAAATTAGAAAACATGTGATAATATTGAAAAAGAATTCGCATTTTCAGGCAGATTCGAGAACAGATTTTACGAATTCATTTTTAGGTCAATAGAAACTTCAAGATTTCTCACAGTGCAGACTTTGCTAGATAAATACTTGAAAAGTGAGGAAGTGGATAAGAAGTTAAACAGTCACTGAAGATGCACAACACATTGAATCCTGTAGCTTACCGGACTCTACAAATGGTTACACTGGATAAATCCCCAAAATCTGGCACAGTGGATCCTGATAATATGCCAACTTGAGTGTTTGATGAATTATCACTGATATTTATAATTTTTGGGAAGATCTCTTTTTTTACTTTTCTGTTTTCACATTCTCATTCCTTTTATACTACATTATTATTTGTTTTTTTAAAATTCTTTCTTACTACTTGTGATTTAATTTTGCAGAAATTTGAAGTCCAAAGGATGTTCAAGGTCTTGGTAATTTTTGGTGTTAATTAAATTAAAGTCATTGCCTTCTAATGTAATTGAATATATTGCGATCTTTCCCTTTATTACAGACTACTGCTTTAACGAAAAACTCATAAACGCTTTTATCAAAAGAAAAGAAAAAAATGAATGAATTACTGCAGGAAATAATAAATTGGACGGATAAAGCAATGGCAACCATTGATTCCAGTTTTTATTTCTTTTTTCGCCTCTTGAAATCTACACTGGAAAACCTTGTATTTAAAGATATTCTTCGATGAATTTTTTCTTGTGATTGTTCGCAAGTTTTTGATAAATGTTTCTTGTATTATCGAATCAGCATGACATAACATTAAACTTGAATTATATCTGCTCTCTATAACCGGTCATGCGGAGGAAGTTGATAGCTGATTATATACAAATTCGGGCGAGTCTTTGCAAATGCCATCATCATCATCAAAATAATCAAATTTGCTTGAATTTTGCTTTCATCGCAAAAATTTGGGAATTTCAATACCATCTCTTTAATTCAAGCAAAATTTTCTAAATTTGGCATTTCTCAGATGGATGATGTCTTGATTCCAGTTCATTGCGAAAGTCTTTTTCGTTAATTTTATTGTTTCAATCATATATTACAAATTGGAGGAAGTTGCTGTACAATCATGAACCGTTTGCACTTCTAGAGACCGTTATTTGATTGTTTTTTTTTCCTTTTTTTTTTTTTTTTTTTTTTTTGCAACAATACTGAATAAAAAGAATTTCTAGGAGAATTAGATAATAAATCATCCAAATAATAAAATTTCAAAGTATTATTGTGAAATGATGGTTTTTCTGTTTGATGTATAAATCCACAACAATTTCTCTCATCATTTTTTCTTTTTTCTCTTTTTTTTTTTTTTTTTTTTCACCTTTTCTCCACCTTTCTCATACCTCTGTCACCGGCGTCATATGTCGCCATTTTGGTGAAATTTTCAGCTGTCATCGGTTTTAATTTCATGTATGAACGAATGTATATATGTCTCAGAAAAGAGCAGTTGTCATTGTTTCTTACAATCTACCATTTTCTGTTGTCGATGAATGGTTGGACATTATTGTCAGCAGGTTTTCTGTTACTTTTTTTTTTTTTTTTTTTGAAACGATCAACCTTTCGTCTTCTTTCTCATAATGTATATTCACATTCAATCGTTACCATTTATCATCACCATTTGACAGTAGCAGCAACAGCAGCAGTAGCAGCAAATAGAGAAGTATTTGCTGTAGTAATTTTATATCCCAGTAGTTCTCATAAAATTTTCAAAATATTAAAATTTGCCATCAGTTTTCATCCTTTTTTTGCCCCATTTATTCTCTTATCATTTCTCCTTGCACTTCTGCAAACTTATTTTACCTTTGCAAACTTCCTGTAATCTTTTACTTCTTAAACTCCTTTTACTGTTCTTTCACATTTTCCCTGTGTTTTCTATTCTAAATTATATCAAATTTATCCTTCTTCGAAATTTTTGTTATTAAGTTTTCTTTCAAATTTTGTTTTTATTTCATGATTATCTTCTTCGTTTGCTTTTTTTTTTTTAACAAAAAATATCTTTCTCTTTGTATCTTATTCTTATTTATTTTGGAAATGATAAGAGATTGCTTTTAAGATTGATTTAATTTGCAAAAATTTTGACTACTCATCCTAATAGCATTTATCACGCTGCTTCTTCGATATTTCATCGATTTCACCTATTTCATGCTCAGAACGATTCTCTCAAATGTCTATTGATTTTGAAAGTTCTGAAAATGTCCATTCATTTTGCAGATATTAAATGTTCCAAAAATGCTCAGTTCACGAATATTTTCGTTTTTCCTAATGAATCGATTTTTTTCGGAGATTTTGTTACAACTCACATACAATAACTATTGAGGTTTTTTTTTCATTAAAAAATTTGGAGTTCATATGTCAACAAACTTTTTGTATGTCTGTAAAATCAATAGTTTTTAATAGATATATGAATATATCTATTAAAAGAATGGATATCAAATCATACTGGAGTTATCATCCCTGAATGTAAGTATTTTATACAAAGAAGAGTTTGATACAGGTTTCTCATTACATAAATTTTACATACACAAGTAAAATAATAGCAAATAAGCAAATCAATAACCAAACGAATAAGTTGTAAAGTGTTCTTGCCGTTGAAATTTTAAAGTGGAAATTTTCAAATTTTAAACTCTGCAGATGGTACGATTGAGATAAGCAATAGTATTTGAATATGTGATTTGAAAATTGTATCATTGATGTCGAAATTTTGACCCTTTTTCGAAAGGAAAAATTTTGCACAAATGAGAATATAAAATGAATTGACGTAGCAGGGTTTTAGAATTCACTTGAATATTACTGATAATATTATCTAAATGTCTAGCAAAAAAAAAAAAAAAAAGATAATAGTAGTAAATTGGTTTTTTTTTTCTTTTTTTTTTTTGGTAATTTTCAATCCGTACAAGTTTTATTACATTCATCGATTCGTTTCATTCCCGAAGAAAATGAAAAATCCCGTAATCTGCGATGTATGCATTTAAATGCTTAATAAAATGATTTCTTAACGAGAAATAAGTTAATATTAGATGGGTTAATTTACTTCATTTTATATTCTCGTTTATGCAAAATTTTTTCGTCTTTTGAAAAAAAAAAAATGATGTATTTTTGTAAAATTGCTTCAATGAAAAATGCTCAGGATTATAAGCAAGCTTTTTGCTATCAATTTATATTTCTAATAAGCAATTGATGATTTTCAGCTCGTTAATTTTCGTTACTAAATTTATTGATGACAATATTTTTTTTTAATAATTATGATGAAAGATATTGCTAATGTATTGATAATGATGATAAATTCGAATGGAATAATTCAGGAAGCAGCTGGTAAAATCAAATTATCTAGATAATGTAGTAACACGTATGCGTAGAATACTGGTTTTTAAGATATCATTTTGAATCATGTTTTAGATAAATTCATGTCACTGAAAAATCATATTACCATATTATTTTCATTCCTTATAAATATTTTCAATCTACATATTATATTTAATAAATAATTGATGTAATAAAAAAAAAAATGCTTAATTTCAGAACTTTTGATCTGTTGATCATTTTTTTTTTTTTGAAAAAATTGTCAAAATTTGTTTCAATATCTTTGTGGATTAATATTGTGAAGTAAAAGTTACAAATTTGTTAAAAGAAATGACATAAATTAAAAATTTTTTAGTTTTGAAATTGTTATTTTTAGAAAGATGAAATATTCGAGCCAATTCTAAGATTTATCCTTTCTAAATCGTATAGTTTGCCAATGTATACGAGCAGTTGAAGATGATGATTTTAAAGATTTAATGTAAACAATTGAAAAGTAAATAACAGTTGAAGTTCCTTATAGTAAGATAGTAATCATAAATTTTCAAAAAAGGAGAAAAGTGGTATATATGGACAATGAAATCAAAGAAAGATTTTATGTTTATGTGAATTTTATTCTTTAATCTTCTATTAGATGAAAATTTCCTAAATTTTCTATTGATTTTCAGCATATAAAATTTTTTGTTATATTTAGTAGCTTTTATACTTTTATTGTTCCTTTGCGAAATGAATGGAATTAAGAGATTTTATTACAACAAATCATTAATTGAGTATAATTAACTAGCAGTTTTAATGAAATAGAAGTGAATGATTGAAAGTGAAAACTTTCAATCATTCACTTTAGATTATGATGATACTTGTTTCGCTTTGATGCAAATATTACGTTAAGCAATTTTTATTATTTATTTTAATTAGCTAAATAGTAATTATTTAATCATTTTCTTTACGAAGTTTTACAAATTAGGAATGTTTTTCTTCTTAGTGAAAATAAATTTTAACGTCTTAAAAGTTGAACTTACAAATTTTAATACATAATATATATTAATCCGCAAATATTAATGCATTTTGCAAATTGCTTTGTATATAAGTTTGAACAGAAATTTTCATAAAATCGAATCTGAATTGTTACTTTTCGCAAGTTACGGATATATATTTTGTTAAGGTGTAATAGGGTATATTTCTGGTAGCTTCAAGTCGAGAAGTGACAGGCAAAAATCGCATATAGGCTAAAATAAACTGATTATAACTCATGACAAAATAAGTTAATTAATAGGTGAATTAAATGAAATAGCATGGTAGCTATTACTTGCTGCAGAAAAACTATATGTATCAGTTTTATAGTTAACGGAATTGCGTAAGCATCATAAAGAAAATTGCTGCAGTAAATGACAGAAATATCTGACAGTATACTAGAATTAATGGCAATAAATAAGGAAATAATTGTACTTAACTTGTACATGGATACGGTTAATTTGCATATGAAAATAATGTTAGAAATAATGAATTAAGCATAATTTCAATTCTAAAATAAAACATTCGTCCAAATATGTTATGTAAATTTTCGAAACTTATCATGAATCTTTTTTTTCTCTCCTTCTCCATAAATATATATATATATAAAAGGATGATGATATTTCCTATTTGTTATTCCCATACCATACAATCTTAAAAAAGCTTTTCTAGAGCAAGACGTCTAGGTAAATCATTTCATGTATTGTAAGATTTATCAAAAGTGCCAGGTACCGAGCAGATTCATCATCAATTTACAGTCTTAATCATTTCGAACTATTATGACGAAATATTGATCTCATTTATTAGATCAGATGAAATGGACAAGGGAAAAATAATTTGATCCATTTTCAATTTTATGGTATCTCTTCCTTATAATTAAATATGTATAATGTCCCCTCTGTCTCTCTCCTTCCTTTTTTCCCTTTTTTCTCGATTCAGAAATTTGATAAACATTTCCATGTTTGTTCCATATCTGCAATTGTATACATTTTTCGCTCCATGTTTAAAGTTTAATAGACCTGAAAAATTTGTGTAGATTCGGTCACTAATTTTTTTTTTCTTTTTTTTTTTTTTTTGCTTTTGCTTTCGCTTCAATACAAGAATCGTAAGTGGGAAAATATGAGACAAATTGAGATGGAAAATATTGGATACAGATGGCTAAAAAAGATAAACCGTTGATATGTGGTTAACAGATAAGGCATGAAAGATGGTAATGATAATTGTAGTGATGATAATTAAGATGATAAATAGAGAAGATGGAGGTACAGGTGATGAGAATGATAATATTATGTGTTGGAGTTCAAAACAGCTCACCATGTTATATGTGAGCAACTGGGGGAAAAATCCGAAAGATATGATTATTTATAAACAAGGAGTGTTAAAGGTCAGGAAGCGCGAAGATAGTTTCAAAGGGACCAACAAGCCGATAAAGAGTTTTGCCGTCAAAAGGACAAACATGTTTACTGCCAAAAGTATAAGTATGTTTACTGTCAAAACGATAAACACGTTTCCCGCCAAAACGCACCGATTAACAGATAAACAAAATGAAGTCGATAGTTATGAGGCGACACATTGGAGATCAGGGAAGAGGAAGTCCCGAAAGAATTAAAAAGGTTCGGATTTTTAAGCGGAATTTTGTTTCGAGTTCAAGTTGAAAATTCTTACACGATAGTTCAGTATCAACGGTTCGACAATTCGATCAGATCTTCTTTTGTAACAGCAAGTTTAGAAGTTTAGAAGTAACTTTAATGAGAGGGAGGAATCGAGCATGGATTATTTTGTCTTTCATGCGTCAATTGGTTCTTATTTTCTTTCTGCTTCTAAACTTACGCATCGATGTATTCAGGCGTACAAATGTTTGTTGTGCATGTCATTGTATGTGTCTGTCTGTATTTTATATATTTGTGTGGGTGTGTGTGTGTGTGTGTGTGTGTGTGTGTATGCGTGTGATTATAATATTGCTATATTTGAAGGTCATCGTTGACCAGCATTTGCCGTCCGGCTTGTCATCCACAAACCTTTTTACCTTTGGTATTGTCATAGACATTGTTTATATCACATACAGGTATAACTCTCTCTCTCTCTCTCTCTCTCTCTCTCACTTCCTTTCCTTCTTTCTGTCATTTTTGTGCAAATAATTTGACCCTTTTTGATCGTACAATTTTCTACCTGTTCAAAATCTTCTATATTCTCTTCATACCTTTTTACCAAACATTTGAATCTATCCAAGATTTTCAGTATTTCTATACCAACCACTTGGAAATATTGTTTGTAATCTACAGATAGACAGACAGACATATAAACTGAAAGACAGACCGACACACACACACATCTAGATAATAAATCCATTTGCGCAGCACATGCTATCGGCTACTATTGAATTTGAATTGTTTCAAATATCTTACCATTCTTTATTTAGCTGTTTCATTTTTTTTTTCTGTTTTTTATTTTGTTTTTTCGAAATTTTCCTCTTCTCCCCTGTTCATTCATTAATTTTGGATATTTGATCAGCTTCACTTCTATCCGTTCTCATCATTCGTTTTACGTTTTAACACGATTATCTTTCTTCTCCCACTTACTGTTATGTACTCGTTTTCACGTAATTCATCACTTTCCTTTGTTTTTCACGTAATCATACCGTTGTTACATAATTCAATGAATTATTGTGATTATTTGTAAAATTTTCCGATTATTCTCAGTTCATTTGTTGAAATTTCTATTTTCGTTATTGCTGTCTTACTGTTGAATTCTTATGCATAGCTAATTTCTATTTCCAAAAAAATCGATCTAAAACTTTTATCACTAAATTAATCAATAGTAAAGACTTAATATGAATACGAGCGCTTGGTCGTAATAGAAAGTTCCTGAACGAACATTTGATTCTATTCGTTATTGTGATCCATAAGTCTGCATGTTGTGTCTTTCAATGACCTTCGGAATTTCTTAAGGGTCATTTAGTTAGGAACTGTCCACCACTTTTGGCTTCATTGTTCCGAAGTACTTGGAGGTTTCCTCCCTTGCTTTTCCTTTCTTTCCTGCTGTTCCTCTCCTCCTCCATCCTTTGTCTAAACTATTTCACATCTTGTCTTAAATGTGCTATTATCAATCATTCACCATTTCGAAATAGATTTCTGTCTAAATTTATCAATGAAATCCAAAGATTAAGTTGTGGTAAGCGGTTGAAGAAATGAGAAATCGATACCTTTGAATCGTGAACCGAATCTCACACTTTTTATCTTCCTTTTACCGTGAATTCCGGAATTTTAAGTTCTGTTTAAGTTTTTTTCCCCCAGTTTGAAAGATATATTTTTTAGCATGACTTTAGTATATTTGATAAAATGACTTATAGAAATAATTAAGGGTACTTAAGTGATATAAGTAATTTACGTTTACGTATGTCGTACGTGCACTGTTTTTTCGTAACTTTTTGAATATTGCTTTACTTAAAACTTAAATTTTAAGTAAAGTAGTCGAAATTTAAATTTTGAATTGAAATAATATATTTAAAGAATTGTTTCTTTTTTTTTTTTCTCAGCTACATTAACTGAGGAAGAGAATTGTCTTTTTTTTCCACATTAATTTTCAAAAATTTTTTTTGATCTCTTTCTAATTTTGACAAACTTTGACAAAATTAAGAAGAGATCAAAAGATTTTTGAAAATTATCCTATAACTAAATCATTGATGGTATTAGGAAGGATTAAAAAGTAGTTTTTTTTTTTTTTTGATTTGCTCTTTTCTTTTAAATTAATTATTTTTCAAACTAATTGTAGATTTTCTTATCTTTCTCTGTTCATTTAACATATTCCTAAATGAATTTCGATAATTTTTGAAAAGGACGGAACAGAATTAGGATGAGGAGGAGGAGAAAAGACTGTATAGATTCATAGCAAACAAAATGTGCGCCATTAATTTCATAAAACTAATGACTCATTGGAATTTTACAATGATAAACCTGGTGAATTCATCTTCAGAAGTCATTAACTTTTGCTGATAACAATCGGTCACATTCCCAAAATGATCTATTGAAATTTCATCGTCAATATTGTCAATAACCTCAGAAGACTGATGTCAATTCCGGAATTTTCAGGATCATTTCTTCCTTTCTCTTTCTCTCTCTCTCTTTCTATGTCGCTTCCACCTTTTCTTTCAAATTCCTAATTTTTGTAATCTTTATTAAAAAATAAAAAGAAAAGAATGCTTATATATATTCCGAATTTTAATGCAATGAAAAGTTCAGTTAGGTTTAAATTTGTTGGAATTTGAATTTTGAACGATGAAATTGTATCGATTGTGAATGTTAATTTAATGATGCGCAAATTTTATTTATATTCCAGCTGTACGACAGCAAAACCAATTATAGCTGGCGTTCATTCCTCTGTTTTGCCGTTTTATTTATTTCTTTTCTTCCGCTAATAACGACGTTAATAACGGTGATGATGATGATGATGACGATGATGATGATGATATTGAGCATTATTTTGAATCTGCCATACCTGTTCATCATATTTATCTTTCAACCGATCTCAGGTTTATCGTACTTTCAATCATTCTTGACTACAACTATTTTGAAATTTTGATTTTTGAGTAATTCTTTAAAAAGAAAAAAAAAAAGAAAGGAAAGAATAAAATAAGAGAAAGAAATTTAATTTGGGAGGAAATTTGAATTTCTTCGAAATTTTAGCGAGTATTTTAAATAAAATTGAAATTAAAGCCGTGTAATAAAAATTATTTCAAATTCTTAGGTCAATTAACTCAAGGTGGCGGAATTAAAGTGAAGATCTCCGATATGCCATTTCCAGTATCAAATGCGCAACAGCTTAATCAGATTGTTTGGACAATGTTAGGCACTGCTACAAAGGTGATACTCAGAATTTTCGTCTAGTTTTTTATTGCAACTGATATTTTGTTGATAGTAATTTCAAATTTTTTCGAGAACTGTTAATGCGATTTTATCAAATTTTTATGATTCATATCTGAATCGATGATTTGCAGGAATGCTTTTTAGAAAGCCAAAACTTTAAAATTGTATTTTCACCAAGTTACGAAAAGAAAAAATGAATCTAATTATTTTAGGAAACGATTTATTGTGTATCCGAAGCGCCTGTATCACAGTTACGTTTTGTTTGTGTTGATTGTTATCAGAAGAACATCACGGATATGGTTAACGTTCTGAGCAGTGCTCAAGATCTTACGCGTAGCGCTGGATTTCCTGTAATTTTTTTTTTTTTTTTTTTTTTTTTTTTTTTTTTTTTTTTTTTTTTTTTTTTTTTTTTTTTTGTGCTTTACGTACGTTTTATCCACTTTTGTTTATGTTAAAACTATCTGAATATACTGATTGATATTATTGACTGGAAATTTCACTGTAGAATCCGCTAAATTACATAATCCTAAACTTCGAATCATTTAAACTAAAGTAACGGAAAATTAACCGTTAGAAAAGGAATAGCAGAAAATCTTGTTTAATATATTTTAATTGCAATAATTTTGATATTGAATTCAAATTATGCATTGAATCATAGGATTACAGTCATTTGCAAATTCCTCTTATTACCATAATATTAATGCTTGTAAAATTATCTGGAATCACTAAATTCTTTGTTCTTAATCAATATTAACCATAATTTCTTTACTGTCCCATCGGTCAAAGACCTTTTAGAAGGACACAAGGTTATTATTACTGTGGATTGAACTTCTGAATAATTACCAGTTTTACCTCATTTCGAAAAGTTATCTATTGTGTAGATCTAAATGTTTTGCTTTCCAGCAATCAATTGCAAGAAAATTTAAAATTAAAATACTACTGGAAATAGTAAAAATATTGAACCAATTCTGAAACTACGAGAGCCAGTTAACTAATTTTTGAAATAAAATGACACATTAGCAACAATTGTGATTTTTTTTTTTCACAATTTCTTCATACGAATATGCCAATTAATACTTGGTTTTTAAGTAAAGAATAACTCGTTCCTTTTATTTTTGAAACATTTTTCAGACAGTCGCATTGCGTGGTATAGCAGTAAACACCAATTGGACAGGTGCAACAATAATGTGTCAAGCAGCACTGAATGGTGGTACCATTGATTCAGCTCCAGCTGTAATTGATGTGCGATACTTGAAACAACCGCATGTAGTGGACACATCAGGTCAAGGACCGGCGCTAATTGTTAATCAGGTGATATTTTTCATTCAATCAATTTTTCTCTGCAGAAATTTTTTGTCTAAAAAGTCATTGACTTTTTCCCAATAATTATTGCGAAATTTTTTGAACCTCAAATGTTTTAAAGGTTTATCTTTAGGGTTATCGATTTTACGTAGAATGCATACGCACAAATGATGGATTATGTCAACAAAATGGTCGACGAAAAACGTTGCGTTGCGCGGTGCAGTCCCATCCACCGGCTACGGTATTTAGGTGGCTTAAGAATGGCATCCCCGTCAGGTTTATCTTAGATTATTTGTTTTCTGCTTAACAGTTATTATTTGTTTGTATTCTATTTTCAGAGAGAATCTGAGATTAAAGAATTTTGAATAAGATGACCAGATCTTGTTATAAATATTACTAAATCTAAAATTTTCAAACTTGAATCAAATTGAATTTGTTTGGGATTTGACAAGCTTAAATTTAATTTTTTCAAGTTATGATACTTCAGTACAGAATATAATATGATGATCTATATATTGTAGTGGTAATGGTGCAGATATTACAATTGGTACAGAAATGATTGGCCAATCAATTCAGTGTTCTGCTAATAATGGTCTTTTTTCGGATGGTGAAATGCCCATTTCACAAGCTGTGCAAATTGATCCGTATAGTAAGCTTCATATTTTTTATCCAAATCTTGGCATTATCAAACCCAAAAACAAAGTACAAAATTGAGAATACGAAGGGAAATGAGTGCGATTCTTCACCTTTATACTTCATAATCTTAAGATTTCGGACAATTGAATATCAAGAATGTTTGAAAAATTTTGAATTGAAGAATTTCAGTTATTTTGTAGCAAATAGTTTATGGTCTTCATAAATTTGCAGCATCAGCTCGATTGGTGCAGGACAATTTTCAAACAATGCAAAATGCAGCACCATTTCAAACTGGCAATCGTATTGATATGAATCAGCAGATTAACTTAGGTTGCCAAGTAGAGGGCAATCCACGACCGGTTGTTTTCTGGAAGTTGAGGAAATCAAATGGTCAAGTAGTCGATGCGGCATGTCCACAAGGTTTTGATGGGCAGTATCATGAAGTACCCTTGGAACAACGCGGCCAAGCTGCATATGTTACCAATATTGTTTGTTTTTTTCCAGTTTCATTAATTAATTTAGTTGAAAAAAGAGATGGATATTTTTAAAATTACACCTTTAAATGAGTAGAAAATATACTGAGCATTTTATCACAATTCATGAATAACACAATGGAATGGTATTGAAATACAGCAGATTTATTCTAGGTTATTTTAAATAGGCTGAGAAATTACTAGCTTCATGATCAGTTTATGCTTGATAATCCAAGCTACGGACATGCTTAATCAGTAATTGAATTGAGTGGAATAGTTTGATGGTTTGCAACATAATCCCATTTTCAATATTTAAATACATCGTCATTAAGAAATACGCTTTTTCTAATGACTGAGACAATCCTGGAGAAGCTGTTCCTTTCTTTTCAATTTAATTTCATTTCATTTTAAATTAGATTCCAGTGCAATATATGTAAGTGTAAACCCATTCTTTTTTATCTTTCAGCGTCTTAATGCAATTTGCTCATTACGGATAGCAAATTATACATTTTCGGGACAATACTGGTGTGCTGCATGTTCATATGTATCACAAGGTCCTCCAGAATGTTCACCATCACTTGATTCACCTGGTACCACTTATTTGAATGTGCAAGTTCAAGGACCACCAACCCAATCAGATACTTTACCTTCCGTCCAAAAGGTTACAATTTTTTCGTCTATGATATTTATTACAACTAACGAATGCGGTATTTTTTCGCCTATTGTATTTATAAAACATTCGGCACAGTTGACATTCCATGAATTTTAATTTTTTTGTTTATTTTTTTTTTTCCTGGAACATAAGCAGTTAAATTTTTTAAAACAGACACATCAAAAATCTTGTTTATTCCGCTATTCATTTCTCTTTTTTTTTTTTTTTTAAATCAAGTAACTCCTAGATATGAATCATCTGTAATTGCATTGTTCACAATTTTTAAATTCAAAAATTCGAATTTAAAAATGGAAAAAACTTGCAGCTTCCCAGTTCAGACAGTGCGATTGTTGTAGTTCACTACTGTGCAGAACCGTTACCTAAGCTCCCTCGTGATGTCATATTTTCGGTCGATCAGAATGAATTGCAAATTGGACAGACGTGGCAAAATTTCCGATTCGAAAGTACCACTCAGAATAACACTATACCAAATTGTCATCTTGCAAAATTACTCATTTCACCGGTATCTGATTCGGATACCAATCGACAAGTGGTTCTAAAAGTCCAGAACACATATGGCAGTAAACAGTAGGTTTTTTTTTTTTTTTTTTTTATTTTCTCATGCTTACCATAATTTATTGGAAATTCTTTCAAATTCACAAAAAATGAAACTTTCTTTTTTGCTTGAAATTAATGAATATTGATTGAAATTGAGATTGGAAACACACTCGAAATTTTTAAATTCATTTCGTTTTTCGAAATAGTGTTATAATATAAAATCGGTGATAGAATGTTGAATTTTAACTACTTCCAGTATAATGGTACCACTTGGTGCTTTATTCGGTGGTCATTCAGCAGCTATGAGTTCATTCCCAAGCTGGCTCATGGCATTGCTAATGATGATAATTTTCGGTGTATCGCTATCATTATTATTGATGTTTTGCATCAAAAAGAATTTATTCTGTTTCAGAAGTAAGTTAAATAATTCCTTGTCAGTTAAAGAATTTATTTTACTTGAAGTCTTAATATGTTATTTTAACATGTTTTTTCGCAGAATTTCTCCAAATTTGTTAAAGATTCTCTCATCCTAATGTTTGGGAGAAGGGGAAATCTACTAGACTATTTAGGCTAGCAGTTTTCGATAATCATCAAAGTTTCATTTGGACTAATCTTTGCATTAATCTTAGTTTTCTTTTTTAACAGATTTTAAGTATGTGCATCACAATTTTCAGAAGTAAAGCCGACAACAAATTCTTATGACGACAAAAGGAAAAAAGCGAAGTAATTTTTGCATTTTTTTGCTCATCATTAAAATTTTTTAAGGATTTCATTCAAAAAAATTTTCGGAATGTAGGGAAGGTCAGACGAAAGTTTAATATTAAGAAAATACCAGACATTTTAGGGACTTTTAAAGAATTTTTCTTACCATCAACAAGTTTAACACTCAATTTTAGAATTTCGCAACTTCTTCCTACTGAATTTTACATCTCTTTTTTAGCATGCGTGAAACATACCGCGAAGATGGTCCTCGGTCACTATATCAGACATCTGGTCAACCAGCCGAGGTAATACGAAGTGAGAGTAGAACCGACTCTGCCTATCATCTATACCTAAGCAAGGAAGCGGTTGTTTGATAATGTTCCCCTATTCATCCTCTCACCTCTTACGTACAATTACCAACTAAAAGAGGTTTATCCTGTGCCTCTCTAAATTAATGAAGCAAAACAATGTCAAGATTTAATTTTTCATCCATCGCATGTTACAGAATTTGAATTTAAACTAAAAAAGTGCAGTATTTTTTTGAACTCAGTTTTATCGTCGGAAGTGTCATGTATCTTCCTCTCTTCTTTCAGGACATGTATAAGCTTGAAATTTCGACTAAGTTTGATATTTTTGCATAAATTTCAGTGTCCGCTAGATTATGAGTCCGCCGTGCAAGCAGCATATTGTGATTCTCGAATGTCCTCTGTTTAACTATCTTTTCATTCTTCTACTAGAGCAGGTCAAAAAATAAATTTTTTTTTTTCACGTAAGTCATAGATTTTCTAATTTTGTTATTAAATAGTTTCGATTTCATAATTTTTACATCGAATTGATAACTGCAAAACTAAAGAATGAAGCTGACGGTAGGTATAAAATATGAAATTATTATCATTTTATTCAATTGTCAGTTCTTGTTTTTCCTAGTTTCAAAATATCCAGTCCATGAAGATTTGGGAAATTTTAGAAATTCAAAAAAAAAAAAACAAAAAAAATTTCAATGAGTTTTGCTTTTTTAGATAGTGGCCTTGCGTCAGTTGCATTTGTAATATTTATTATTATTATTATTATTATTGGCTATGAACCAGCATGCTCAACAAAATTTAAAAGAAAGTTATATCCACTTACACTACGGATTTTATGGAAATTTCTTAAATTGCTTGTTGTTTTATTTCCGGAGCAAATTTCGTTAGTTTTGCTGTTATCGATTTGTGGATCGAATTTTTCTTCAGGAAAAAAACTCTAGTTTCTAATTATGAAAGAAAACTTTTTTCTTGACAAGCATAATCTAAATGGATTTTTTTTTTTCCACTAATGATTATTTTTCATTTGAGATAGAAAAAAAAAAAAAAAAAAAAAAGAAATTATCCCCTTTATTAGCTTCACTATATATACTTTCATTTGTACAGTTTTTTTTTTTTTCATCCTTTTTTCTTTTTTGCCTTCTTTTGCAATTAGTTGAATGAATTAATATGGTGCCACTGTTTACACTATCTCATTGTTATTAATTATGATTTTTCTTTTTGTTTTTGATTTTTTCCTTTTCTGCTAAATGTATACGGTTATGGATGCAAAGGTTTTTTTTCTTTTATTTAAATTTACCTAAAACTTGAATTTAATGTTATTTCAATCAATTAATTTCCATATCCGTTGCATTTTTGCTTATTCCCCGTTATATTTAATGTTATTATGCTGAAAAGTATTCGGGAAACACGCTAATACTATCCTAGATCGTACTATTGTGAAAATTATTTCTGTATTACATGAAAGGTCAATTAGTTAGATGTTGTTTGCATGTCAAACAATTATTATATGCGAGTAAATTGGTTATGTTTAAAAAGAAAAAATGTTGCATTTTACTATATTTTGTTATATGATATTATCAAGCATTTCTAATTATCCAATTTTGTACAACTGCCAATATTTCGCTTGGATATAAAAAAAACATTTGCTGTTTTCAAATTAAAAAAAAAAAAAGAAATTTTGGATTTTCCTGTTATTCTTTCGTCTTCCTATATTTCTCCGCTTATCTTTGACTTGCCGGTTCTAACTTGCTATTCTCATCCATTTCTTCATTTTCTGCAGTACTGTTAAAATTTGCGTACTCAGGAACTGTTATTATATATATTTCTTTTTTTTTTTTTTTTTTTTTTTTTTTTTTTTTTTTTTTTTGTTTTTGCAGATTTCACAGATCTCATGCGTATAGATGCTCATTTGATTGCTTAGTATTCTTTTGGAGGATTTGATGAATTTTTCATAACTTAAATGGGAAAGATTCGGGAAAATTTCGACAAATAAAGAATGTAATGTTTTCTCTTCTTATTGCCTTCTTCCTTCGTTCTGCTTTAGTTGTTTGCATTTCAGTCCTCAAAATCGCTATGTAATCAATAAGCATACCTGTGTCTTGTGCAAGCGCAATTTCGCTGTCATATGTTTCAACTTTGCTCGGATATTTGTATATTGGCAATAAAAAAAAGTTGCTATAATTGTGATGCTATCAATCTATTAAATTGACCAAGGAATGAAAACGTTTAACTACTGATCTTCGTATCGAATATTGACATTGAGCCATTATCCAATGCGGATTTATGAAATGACAAACTTAATGGTATAACTCGTTAGGAATTCAAGTCATAACCATTATCAGATTCTCATATATATATATATATATATATGTCCAGAATAATTCCCGGGTTTATCTCACAATTTATTTTTTGTCAAGTGAACAATCATTCGCAAGAACGACGTATTAGAGTTATGTCTACTGATCGAATTTTAGGATGTTTTTGTGAATAAATTTCCAGAATAAAATGAAATGTTATTTAAGAATTTACACAATTACAGCAGATAAAAAAGGAAGAAAAATTATTTGCTGTGAAAATCGAGCGTAATATTACGCCATATCAAAGAAATAAAGAAAATGTAAACTGACCGAGATCAAAGATTTCAAAAAGGATTTTTTCTTTCTTGAGTTTAAATAAACATTGATATACTGGTTTTGATACAGAACTGCGACAAAAAAAGGAAAAATCCAATTTAATTTTTCGGTAGAATTCCAGGAATTGCTATTATTAGGAAATCTAGAAAAAAAACAAAGACTGTTGACACCGTTCTCTAACCATCACAATATCATCATTAAAGCCGAATCAAGATTAAGAAAAGTTTCAATGAATCGTGGAAAAGTTCACTTAATGGTGATTAAAATGGTAGCGCAAAAGAGAAGATTTGAATCAAAATTCAAAATTAAGTTTGGAAAAAAGCATAACCTGGAATATACTAGATATAAATAAGAATTTACCCGGTAAGTCATATGACTATACTGATAAGACAAGGAAAGTAAGATGGTGATATCCGAATGCTGCCTACTAGTTCAAATGAAAAATTACAGGATAAGTTGGAAAAAATTCTAAAACTGCGCAGATAAAAGACAACAAAGACGTAGAAATATTTGCAGCAAGAAATGAGACAAAACTTCCCATGAATTAAAACGGAAATTCCTTTTAGAATTTCAACCAACTTGAGAAGTACGATTAGATGGAGCAAATTTTCCGAAATTAACATATTTTCTAGAAATGGTTAAAAAAAAAAAGGAAACCTTTATGCCGCGAATTATAATGCAGAGAATTTTGGCTACGTCACTGTTGTAGCATCTCAGTTGCACTGCATCGCTAATACTTATCAAATTTCAGATAACTGAACAATTCTTAACCAAGAAATGTCAAAAAATTGTACAGAAATGTTGAAAAATCAATTCAAGCTTAGTTGAACTGGCATCCTTGAAAATATGTACTACCAAACAAATAAGTTAATGCACAGCAAATGCAAAGAGAAAGATTCAATACCCTGAAATAACGGAGATATATATGCCATTATGAAAATTACAGAAATAATTCAGACACCAAGAAAACGACCAACATGTCCATTTGATATATTACAGACAGTTGAGAAATATAAAATACCTGTTTTTAATTACTGTTCCTCAAATATCAAAACACACCTATTAAAAAGTTTAAAATTGTTGCAGTAATATCTCCTACGGAGTATCAGCTGGTATCGCCCACGAATCCAGATAACGTTCAAAATCTATGATTGGTCGCAAATCTTCCGGATGGCGGCCAACTTCTCTCCATGAACGAAGTGATCGTGCGCATAACAGACGTTGATTTTCAAGGCGTCTTTGACGAGCAACAAGGCATTTTCTGCAATGATTGTCCGCATATTTTAAATTGGGTCAGACTAGTTTTCAATAAATATATTAACGAAAATATTTTGACAAATTAACTTTATTGTCAACTATATACAAATTTATGAGTTCTTTTTGCAAAGTCCTGTAATTTTTTCCGGGGAGTCTTAGCATATAAATTGCAGAGACGAAAGCAATCATAAAAAAAATCACCTTCGCAAGCTTACCGTTGCAGCAAAAAATGAGCTAATACCACTTACTGCAACGAGAACTGAGCCTGCACCTACTGTTACACCCGAAAATGGATTCACCGAATAAATCATTGCGCCCACAACAAGAGTTATAAGACATGCTAACACCGCCAATACCACTGAAATTTCAGAGTTTCTTCTAAATTTTTTGAAGTAAGACTAAAACCAAAGAAAAAATGTGCATTACAATGATCAAAATATCAATATGATAAAACAAACCAACTTTATTCATCCTTCCCATTATTACAAATATAGAATAGCTTACTACTACTCATCTCCAGGATTGTATTTCGTTTAAGCCAGTTAAGAAATCCTGATGATGTTGAAATGATGCTCAAAATGCAGGCCAAGGTGGATTTTACGACAATAACGAAGCAGAAAGCGATCAAAACATAGAATAAATTGGCGACTAAAGGTGTGATACAATCGATTAGTACTGCAAAAGATGATTTTGCAAACTGGGAAATTACAATTTAAAATATTAAACTAAAAGTAAAATGAATAAAATCAATCACGACACAGACTTGTGGAAAACTATTACTCACTACATTTACATAATACATATTGCAAATTTATCAAAATATATAAAACCTATTATTGTCGGGTAAACATGTTTACCGCTAAAACGATAAACATATTTACCGTCAAAACGCTCCAATATATATAACTGGAGATGATATCTAACATCTATTAGTTTATTTTTTCCCCACAACAGCTACTATACTGCTACGATTAGAATAAATTTTACAATATTATAGAACTGAATAACCTTTTCCATCAAAATGATATGTTGTATGATAAACACCTTTCACATCAACGAAAGACCCGAATTTAGCGGTATGCCAGAAATGTTGAATACCAACTCTACAAACTCAAAACATATGAAACATGCTAATAAATTTGGAATTCTGCATACATTCTTTGTTCTTTTATTGCCAAATTTCAAATATTAAAAAGTATTAGTAGATACACCCAGAAAAGAATTGAGAAAAAATCAAAAAGAATCTAGAGATTTCATCCATTTTTTTTTATCTCCTATTTAGGATTAATGTATTATACTTTCAACAATTTATGATCTAGAAAGTTTGAACCAACTTGATTCGCTAAATTCACCGTTCAGTCCGTTGAATCACGATCTACCTCCTCGCTTTCTCCGTTCCTTTCCTTCCCTCCAGCTTAACTTCATACAGAATACATCAGGATGATTTCCTCCTAGACCATCTTTCACTAGTTCAAACAAATGATTCCTAAATCCCACCATTAAAACATGGTGTTTTAAAATCAGCTTTGCTGGGACATAGCAAGAGAAATAAAACATCGACAACTCGTAACAATGAATCCTTCATTAAAATAGATGAAACGATTTTTTTTCTGATAATTCTGATGCCATAAAACGTGCATTCCGGAAATCTCAAAAAAAAAAAAAAAAAAAAAAAAAAGAAAATGGATGGATAAAATGAACCCTTTGCAGCGATCCGCTTGTATAAACGGTGATACATAGTTGTAGTAATTATCGCTGTAAATTGAGCTGATGTTATTCAGGTGAGCTGCATTTTGGCTTCCCTTACTATCATCAATGCGGATCCACTCGTCATTGACTAAAGCACAAATCGCCTAAAATTATAGCTGATTATTTCAAAAATAAAGTCACAAATTTCGGGGAAGAAATGATCCATGAAAAATGGTACAGAATGTCTTTACACCGACAACATTTCAATTGATGAAATAAGATAAAATCCTAAGATTGATCGAAAATCCACATAAAATCAGTCAGTCAATATGAAATAAAGGAAAAAAAAAAAGATATAAGATATCCTTCTACGAACACCCATCATATTGTATGTCTGCTGATGCTAATCACCGTTATCTATCTTAATATTTATTTCGGAGAGAACATCCAGTCCTTTAGATTATTTCGAAATATTCCGCAGTAAAGCGTTAAAAAATCTAGAATAAAATGTACGGAAATAACTTAACGAAACTGCGGCTAGCAAACTGAATAAAGCAGCGGGGAAGTTCGCTTCGGATGCATCAAAATATTTGCATTTTAACTCGATCAACATGAACTGAAAAACGTATAAGATTTTCCATAACATATAAAATCATCTCTTAAATTTAATCGATAAACCACAAAACAAATCAATCATTTCTTCCACGCTATTCGAAAACAACCGCTTTGAATTCACTCAACTTATTCCACGAATGAACCACTTCATTTCTCTGATCGTAAATCGAAAAATATTTGGTTCGCTCGTATCAAGTTTTATCAAAAGACACAGTGCAAAAATGCATCCCAATGCGTAAAATTTTTTCGAAATTGAATTCTTTCTTTTTTTTTCGAGTCGATTTATTCTAAAATCCACTGAAATACTTAATCGTTATCAAATTACTACAAATCTTCCCTATATCTTTATCAATGGATCATTTCATACTTATAGTCGGTAAATTTTCTGGAAATTCATAGATATCAGGAAAAATTTATAGTATTTTTTAGAGATTAATATGTTAACTTCCAGTATGAATCATTCAATTCCTATTTTGTTCAGTTTAGTTTGATTCCATGTATGCAATTGATTTTAACATAAATATGCATTTTTTTTTCTTTGTACAGTGGGAACTTTTGAATTAAGTTTTGCTTAATTTTCATTTTTGACAAATTGAAAAATGGCACAAAATTTAATGCATCAATATATTCATATTCACCGTAAAATTAATAATTCATTTCTAACTTTGTTAATTTTATTTGTTTTACTTTCTTTTTCTTTTTTTTTTTGTAAGTATTAATAAATTGTTATCGACAGATATACAGAGGAAAAGAAGGAAAGAGAAAATAAATTTCCAAATTCCTTCTCCCTTTCTCTCAAACATTTGATAAATGGAGGAAGATGAAGGAGGGAATTGATAGGAAAAGGGATTTTGATATCGTTCGATAACAATTTTATCAATTCTTCTCCTTTTATGTGTGCCCCTCCTTTCCACCTTTCCTCCAACATCCTCACTTCATCATTCCGTTGAACTTTACACAAAATTGTTCTTTCCTTTCCAGACAACGATTACTTATTATTAATTTATTTTTGCAAAACCGGGAAATTTGCTTTTATAAGCGCTAAAATGACAAAACTCTTGAAATTATTCAAATTTACCAATTCATTATTAAAATTGAAAAGTTACACTCAAAATGAATGAAAATATGCATGCATAAATCTTAGCAAAAGTAAAGTTAATCTTTAATCTTCAACTGATTACTAACTGTAAAGCATCCCAAGGATCACAGAAATAGAAACATGATTAGATGAAGCAAAAGGAATGGTAACATTCCAATTACCTTAGAAATCTTTTTGATCATTTCTTTTTACTTAAAATTTATGCATGTATATTTTCATTCATTTTGAGTGTAACTTTTCAATTTTAATAATGAATTGGTAAATTTGAATAATTTCAAGAGTTGTGTCATTTTAGCGCTTATAAAAGCAAATTTCCCGGTTTTGCAAAAATAAATTAATAATAAGTAATAGTTGTCTGGAAAGGAAAGAACAATTTTGTGTAAAGTTCAACGGAATGATGAAGTGAGGATGTTGGAGGAAAGGTGGAAAGGAGGGGCACACATAAAAGGAGAAGAATTGATAAAATTGTTATCGAACGATATCAAAATCCCTTTTCCTATCAATTCCCTCCTTCATCTTCCTCCATTTATCAAATGTTTGAGAGAAAGGGAGAAGGAATTTGGAAATTTCAGGAAGAGGAATAATCGGACAGAGAGAGGAAAATTTAAAAAAAAAAAAAAAAAAGAAAGAACCAAAACAATCAGTAGTTTATTCTTATCATTCCTTCTCCTTTTTTATCATTCCTTCTTCCTCTTCTTATTTTTCCCCGATCGAATTCTTCCCTGTTCAAGTCGAAAAATTGTTGTAAGATTTGGAATGATTTTGCGAGGGAGGAAAGAAAAGAGTACGGAGGGCAATATATTGACCGATTCTAAAGTGATTGTTTGATAATTCTCTTAGGTACTACGAAAGAATTGTCATCAAAATCATTCTACTTTATATCATCACCATTCATCATCTAATATTGTTAAGAGATTATCAGTAAAAAGTATCAGAAAGGAGGAGGAAGAAGGAGGAGGAAGAGGAGGAAGAAGGAAAGGTATTTTGACGAGGGAATTTATCAACCAAATTTTGTTGACCGATTGAAGGAAAAGAGTACACCCTGAAGACCCATTTGATCACAAAAATTTTCTCATCAACTATTGCTACTAATTTGTGTGTGCACAGGTATGTATGTGTATGTGTATGTGTATGTGTGTATGTGTATGGTATACCTTTCTAAAAATATCGCCCCCAGCTCTTATTAAAATATCTTTTCCTCTTCTTTCGTCGGTGGTTGTAATATTTGTTTGGTCTGACGACGATTTGACTTCCTTCGGTTGAGGCCGGCTGAAAATCCCGATGAGTTGCCCCCAATCCCTCTCTTGTGTGTATGTGTCACCTTGTCCTAAACTCTTTTTGGTAGCCGTAACCCCGAATTACTCCTTTACCTGTTCTTTCATCTTTCCTCTGCCCTACTTCCTCTTCCTTTCTCCTCCTTTTCTACCTATTAAAACCGCAAAACAAAATTTCTTCATTGGTCTGATGGTGATGATGATGATGATGATGATGATGATGATGATGATGATGATGATGACGATGCATAACGAAATGCTAAAATTTTGAAAAATCTGTAAATTTGATCGAAATTTACAAAATCCATTTAAAAAAAAAGTCAATTTAATATTAATCCTAAATGATAAGCAAGTTTTTAAAGTTGTTAATTTCAATTTTGATTCATTTCTATTCGATTTAAAATTAAAGCTTATCATTCACATTCTTGCATCCCTTTTTCTAATGATTTTTTATTCAAATTATTTGGACTTAAGCTAATTTTCATACTCTCATTTTTATAACTATTTTGTAATTAATCATCACTGTTTAGTCATCATAATGAAATCTCTTTTAACAGCATTAAATACATGAAATAGTGTTAATTTTTTGATTTAACTGCAAAACTTTTTTTTTTCTTTCCATTCTTAATTTAAAATCTTCAACTGAATTAATTCCTGACAATGAATGTTAAGTCATGAATTGAATTAATTCCTGATAATGATTGTCATGTTTGTATAATGGAAATGAATGATGTATGCTTTATGTCGTTAATTATTTGCATAAAATTATTTGTGGAAATCTAAGTACCATACGATATATTCAGCATGAAATTGTACGTTCAATACGATATTTTCAGCATAATTGCATGTGCAGTGTTGTAAGTTATAAATTGAATCATTGCACAATTAATATTTCATGCAGTACGATGAGTATGATTTTTGTATAATTGTTTAGGAAATTCAATTTATTGGATAGATAGGTTGAAGAAACTGCAAGGAGAGAGAGAGGTAAACGGATAGGTAGCGAAGAAAACAAAAGTGATTGAGGTCGACATAAATCGAGATAGATTCCCGGCCTCGCTCTCGATCCAGCAGTATTACAGCAGCTGAGAAGAGGATAGCCGGAGGGGATATTTCAAGGTAGGCAGAATCGGGAGTAAATTCATCGAATCGAATGGAGTCGAATCGAGACAAGACGAGGTTTCACGGAAGAGGAGATGAAAAGTGGTGATGGGTGAGACGAGGCGAAAATCGAGGTTAGAATGCTGCTGCTTCGATATGCGATGACAATTTATTCTCTTCTTCTTTCATTTTAAACGATTCCAACTATTACTATCTGTCATCAATTTTGGTATCAAATTACAACATCCTTCTCTCTGAAGTCTCGAGAATTTTCATCAAGAACGCCAAAAATGTAGATGATGACAATTTAATCGAATAAATTGACAAATTCGAAATTTCAAAGCTCTTTTTCAGTTTTCAGTGATATGATAAGATAGAAAAATCAAAATTCACGAATACCTTTTTCAATTTAAATTTATAATATCAAGCAAAATAGTTTAATAGCAAAAATTCTTTTTCCTTTATCGTTAACAAAATTTTACAAAATTTCATTTTATTCCAGTCATTGAATATTTCATACGTATCGTATGCCTACCTGTATTTCAGACTAACCATTATTGCAAAATGTAAGCAAAATTAAAATAGTTGCCAAGCTGTTAAATTTAGAATAATCAATAAATAAATTTCGCAAAATTTAACTTTCAAATTCATAAGATAAATGCTTTTTTAATACAAAAGATTAAAAGGAGTGATTGGTAAACAATATTTTGCACAGAAAATTTACGCACATTTTTTTTTTTTTTAAAAACAATGAAAGGTTTATAAAAAACAGTTAATGCAAAATAATACAATTAGTTAACAGAAGAGGAAAAAAGAGAAAAAACACAAATATATTAGTGGAACGAAGAAAAAAAAAAAAAGGAACACGCAAATAAATGGCACATTCAAGTGAGAGAGAAAGAGAGAAAAAAAAACAGAATTATTCATAAAATTTCGAACCGACGAAAAAAAAATAAATAAAACGAAGAAAAAATATCAAACTTTTCATTTTTCTTTAAATGAAACAATATCTGGCAAGAAATTGATGAAATATCTGAAATTATCCGAATGATATGGATATCGATTAGAAGAAAGAATGTGTCGAAAATTTATTATCAAAAGATATAATTCATTATAAAATTGGAGAAAATATTAAAAAAAAATCTGAAAACTTTCTCAAATATCATATATGTTATCATATCATTCGGATATATTATTTTCAGATACATCGTACAAAAGACATACAATTGAAATCAATTTTCGATATATTTTATTATCAATGGATGCATTTTTATAAATATATTATATTATCAGTGAATGTACTTTTACAATTGTCCAATATATTTTGAAATGATTTTCTGAGAAAATAATTCCAGCGTTATCATTTTGTTTTTGTCTATTAATAATAATATATTTCATTCTTAAAATTTTGTCATTTTCATCTTTCATATAATCAGAAATGAATGAAAACTTTCAACCATGTAAATATTATTTTATCATATCATTCTCATAACATTCCTTTCCTCTCTTTCTTTTCAAAAACTTAGCATTCTGAAATTCGAAAAAGGAAAAATGAGAGGGAAGAAGGAGGAAAAGGAAGAGGAAAAATATGAAGAATATTCATCGAGAAAGGTAGCAGGTTAACAGGAGGAGAAAAAAGGTAAGGCAAAAGTTCTCCTTAACCTTACCCCAAAACTTTCACTATCTTTGCTATTTACTCATTTCGTTTTTCATCCCCTCCTCCTCTTCTTCCTCCTATCTCGCTATTCCTTCATTCCCAAATCATATATTATTACAGGTAGAAATGACAGGAAGGGGGAGAAGGAGGAAAAAGAGGACGCCGTATAAATTAATCGTATTCAGGAGGAAAGCATATCGTCAACTTTCCGACTTAGCCGTAAAAATAAAAAGGAAACGGTAAAAAAACGGTGCGGGGGAGGAGGGTATGAGAAGAGGAAAGAAGAAAAGAAAGGTACTCACATTACAATAGCCTAGAAGGCAAGATTATTCATTTCATCCAGAATTGTTCCTGAAAGAAGAAAAAAAAAAAAAGCGGGCAATAACAATAACAATCAGACCAATCTTATCATTTATTCCAATCCATCCATTCATGCTTTTATTCATTCATCCATTTATTCATTCATTCATTCATTCATTCATTCATCCATTCATTCATTCATTCATTCATTCATTCATTCATTCATTCATTCATTCATTCATTCATTCATTCATTCATTCATTCATTCATTCATTCATTCATTCATCCATTTATTCATTCATTCATTCATTCGTTCATTCATTCATCCATTTATTCATTCATTCATTCATTCGTTCATTCATTCATCCCACTGATCTAATCATTCTATCAATATTATTCATCAGTTCTTTTAAGCTTTTTCCTCTTTCTTTCTACAGACCATTATGATTAACAATTATAGTTATTATTCCTTTTTCCTTTTCTTCCATCTTATCTCCAAATGAACGCACTATTTAAACTTTCCTTCCTTTTCTCTCCAATGTATTAACCATTTCTTACAGTTTCTTCCTTCTTTCCCATCTTCCAATCTTTTCCATTTTTCCTTTTCCCTAACCTTTAACCTTTATGGTAAATATGCCACCAATATAGGTATTTCTTTTTTTCTTCACTTATTTTTCCAATCAAGAACAGTATAAACATAAATTTTCTTCTCATTTTTTTTTTTTTTTTTTTTTTTTTTTTTTTTTTTTTTTTATCCTTACCTTTACTCTTCTACCATTTTCGTGAATAGATGAAAACTGATTAAAATCTGTTAAATTTTATCACCAATTTTTTCTGGTCAATGAAAGATTTAGCATCAAAGCCTTCGATTAACCATTATCATTTCAAAACAAAAATACCAAAAAAAAAAAAGCAGAAGAAACGGTGGTAAAAGGAAAATAGCTAGTTATGAGAACGAATGAATCAGATGATTGCTTTAACAGTATAACACCAAAATTTAATGCCATTTCATATTGAAACGGAAAACTTCAAATCTTCCCTTTGAAAATATGCAAAGCCAAAAAAAGAAATCCAATTTGCATAAATAAAATTTTCCATTCACACAGTTTACACAATACAAGTGAAAAAGGTAAATACACCCACCCACGCAACCATCTACACAGATGTACACCCACACATACCCCAATGTACTGTGAAACATGAAGAATCAGAAGAAGCAATAGAATCTCATCTTATTTCCGATTCCCAATAGACGATGATAACATATGATTCCATCACCAACCATTACAAATGTACAACTTTCCGGAAAAAAAAAATTCATTGTCTAATAACAATGAAAATTATTTAAATAAAAAAAAAAAAGTAAGACAAACTTTGGTGTATTACACTCAAATTTCCTCAGAACCATAAGCTCATCGAATACAAATTCTTTATTTTTTATTTTATTTTTTTAAATTCTTTTCTAAAAATTGATTTTTTCAAATTCAAATTTTCTTTCATTTCAAAATTTAACTTTGATATGCATGTATAAATACATAAACAAATTCATACAATGTAATTACAAATTTTGCTTTTTGACTTGGATTGAATAAATATCATAATAATTTATTTGAAATTTTTATTTATTCCAATTAAAAAAAAAAAAGGCATTTTACTTAACCCACCTCAATTGCGGGCTTTTCGATTTTGTAGAGCTTAGGTTCTGAGAAAATGACTGCAAAAAAAAAAAAAAAATGAAAAAAAAAAGGAAAAACAAGAATCGTTCCGGAATAAAACGAAGACCTTTTAAAACTATAAAATTTATAAATACCAATAAAATGATACCAAGGATTGTTTGTTGAACCGAGATGAAATAATTCGATCATCAAAAATAAATTGATAATCTCAAAAAAAAAAAAAAATCGTTTCTATAAAAAAAAAAATATATAAAAAGACAAATTGAGCATCCAGCACAAGGCGAAGAAGGCACATAATTTCGTCATGTACTGACGATGATAACTGAATAGGATAGTGGTGATAATCATATGGTGATAATGGCAACGGAAAGAAGGCACATTTGAAGAAAGCGCTTTTTTTGTTTTTGGAAGGGAAGGGAAGAAAAATGAAAAGAGATAAAACGAGCAAATTACTGATAAGAATAAATAGAAAACATTGTTAACAAACATTTGATAGGAAAAGGGAAAAGAAAAATTTTAGCAACAAAAAAAATCGAAAAATGCTGATAAGGAGTGGAAATTTCAATAAAAAGTGAAATTTCGAATGAACGAAGTTTTCACAGTTTCAATTCTTAACAAAAATTGCGGTCCAAAAAAAAAATGCTTTAACCTTCTGGAAAAAGCGATAAATGGCACATATTTTCAACAAATTATCAAACAGATGAAAATGGCAATCATAGCGGTACAAAATAGCAACAAAAATAAAATTACTTTCAAGAGAAATTTTTCAAATTTATAAAAGATACCCGGCTATGAAAAAAAAAAGGCAAGAATTTCAAAAAATTTAATTTCCTATTTAAGACTTGAAAATTTAAATAAATGAGTGTTCGAAAGACATCTGGAAAAAAATTGAAAAAAAAAAAGAAAAGAAACAAAAAAAAACCTTATAGCCTCTTATAGTTCATCATGTCATAATCAATGTATGTATAAGGAATTTTTTTTTTTTTAAATATGGAAAAAAGAAAAAAAGAGACTAATGAAACAAATGAAGAGTGAGAGAGAAAAAACAAACAAATGAAATCATCAATTGTTTAAAAATAAATTAAAATTCCAAATTCAAAATTTAATTAGAGTTGAGTTAAATTGAATCAAACTAATAAACAACTCTGTCCTCCCGACAAAGAATTATTTCAATAATTGAATAAAACAAATCTTTTTTTTTCTTCTTCTCGTTCTTTTCATTTTTTTTTAAGCTTTCAAATTTCGCTCTCTTCCTCCTGCTCATTGTCAAGTTTAATTGTTGGCTTATCAGCGCCCAACCGTAGCAAGAAATCATCGCTGCTTAATGCGCTTGTTATGTCCGTACCCTTCAATTAGATGCTTCTTGAAAAAAACTTTTTTAAGAATCATATAATAAGAAAAAAAAAAGACAGGAAATTGAGATTAATTTTAAATAAAATTTTTTACTGCAAAATTTAAAATGTTAAGTTTCAAATGTCTGATCATCTTTCGCATATCTTTCCATAATTATGTATGATTTATGCACTTATAATTCATAAGCAATCCAATTCCATCATATTAAAAACTAAGATTTGAAAAATTCCTAATAATTAGAGCATACTAATAATTACAGTGACGATGAATTGCTGCAGGAATTTATTTCTTTTCTCAATTAAGCATGAGAAATGCCTTAATTGTTCAAGTAAAAATGTTAACTTATTTTGAATAATCAATACACTATTATTATTATTATTATTATTATTATTATTATTACTATTATTATTATTATTATTATTATTATTATTATTATTATTATTATTACTAGTATTGTTAATGTTAGTATCATTATTATTAGCATTGTTATTATTGTTAGAAATATTTAGAAGAATTTTATAATAATTCAATTATGTTATAGTTAAAATTTGGAATACAAATAAGTGACTCATTAACTGATTAAATATTGAAACAATAATAATGCAAGTATTTATGCAGTATAAAAACTATAATTTTCCACCACAAATAATTTGATTAAACTAAAAAATGAAAAGCATATATATATATACACTTTTCAAACTATATATATATATATCTAGACTAAAAGGAAAAAATAATACTTACCAAAGCGTTAGCAATATGTGTTTTTTTATGGCGCAATAAATTATCTTTTCTATTGAACCTGAAATAAATGATTAATATCTAATTTGCATATCAATAAATTTGTCATATACAAGTGGACAAAAACTGTTGCAAAATAAATATTTGAGTTTTTTGTGAGAAAGGATTTCAAATTAACTTATATCAGTCTTATATGAGTAAAAGTACTCCATAATTTTAACATTTCTTCAGGTTCTCTATACTTCTAAACACCTTTAAAGAAAATATTTCATACTTATTGATTCAAGGAAAAAAAAAATAAGAAACTTTCCGATCTTTTCTGATAACATATAATAATGACTGGTAAATTAAAAGCTTACAAATTTACAAATGTATAAGTTCAAGAAAATTTAAAACCAAATCTTTCTTCTTTCATATTATTAAGTAACTAATCAATTGATTTCAAAATTTGCAAAAACAAAACTCCAATTTCATGAAATTCATAGAAATTTTGGGTTCACCAAAAAATAGTATCCATTTTGATTATTTTTTCTTTTCCTTTTTCAACAGTTGATATAATAAATACATACGAAATATAATAAAAGTTCATTTAAAAAGAAAAAAAAAAAGTTAAAATCTTTACATACCTTTTGCCACAGAATGGACAACAATGGGGTCGTAATCCAGTATGTATAAACTGATGCTTCTTTAATAAAAATTTGTTTGCAAATCGCTTATGACAACTGGTATGTTCACATGTAAATGGCTTCTCTACTGAAAGAAACATGTCGAAATTTAAAGTTTTTAAAAGTAAGGGAAATTAAATTGTTTACTAAATTTAAATTATTGTTGAATGCAAAACTGTTGAATACGATGGTCCAATTTGTCGTGACATTTTTCGAAAGCATTCTTCTATCCTAGATTTTTAAATTTATTTTGTTAGTTTCCTCCAATACCTTTTGAAATTTTAAATAATTTAAAATTGAAAAGATAATAACCGAGATCAGCAGCAGTATAGCTGATTTCATCTACATTATTGGATGAATCGCTTGGTGAAGGACTTGATTCATTTGAATTCTTTTCTGCCAATTCGATACTTCTATCGTCGAAATTATCACCAAATTCCGTCAAAAAATCAGCTTTGGAACTGAAAAAAAGAAAAGTGAAAATCGTTCCTCTGTTTGAATTCCAAGTTCAATTTTAAAATTCACATGGTATAGAAACAATTTAGAGTATAAGATTACTTAACATAATTCTAGATTAAATATTTTTCCTACCATTAAAATTTTTTTTGATTTAAAAGAACCGGAAAACATTCAATCGGAACATTTTGTTTAGCTATTCAGAAATTCAAATTTTGAGATCAGTATAAAAATATATTTTCAAAAATTGATACCATTTTGTACAGCTTTACATTTCATTTTTCTTTCTTTCTTTTTATTTTTTAAATATATTTTTGAAAAATGTAGAATAAACAACCGATAACTAATAAATAAAGAGCATAAAATTATCGGATCGATTAAAGAAAAACAATGTCGGATGTATAAATCGGATTTGACCTTGGGACTTTTTAAGGGGACAGTTAAGATGGAAAAGAATAGGAATGGTTGATGTTAGGAAAAGGAAATTTTATCATCTTAATTAATCGGACATTTCAGAAAAAAAAAGCCCCAATATATAACACTGATAATAATCATCAGTTGTCTAACAATTTAATTAAATTTATCATCTTAACCACTCAACTGGTACAATATGATCATTAGCCCCTATTGATTCATTTTCATTTCTCCTATCAATCAATTTTATTTGTCAAAACTTCATTTCTTATGTAATTGTTATTATCGAACTATTCATAATACCGATCAAATATATTTGAATAAACAAGAATTAAATAATAAATTATTTAATCAATTTACGCTAATTATCATTTTATTTTCTCATTGTATTAAAAAAAAAAACAAAAAGAAAGAAAAGAAAAAAAAAGGAAAAAAAAAAAGAAAAAGAAAATGAAAACTTGAATTGGATATCATTGTTTCAGAAAATTTTTCAGCACAATTTTTTTTTTTTCAAGTTTTTCTTTTTTTAAATTTTATGAGCTATTACGTCAAAAAATAAATAGAAAAAAGGTTGAAATGAGAGGAAACGATGATATTAAAAGGGGATGATTAATAAGGTAAGAGAGAGAGGTATAGGAAAGAGGTGATATTTTTGTATGAACTATAAAAGAAATTAATGAACAAACAGGTTGGAAATGAAGATGCTTTCCCTCCTTGCATTTCTCCCTTTAAACAGTTCATCAACTGATGGATGACAAGGTCAAAACGTTCCCTCAACCTAACATTATCAATGTTTGCCGTATAATAAACTCAATCAACCAATTTATTGCCGCATTTTCTTAACTTGACTTTTTTTTGACAACCTTATTTAATTTTTACGATATTTTATTATCGTATAAAATATAAAATAGAATAATTTGTTGCAGACGTACGTACGTAAAACAGGATGATATGTAAACATAAGTGATACAAATGAGATGATAAAATATGGAGGTATATTGAATAAAATTAACTCTGTAAATTTTAAAAAAAAATCAATTTTTTCTTCTATCATTGACAATATCTTTGTGTATAATAAGTTTCTAAACATTATCTACTGAATATTTGTATGAACAAAATTTTGATTAAAAAAAAGGAATAGAAATGTAAACAAAAGAACAATTACTACAGAATAAGATTGATAAGAATTGAAATGAAATTTAATATTTTTTTTTGAAAAGATATAATTTTAATGAAAATAATCATTTTATAATGTAATCTAGCATTAAGATGAAGGAAAAAAACTTTTCTTTTCTCTGATTTTTTCTTTTTCAAAAAAAATTTTTGTCGTTTTTTTACGCTAAATGAATATTGTTTTGAAGGACTTTTCTCTCTCGCTTTTTTTTTTAATTTTCAATACACCTTTGAAATACTTCATAAAAATTCTTTTAGCATACATTTCTGTAGAATGATGTAATGATTTCACCTCAGTTACGGCAAATGAGAAATATTAATTGATTATTTCCGTTCGTTTTATTTCAAAAAAGGAAAAAAAAAATGAGAGATGAGATAGAGGAAAGGTAAGGGAGGAAAAAAAAGAATGAATTGTAAAACTGAACAAAGTACATTCAGGAAAATAAATATAAAACGATTTTTGTTTCAATGAAAATTATTCGAATTTAATAATCGAAAAATTAATAAATTTCAAATTAATGACCATAACTGATAACTTAAACTTACCAATCGAAAATACTGATTTGAATGAATTTATTCATAATAAGCGTGGAATTTCGAATTTTTCTTTTCTCCAAAATTATTATTACAAATTAATCAATTTAAAAACAATCTATCGGTTCCCTTTCCCTCCCCCGCTTTCTCCTCCTCTTCCATTTATTTACTTCCTAGTGAAGTCTGTAAATCGAATTGCAATTTTTTTCGATTTTTTTTTTTTTTATTAAAATAACAATATTAATTTAGTTAAAAGAAAAAAATTAATTAGACATATCCAACGGCATGTTTATTAATTTATCTATTTAGTAATAATAATAAATTTTTGAAACAAAGTAAAACAGACACATATAATTCACTGGGAAAATAAATGTAATTTATATTCTAAAAGATGAAAATTGGGGAATAATTGAAAAACGACAGTTTAATCATTTTAAACATTCAACTCCCAATTCTTCATTCCAAAACTTAAAAGCATTTTCTTTTTTTATTTTTTCTTCCCAATTTAAGGAAATATACCAAATACTGAACAGAACAAAATTTACAATTCTAATCATATGAAGAATTATATAGTACCGCAATTCGAATAGACTATATACCTTCCAAATATCCCTGTTTTATTCTTTTTTTCTTTTTTTTTCTTTTTTGAGAAGGAAAACAAAAAGCAAATATCGAAAAAAAGTGGAAATTACCATAAACTTTTGATTGTTTGGTAAAAGATAAAGTTTATATTTTTCTCGATTAAATTTAATTGCTTCTAATAAGTTGATAAAAATATGAGAAAAAATTGTTGAATTAATGCTATGAAGATGAGAAATTCCATCAAATACTGTTTAAAAGTTAACGAAAAAAAGAAAAAAGGAAAAAAAAAAGGAGAAAAAGAAAGATTGATTATTTAATTTGGGAGTAATGAAAATGTCTTCATCTATTTGCAAAAGTTTGAAAAGGAAATTACAGTAGTAAAAAAGCTGATGATAGAAGAGGTAAAGATAGTGTGTGAGGTGCAGGGAGGAAGAAGAGAAGGAGGAGGAGGACGACAGGAAGGAGGAAGAAAAGGAGGTATATGGTAGATAACAGGACTTTCAGGAATGCTGTTTGAACCTCATTTTTCAAAAAATCTTTCATCAACATACAGACATATAAACATAAATATATACATACAAATAGATGGACAGACAGATAAACACATACAAAATGAGTTTTAATAAAAATTTTGAGTATAAATTACGGTAGTAATTTCGCGCATTACAAATGAAAAATCGTGATTTATCACGATACACATCCTGGTTCTATCGCTTCGACTGGAACATTAATTGTTGCTCGTGGAAGTAGCAAACAAAAATAGTAACAACAATAGTATTAATAATAATAATAATAATAATAATAATGTCAGTATTAATGCAATTGAAAGACTGATAACAATAATAATAATATTGGTAAAAATAATAAAAAAGTAACAGTGGTGGCAATAACAAAGGAAAAATTGTAACACTGCAAACAATAATAAATTTAAAATTAATAGTAATAGATATGATAGTAAATATGATAGCTGTTAACAATGATATATAATCAACAAATAGTAATGGCAAATTACTCTAGTATTAGCAATAAATAAATAATAAAATTGCGGTAAATTTTAAGAAAAAAAAAAAAGTAAATAAATAAACAAATGATTGATTATAGAATATTAGTTGTAAAGCAATAGTTATTTTGATTATCATTCGTGATATCTTTCTTTAATATTGTGGTAAATCATCGAAAAGATAACGAACTGGTTTTCAATCATCTCTCTCTTCCTCTTTTCCCTCTTCTTTCTTTTCCTTCTTAACCCCGCTATCTCGTTTGATATTTCTTATCATTTAAGTATTATTTCCATCCGCGTTTCTTCTACTAACCATCCTAGAATCATATCTTTATATCTGTTACTCTCTAAAATACTCTATTAATATCATGAATTTTTGAACGTAATTACCGATTTAACTTTTCGTTAAGAATTATTTTTTTGTCATCAAATTTCCAATAATTTTATATTCAATTTTTTTCCAATATTTTACACACCGATAATGAGATCATAATAATGATAGACATTGATAAACGGAAGTGATAATGATAGCTAACTAATCATGCTAACAGCCTAATAGACAATAAAAAAAATAAAAACAACGACAAATATAAAAATTGCTACCAGAACATGATGAAATGTGATTAATGATTGATGAAGTTGGTAAGACATAGTAATTCTATTAGCTATGATAGCGATCTTTATAATAGTAACGAAATAATAATGATGATAAAGATGTGGTTACAATAGCGACATTCATAACTATACTAGTAATAATAATAATAGTAATAATAATTGTAATAATAATAATAATAATAATAAAGATGTAGCTATGATGGCGACAATGATGATCATACAAGAACAGAAATCTTGGCAAAATTTGTGAATTTCATTAAATTATTGAAAATTTAGTTCATAAAATAAGGAATGATGATTGCTATTTGTAAGATTAAATGATACTAAATGAACAATCATGCATTCGAGACCAGTTACTCGGAATTTTTTTTTCATTTCTTTTAATTTTAAAACAATCTGCAGATACTGCTCCTCCCAAGGATACACACATTACTGGTAAAAAATGAAATTGCGGAAAATTTTTAAATATTATCTATATTAAAAACAAGAATAACAACAATAACGATAGTCACAATGTAACAAAAATAATGGTAATAATAATAACAATAATAATAATAGTTATAGTAATAATATAAAGGAAAAATTATAAAAATTAGTCACGACTTTTCACTTTCTTTTTAATTGAAATAGTAAAAGTTAAAAATTATTCAATCAAAATGAAATTTTTATCATAAAAATTCTCATCCATTTGCTATATTTCCGCCGTTTGTTATTCCTTTCTCATTTGAATATATCATCAAGAATTAAGGAAAAATAATAATTAAATGTTGCAAATATGTTAAATTCAAAAAAGTTGGCATTTCTATTTGAATTAAATGATGATAATTATAAATTCTATCAGTTAGAAAATGTAAAATTCAGCAAGTTACTAAGATGTTTCGGCGTAAACCGGGGATAAAAATCAACAGATGGGCGGGGGAAAAAGATAAAAGAGAGTGATGGACAGGGGGCGTAAAAGAATCACGGCCCAGATTAAAAACGAAAAAAAATTAACATAAGATAGAAGGAAACATAGAAATATAATGGCAAGAAAAAATAAGATGAACGGAAAGAAAAGTGCATGATGAAGCAGCCAATTGATGATGATGATGATGGGGGTAAATGATGATATTCGCTCATCATCATAATCATTATCATGGCAGTAATCATGATAACAATCGTAATCTTGAACTTAATCGTCGATTATGATTAACTATTATATAATAATGTTTCGTATTACAATAATTATAAGGAATAGAGAGAGAGAGAGGGAAAAAGAAAGAGAGAGAGGGAGAGGGGAGAAAAAAGAGGCAAAAACCAGAACGGAGAAAATGTGATAAAATACAATCAAACTTACCACCGATCATTTTGGATCGTTTTGTTGATTGATGGAAAGATTGATGAGGGTGACGAAATGGCGGTTGCCGCTGCCGCAGCAGCAGCAGCACCGGACATTGTACGAAGCATACTGACATATGCAACCGGATCAATCATTTGCGTATGCCAAATAGCCTTAGCCGGTGATAAATTTTGTTCCGATGGTACCATTAAGCTAGTAATTGTAGCAGTAGTAGTAGTAGTACAGGATGATGATGATGATGATGATGCGATTGAGGAGAATGACGATGATCCGGACGATCCAATTGTTGATCCGGTCGATCCAATAACTAATCCGGCAGCTGCTGCGGCTTCTTTTTCTTTTTGACGATTAGCTAATTTTTGAACCATAGCATCAAGACGATTTCCACAACCATCTCGTTTACGACGATTATGATTATTATTATTACTACTGATACTAGTAGTTATACTATTCGTACTCGTACTAGTATCATCCCGATTATTGTTATTATTATTACCGTTGCTTAAAGTCATATTATTTAATGCAAGAGTTCCACCAATCGTACTATTACTTGCACCAATAATATTTTGATTATTTTCTGGATGATAAGGTGGAACAGGTGATGCCATTGTTGTTGATAACAATGATAAACATGATGTACTACTTATTGAACTTGTTGATGCAGGTAATTCTGGTGAAGATGTGGAAGCATTGGTGGATGATTTGAAGCTTAATTTTGGTGATGATGCTAAACAATAAACGGATGATGATGATGATGATGATGCTGATTGCTGTCCGTGAAGATCACCATCAGGTTGAGATTGTCCTTCGTTTATTGTTTGTACACTACTGCAACAAATAAAATAAAGCTTATCAAAAGGGATCTATTGGAAAAAGTTGTACGAAAACATGAAATTGAAGATTTATAAAATTAACGATCGTTAATAGCGCAATATATAAAATTATCAAATTTAATTTTTGATTTTGAAACAGAAATGTTTGTAATTGATAGAAAGGTTTAAATATTGGAATACCGCTTAACATCTTTTATTTGAGGGATATGCTGATGAGAGATTTCAAAGATGAAATAAACTAATACAACTATTAGTTGATTACATCTCTAAGAATATGATAATTCCGTTAAAGAACTAGAAATCATTGCTGAATAGGTAGGTATAAGAGGAGAATGAAAGGAGGTGAGAAGGAGGAGATAGGAGGGGGATGAAAATGATACCTATCAGCTTGATTTATCGGTGGTTCATCGACCCGTCCATTGAGAGCATCCTGGATGAATCGTTTCAGTTGGCGGATTTCTCTCAACAATTCACTCTTCGAATCATCCTTATCGATAATTAGCTGAAGTGGTAAGATATTCAGATCAGCAGCTACAAATACCGGTGATTGTTCTGAACTGATGATCCGATCGTACAAATACAACAGATCATTGTCGTCATCACTATGAACATCGGGATCAATTTTATCGGCCGGATATGTAGTGGCACTAGTTGCTATTTCGGATAGTGATACGGAAGATAAAAGTTCGGTAAGTGTTGCATGAGCCATTGATCGAGCACTTTTTGAGAAGTAATTGTGGAGAAGCGCGTTTAATTGCTCCGGTAATAGGCTATGGCGGTAATTGTGAATAAAACAGAGAAGCGAATTGACAACAATGGGCCGATCCATTTATCAGATTGATGATAATGATGATGGAGAGAGGTAAATTGGAGGTGGAATGGGGGAGGTGACAGATACAGGAGGAGAGGAGAGGACCCGGGAAGGAGGCGGAGGCGGAGGAGGACGGGGTTCGATCGTCCGTTCGTCACACGGAGGGAGCGATGGCGAGGCGAGAGGAAAGCAACTTGGTGTAATGTCTTCTCTCGGGACGACCGACTGATGGGCACAACTCCGTTCCGTTATCGCCACCCATCCATCCAACCCCCCCAACTCAAACTCGTTATCAGAGGGAAAGCAGGGAGAGGGGGAGAGAGGAGGGGAGGAGGAGGAAAACTGTGCCCAACCCACCCACCTATCTACCCAAAATATTATCAATTTACCCCCTTACAGATAGATAATGCACGATAGACAACACGCACACCCACGCACACACGTAATACACGTACCTCGTTATCACTCTCTCTGAAAGTACCTCCAAAACAATCGGTTACAACTCAACCAAACGGTCAACATTTCCTCCCAAAGGCAAGGCAAACCAATTCCGACCGCATTCCCAACCATCATCAGGACAATCACGACGTCTTTCTATCCCTACGTAAGCTTGCTTCCTCTCTTCCCTCTGGTTCTCTTCTAGCTGTCCCATCATCATCATCCTTCCTCCCTTTTCCTCTATTGGCAGCTTCCTCCTCCACCTTTTTTACAAGCCTTTCAAGCTGGCAGCTTCATCTTCCTCAACGGTTGTTTTTAGAACTGTTTACAGAAATATCACTTCGTCGAGAGTCATCATGGGACGGGACGCGAAATGAAAACGTGGCCGAGGGTGGAGGAGTACGAGGAGAAAGGATGAATGCAGGAAAGTAGCAGGATAGGGGTGGGGGGAGAGAGGAATCATCCTAAACCTCTCATTTGCGTAGCTGTCTCTTTCGAATGGATAATCATCACCATCCTATCCCCCATCCCACACTAAAATTTCCCTTAGGAATTCATCAATTTCATCCCATTTGTTCACCCACCTCTTTCTTTCTCCTTTCCTCCATTACCGTAATCCTCAGTCAAAGTTTTTGCATTTTACCAAGAAAGAAAAAAGAAATCGAGAAAAATCAAAAAAGAAATTATGAAAAAAACAAACAAACAAACAAAATCAGCACCTCATTTCATTTCATTTTTTTTAGTTCCTTCTTTCTTCCTTTTCGTTCCCTTTTTTTTTTTCCTGCTGTATAAGCTTTTTTTTTTCCAACTTCAGAAAAAAATTTCATTTTCCAATCAATTAAGGAAAATTACAATTAATCATTTTTTTAATTATTAATATTATTATTATTATTATTATGATTTTTTTTATCAATAATTATTCACAACTATACAATTGAAGGATGAAAGAGAGATGAAGGAAGAAGTTGGAAGAAAGGAAAGGATGAAAAAGAGCATATTCAATATGCAAATGTACCATCCATGTGGCTACCACCCAACATCGTCATCACCTCATTCTCATTTACTTTCTATCACAAACCACAGTTTTGGCTTTACTGATAACACTCTAGCATCATCATCATCATCATCATCATCATCATCATCATCATCATTGTCATTATCATTATCATCATCATCATTGTCAATATCATTATCATCATCATTCATTATCATCACCATCATCATCATCATCATCATCATCGTCTGTATTATGTATGCCACAGGTATAATATGTCTGTGTCCGTGTGTATGTGTCTGTACAGGTAAATGTAAATGTTTGTATACTACTATTACAATACAACATCTCTTTATAGATAGGAAGCACATCCAAATAAACCTCAAACATTGATTTGCCAATGTAATCAAGCAGAGATAATACAATTAACAGTTAAAAGCCTCAATCAAACAACAATTATCGATGTTATTTGTATGATCTCGAGAATATGACAGAATGCACCTGAATTTACCTGTCCACTTCTTCCCATCAATCCATTCATTCATCCAATTCATCACTCCTTTCTTTCCTTCATCTTTCCCCACCTTTACAATTCCTTTTTTTTCCTCTTTTTTTTCTTTTTTTTGCATTACACCTAGACGATTTTGTACTACTATTAGTATTGGTACTATTAATTAATAAACTTAATCTTATCATTAATATCTTATTTACTAATTTATTGGTAGGAATATATAAATTTTGTTAAAATAAATTTATATTATATATCAAGTTTTCACTAGGATTATTACTAAGTATTATTAATTAATTGTTGGTAGTATTTTATTATGAATCCATTGATGGTAACAAATAACTAATATAAATTTTGTTAGATCTAAAATAATTTACATTATATGTATGCTTAATTAATTTAATTAATACATGTTTAATTTATTTGTCAAGAGATTAATAATTGGTTTAATTAATATATTGTTTAGTTAATTTAATTAATATATGTTCAATTAATTTGGTATTTAATATATGTTTGTTTAATTAATAATAAAAATTGCTATTATTTTATGAAATGATAAAGGAAACTTGTTCAAAATTATGCAAAATTTTATTGGTTTAAAATAAATTTTACCTTCGTTTGTTGTTTCATTTTTCTTTTTTTTTTTTTTTTTTAAATAAAGGTTTGCAATGTTATTATGAAATATATTTTTAGTAATGATTAGATTATTTTGTTTTGTTTTATTTTGTTTTTTGTTTTTTTGGAAGATTTATATAGGAGATAATCAAAATTGAAAAGTGAAGTGTTTCTTTTATTGAATGAAAATTCAAAGAAAGTGACCGTAGTGAGGACTATTTAAAACTTGAAATAATCCTTTCCTCTCTTTCTTTCCCTCCTTCCCTCTCCCTCTTTTTCTCCCTCTTTGAACAATGTTCCAACTCTAAAATTTCAAAACCATCCGGATAATAATTTCAACTGTATAGTTGAAGCCATTGTTTCACAACTTAAAAATTATTCTAATTTATTAATCTTTTTCCTATCTCTATCCTTCTTTTTAATGGCCACAGTTCAGTAACAATAATTACTAATAATAATAACAGTAATAGTAATAATAATAATAGTAATGATAAGCAAAATTTAATACTTAAAATTTTAAATCAGAAAATAATTCCACTTTTATTTACACATTTAATTTTCATATTTGATATTTGATCTGATAACCGAGAAATTGCCAATATTTTTCACTAATCTTTCTTTTATTTATACAAATCAATTTTATCTTTACTACTACAATATTTCATTTAAGAATATTCTATTTTTCCTTTTTATCTTCATTTCTTTTTCTTTTCGAAATGGCTAGAAATTTCCTGAAATTCGCATCAAAATACAGATGCTGATTGACATTTAAAAAAGTTCCATATGCTATCATTCCAAATAATATTTGAATATTTTCGATCACTTTCATAATTTTGCATGAAAATTATTTATATATATATACTAGAAAGAAAATTGTGCTAAAAATAAAAAATAAAAAAACAAAAGGGTGGTGATAAAAAAATACAGTTCTTTCTTTGCCAAAATTACTATAAATAAAAAGACAAAAAAAAAAAACAAATATGGAAAGCATAAAATTTTTTTCTGTTTGCAAAATAATAAAAATTATTTGGGAAAAATACGAAAGGATGAATAGTATCACTAAGTAAATAGATCGGGTTATGTGAAAAAAATATTGTCAGATTTGAAGCATACATTTATCCTAAAAAAATTATATATATATATATATTCCGAAAATTGTTAAAATTTATTTATTTTTATTTATTAGTTTTTGATGAAATGAACATTTTGCATACTCTTAAGTTTCTCTTCTTCCTTCAAATAATATTCTTGCAAGAATGATGGATGATAAAAAATGTTATGTACATAAATATATATTGAAAATTTTAACATGATGGATAAAAAGTTTTAAATAGTAATTTCGGTTAATTTTCAAATTTCGAAGTATAATTCAATAACTTAAATATAAATTAAGTTATGGTTGCATAGATCATTCATCATTATATCCATTAGTTTTGCCATTTTTCAGTTTCTTTTGTTTTTCTTTCTTTCATAACACACAAATAATTCCATTCAATTTATAATTATTTATGTAAAATTTGGTGTGAAAGAGTTCTGAAAATATTTTCAGCCATCATTTAATTGATAAAAGCAAAAGTATTTATTGGAAATATAATCAAAAACAAACTTCATTATTAATTAATATTTACAATCAATTTTATAAAATATGATTAATGATGAGTGATACAAATTTGTTGATCAATAGCTATCAATTACCGAAATTTTTTTCTGATAGATACTCTCAATATTGCTTTTTTATCATTCAATCCTAGCAAAAACTTTTACTTCATAATTCAAAAATGTAAATGCCAAATGATCAAATTATAAATTCTTGCCATAATTCAGTCAGTTTAAAAGATGATAAGCATATAATTAATTAGTGATGACATAACAAGAAGCAAGTTATTAATTTGCATCAATAAATCTAATTCTATACTTTTCAAAACTTTTCACCTAAAAAAGAAAAAAAAGTTATTTTAATCAAACATGATGTATGCATGCATATGATATTCCAAATTACAGTATATATATGTAAGTTCCAAACTACAGTAACTCTTGTTGATGATAAGTTATTCACTGTAATTGTTCGTTTTGAAATGATTTCCTGAATTATATTTACCAATACAAACACATACGGACACACATATATATTTGTTGTATGTTTATTTTATACAGACATTTTCATTAATTTATTCAAATAAGCTTAATTATGAGAAAACTCGTTAATTAAAACCTTCACTTTTCTCAAGATACTTGAATTTTAAAACTAAGAAAAAAAAAATCAAATATAAAGGAAAGAAAATTTCTCTTTCACCAACCAAAATAAATCGAAGAAGCAAAATGAACAAGTATCTAGCTTCATTTATTCATTCATTCATCCATTCAATCGTTCATTCATTCAACCATTCACTCATTCATCCATTCATTCATTCATTCATTCATTTCTACAGAGACGAGAAAATATTTTGAAAATAAATTTGTGTGAAATTTACGAAGAAACAAATGATGTTAATGAGTATGTATGTACTTCATTCTTCGCGTCGTTTGTCTATTTCCTTTTATCGCTAATCAATCTTTTCCCACAATTTTTGAAACTTTTTAAGAAAAAAAAAGAGAGGAGGAAAAACAACAGTAATCATTAAGTCCTGAAACTTTTTTTTTTTTTTTTTTTAACATAATATAATTGATAAAATAGAAATCAATGAAAATATATATAGGTATCTTTTCTTTTTTTTTCGCTAAATTAAAATTTTGATAGCGCAATGATTAGCAGTAGCACCATGTTGTTACAAAAGATTCGAAGAAAGCATCAGTGACAATGATGACGACAATAATGATTACGATAATTTTTGTTCCCGGTAAATTTCAATTTAGATCAAGAAAAATAAAAGATTTGTATTTATTATCATACGTTGTATTGTACCATTTAAGCATGTTAAGAACTGGATTCCCGTTCATTGTTATCAGCAATAATAGAAGAGGCATATTCGATAACTTAAACAATAAAGAAAAGATTGAAAAAAAAAGATAGTATTGTTGTGTCATTTTTCTCAAGCATTCTTCCCGCCAGATAGGAAATCTGAATATTTGAAATAAATTCATAGCACCGGAACTCGAATTAAATATTAATACACGACTTCAGTTTAACTTATTATTGCTGGACTTAATATTCCATTTCTTGACCATACTTTTTGTTTAACAAATATTTTATTTTTCTGGCCAAATTTTGTTTTATATGTCATGCATATAATATGTAATTTATTTTCTGGATATTAACATAGTTATTAGCTGCAACTAAGTGAATAGTTGGTACCATTATTCGAGATTTCCAATTCTTTGATCTAGGAAGCTCTCGAACAAGACCCCAATACCAGAAGTTAAACCAATCTTTTAGAACTACACAACTAGTCCATCCCAACATTACTCAACTCAGTTCTGCAAGATTTTAGCCATTATCTCTCCATATTAGAATCAAATGAAATTTATAACACGAAAATTTTCGGCGAGTTTTGTATTTCTAAGCAGATCTCATACATGTCAACAGCCAAACTGACATTTTTAACGCAATTTCAAAGTTATCTTATCCACCTTCAATTTTATATTATAATGCAATAAACAAGTACATTTAAAACGCACTCGAACACTTTTAATTCTGATACCAAATTTTTGGAACGATTACGAGAGAACGATGAACAATCAATAGCAGTTATAACATGATGATATGGTCGATCACGCGAAACGAATTGCTTGTATCGACAGGTATGGATACACATACACACACATATATGCACATATGAATGCACATATACACATACACAACTACACACATACAGTACGTACATTCAGACCTAACCACATATAAATCACCGTTATCATGATCAACATGATGCCAGAATACTATTCGAGATAATTCATGCAAAGCGAAACCCACGGCAGTTGTTAAAAAGTGATCCCAAAAAGGTCTCACTGGAAATGAATTCCGGAAAAGATATACTGAGGAATGGATGCAGGATGAAAAGAATTCCAGAAAAATTTAGCGGAAGAATTGTTTCAGAAACTTTTTTGTTTGTAAATAAGTCACAAAAAAATTCCGTACAAAAATTAATCAAAAGTTGAAAGAAAAAAAAAAAAAAGATTAACAAGAGATTTTTTCGCGTGAAACTGCAAAAAGCAAATTCCTGAGGAAATTTTGCTAGGCTAGAAATGAAGAAAATATACTCAGAAAAAAAAGAAAGAAAAAACAGAAAAACTTGTTTTATAATTGCAATTCATAATACGATGATTTTATGGGAAAAAAGGATGATAAATAAAGAAATCTTACAACATTAAACATACAATTGAAAGAGCAGCGTTTGGAAGAGGAAACAATGGCGAGGTGAAAACAAATCAAAAATTAAAAACAAAAAGAAAAAAATTTTGAAATAGGGAAAAATTCTCTCTAAAGGATAAAAGTAAAGCGTTAACGGTGCCATTGAATTTATCTTTTCCTCATAATACGATTTCAAATGAAAATAATCATGTCGTTGTCGATATATAGCTATATTCAAAAATCTGAAGCAAAGTTGAATCCCAGCTGACGGCGCGGCGGTTGCGGCGGTCCATTATATCCATATCCACTAAGGCCCCCTCCTCCATTACCATTACCTTTGAAACCACCATTTATCTGACTGTTATTACCATTACCGGCATTTCGAAAGCCAGAACCACGTGATGTAACGTTGGAAGCACTGCCTCGACCACCTGAATTACCAGAACCTCGACCACTATTGCGAGGTGCGCCACGAGAATTTCGTGAGTCATGAAAGCTATCACGTTCCTGACGTCGAATGCTACCACCAGTGCGACCACGTTCTCCGTCGGAACCCCCTTTTATGCCGCCATTTCCAAAATCATTACGTTGAGTAACACTGCCTTTAGCACCACGCACTTGTCGACGTTCATCACCACGAGTTCCAAATCCATTCACCTGTTCAACGCCATTGATAAAACTATCCTGAGCTTCATCCGAGCGTCGCTTCGACGACACTTCTGGTTTCGCCTCTAAAAATAAGAACTGTCAGCAATTTTTTAAAGAATTCAATACCAAAATATAAAACTAAATAAATTCGAAACATTACTAATTTCCTTAAGCATCACCATTTATGTAGTGCAATATTGTGCTTAACATCTTTGAGACTGTATCATTCAGTATTAAACGGTAGTAGATCGCCACGGTCCTCATCTCCATCTCCAATAATTCAGACCACGAGACAAATTAATTTATTCTTTAAAATAATAGTAATCCTAAAAGCTGACTATCCATGCTTTTGTTTGCTAATTCTCATATGAATCATCAATTCAAAGACTAAAAGCCGACAATATAGTGAACAAAATACAGATCGTACTTTTCATCACCACGAACTCCTCCCAGCTACCCCTCGAGGCAAGCAAACAAAGTCTCTTCCTCCACGAAAAACAATCGTGAAAGCATTTTATCTTCCCTCATATTTACACAGCTTCATTGTAGAGCTAAAGTAAATCGGTAAATGGGGAAAAATCTTTTCTTTTTCACTGGACAGCAATGGTTTCCAAAAAAAGGGGGGGGGGGGATTTCCTTTAAAATTAATGATTATTACTGAAAATATGCTTACTAGAGAGATAAAATTTACTGATATCTAAAAAACATTTAAAAAATTAACGAAAAAATCTAACCAGCACGCCAAACACCATTATGATTAGGACCACTGACGGTATTTGTAGGATCTTCTGGAACGGCCATAGCTGGAAAAGGAATTGGCGGTGGTGGGTCACGCACAAGCGCTTTCGGATCGATCCCTCCCTCAAAACCAAACTCCGTATCACCTGCTTGATTCATATCGCCTTTCGCATAGTTCTCCATTGATCCGTTGGCAACATGTACAAAAACTACCTAAAAAAGTCTTGGCTGCAAATAAAAGTCACTTTTAGTAAACAAAAATGTTTGCAAAGCACCAAGCCACTGCATAATTACATGCAATGCGCAACTGAATTACTGATAATATGAAGTGGCTATTCTGCAGCAAGAGACGATTCGAGACTAAAACAGATTGTAAATGTTACCTTTGGATCTTTCTTCGGCTGTTCAACAACGGATTCCAGCGCAGGCTCATCAGATTTAACAAATTGGTCCTTCTCCTTAGCACTATGACGCATATGCCCAGAATTCGCAATTTTCTCTAATAATTCCCTAATTTGAAATCCTAAAAATACAAATAGTAAAAAAAACACTAATTGGAATCAGTTTCATAAATAGCTATCACTGATGAACATAAATTTATCAGCCGAAACATGAATTCTTTATAATTAGGTTAGAAATTGAGAAATTATTACCTGAGAAATCATTCATAACTTTTTCTTTACTTCCTACAAGAATCTTATGCGCTAACTTCGAGCCATCCGTGCATTTCTTTTTGAAATCCATAAGGATATCCACCTCACCGCATTTCAAACCGAATGGTTCCGATAAATCCTCAATCACTTTGCACTCCTCTTCGGTAATCTTCTGAAACAATAGCATTAATATGATATATGAGAATTTAGTGAGCGGAAATTTGCATATTGTTGAAAATACCGATGACTACCCAATTCAAGAAATCACATTTCAAAAAATAATGACACGTTATGAGAATAGAAAATATCATTTGTCAGCATTTTGTAGAATTCTGTACTTATCTAAGCAGACGAAAGGCAATACAAGAATAAAAATATTCAAATCTACCGTTTCATTATCCGTTCCATTCAGAAAGACATCCTTAACTTCCACTTTGCCGAATCGCTCGATAACATTTTGAAAGTAGATGAAATCCTCCAAACGTTTTCGCTCATGTTCAGCAAGCTAAGATGAAGCAAATTTATACCATTTTCTAATATTCCAAAGCAAGAAATCGAACTGCAAACTCTTATCAAAACTCCTGTCCAAATTATCTGTTTTACCTATGTGCATCACAGAAATCTTACCAAGATTACTAAAATCTATGTAGACTCAATACCTCGCTCTGAATACTACTGCGAGGAGATCATAAGTTGAGCTCGTACAGTCCTAATTTTTCCGCAATATTTTTCATTAATCACTTTTTTAAACCTCAGTTATCAACTAAGTGATAATATTTTCCACATGCTTACCACTCCACGAAATGCAATACATATCTGCCATTCAGAAAGCGAACAATGTCCGCTTTCCAACAAATCTTACTCTTTTTTGTAATTGAAATGAAATCTTCTGTACCGTTTCTTCATCGCAAAGTTCTATGCTGCATGCGCTAGTAAGGGATTATGATGGATTTGATCTGATTAATCTACATTTTCAAATCTATTATATTCATTATATACTGAACTTATATGGTATGAATGAGAAGTATGGATGTAACATCATAATACTATAAACCTGCAAAGTAACACAAAAAAATTTGAACCAACTTACATCTTTCTTCATTCCGTCATCCCGTTGTTTGATGCCGCGAAGGTATTCCTTTTGCAGTGATTGCAAGATTCTGCTAATATCTTTCAGAAACTCTAGCTGTGTCTCAACTTCTCCGATACAAAATCGAGCTTCGATCTGCTGCTCGCTAAGTTTTTTACCTTCTTTCAAATCCGCCTCGTATTGTAACAAACGGCTCTTAAATATCATTCGGTGGAAATTATATAATGATCAATAAATTTCCTGCATTGTAATTAGAAATTAAATGATGATAGGAACTTGAGGAAAATGGGATTTCAAAAAAGAATTAGTGAAATGAGAAAAAAATCATTTTTATAATGAAGTAATTTAAAGAGTGAGTAGTTTCTACATAATTTCAACGTTACATTAATCGCAGTATGTACCTTGCGCTTTTCCAGGTTTCGGCGTCGTTTGTCGAATGCAAACTGAATACCTGCATAAGGATTTGACAAGATGCTATCAGCAGTGCACTGGATGCTCTCCGGTCCCTTCATGCCTGGAAGAAAGTTTTTTGAAATATCATCAGAACGACGAAATATTTTGCAACGCTGCTTGCTTAGAACACGATATGCAGCTCCCCACCCAAAGATCGATTATAATTAAATCTCGTCCTCATCTCAACACACAATTTCAATAAAAGTTGCGAAAAATCATTCTTGTTAAAACGAAACAGAGATGTAAAACTCCACATCATAAATTAATTTCAAGAAGATGGGAAAAAAAAAAGAAGAAAGAAATCAACTGGAAAAAAGAAAGAAGAAGAAAGAAACCAAGGAAAAAAGAAATCAAATGTATTTTTTTCTTTCATTTATTCCTACTATTCCTGGATTCATCATATCTCACTTGTCTTACAGTCATCTTATCTGAATTGGTTCTTTTCTTCGGAATTAAAATTTTCCACTATCGCTTGAATTCGAGTTAACAACGAAGTTTTCGTCGGAATTTAATTGTTTCTAAAAAGAAACCAGTTTCTTTCTCATTAGCAAAATAATGACGAACGGCAACTCCGCAAGATCAACTGAACTTCCTTCGAAGTCGAGTCGAAATCGAAATAAAATAAAAATGAGAGAAAACTGGAATACCAGTAAGGATAAGCATGGCGTAGCTGAACAAAACATCCCCGAGAAGGGGCGAGAGACAACCGCTTGCAAGACATACATTGGGGTGTAATGAATATTAAGAGTAGTGAACAGAAGAAAAGGGAGGAAGATCTGATGATAGGAAACGATGGAGTAGAAATTTGCATAAACATGCTTTTGCTTTTCTCTTATTCTCCTCTTCACATCTCACCGCTATGCCTAACAAATAGAAGAATGACGACATTGCAAGCTCAAAAAAAGTTTAGTCAAGGTACTCCTATTTAATCTTGAAATCTGAAAAACAGCGAAAACCGGATGTATCGCCGGATCAGAATCAGAAGAAGATATAAAACGTCAGATTTCGACATTTTAAAAGGAACTAAAATTTATGAACAACTTTTATAAGTTTCATACGTGTGAGACAAATGTGAAGCGACGTGAATGGCTTGCATTGCATTGACTTTTATTCACTTTTTTTCTTGGCGGAAACTCAAAACTGAAACTTCGACATATTCCAGAACATTCAAGGATCTATCATTGAATCCTGAATCGTTTTTGAAAGGCCTAATATCAGTCCAAAATAACGGCGACATTGACCGCGAAAACCAAATAAACACCGAAAATCATAGAATTGACCACTCCTCTGCTTGTTTACCAATAGTCGGAACAGCGACTTCTCCTCCTCCACCACAACAAAGCCACCAAACTATGCCTTGCCTCTCCCTCAACAACCAGGAAAACAGCCCACGCCAATCGACGATCAGCAACGTCGAATTGTGAAACAGTCGCGAAGTGCAACGAAGTCGTCCATCTTTGAAGCAGAATTTAAACCGTAGTGAAGCTCGGATACCTAGTTAACGGATTTGAATACTTAATTAACCTTAATTCAGCTTATCTTCCGGCAATCAATCCCACAAGTCAAAAATTAAGAGATGCCCAGATTTCAATAAATCACTTTTAACAAATAATTAAAATTCACTGAATCATCTCTAATAAATAACAGTGGAAAACAGAAAATCCGTCATTTCCATAATAGAGGCATAAAAGGTACGTTATACTACAGTAATTGATTCCCACAAGAAATTTACCTCCAAATTGATTTTTAGACCGAAGTAAAACTTGAAACTTTTCCCCGAAAAAAGAAGTCCTTACGAGCGTGATATCGTATTTCCGGGACCGTTCCGGAAACACCAATACCCATTAAAATCATGAAGGCAAATTCGGTCAAGTATAGTCTGATCATCTTGAATGTGGCGCTCTAACGAAGAAACAGCAATGGAAACGGTATCCACGTAGGCGGCAATTTAAATATGACTAATCACAAGTTTATAAAAATATAAACAGCCTTCCTATCTGTAAGTGATTGACATTGCTTATTACCTATAACGGTTATTCCATCGAATGTCAATTTAAGAATTGTCTGTTTGTATTTACAAATCATTGCTAAATCGTAAAATACTACATATTATCTTTGAGGTAACGAGGAAGTGGACGTAAATGACATAAATAACGGAGGACAGGGAAATTTTCAGTATTTTGTAAACTTCCTGAAAACTTCATTATTAAAAAATATACCTCGAGAAAATGACTTTTATCCTACCTGAAACTATTCCACGAAATAATAACTGATGTTAACTACTAGTAATGTTTGATATTCCTTACGTATGGATAATTTGCTCCGTACGCTAATTATTCTAAATAAAGTTCGTAAGTTTCACTCTACTTCTGTCATATTTTTCTCATGATTAACTTGTGTATTCATTTTCCGCTAATATTGTCAAATATCAATGCAAATATCTTGCTTCTGAAAATTTATTATAGAGAATATTCTGTCTTTTGTTCATTAACGATTCGGATTTTTTATGTTTTATGAATCATACCTGCATGTATTTGTTCTATTTACACGTAACGCTAACACTAACACTTCGAAATTTTTAATTTACATACATCTATACTTCTATATAACTATATCAGATGCATACGTGTAAGATACACGTACGATGAAACTTTTAAACTTACTTGCATATAACATGTATATTACATCCACACATAAGTAAGCTATACGTACGATGGAACTTTTAGACACATATCTACACCTGCATAAGACTATATCATGCCCACGCACGTGTAAGTTACACGTGTTTACGTATAGGTTAAATGGACGAGGATACACACGGCTATCATTTCGTGCAATGAGAGACAGTCGTATGACAGCAAAAATCGATGCACCGTAGCGTATGAATATGTGCATATGTGTATGTATGTATATATGTGTGCGTATGTTCGCGTGGCATCCCAACGAGTGCAGGCTGTTGCACCTTTCCTGCGTTCGTTCAACAATGCGCTTTATCACGCATATTGCGCTTGCACAAATTGGTTGTGGGTTGGGTGCACGTGAATGTGCACTTCGTGCATTTCGTGTGTTGCACTGTATGAATTATGCGAGCCGTTTCGACCTGATGATAATTTCTAATTAAGATTTAAGTGATGGTGCAACTTCTGGATATTGTAACGTAAGTGAACGAGAAGGAATGTGGCGAATAATTTCCCCTTCAATTCCTGAAATTTGCATGATTTAATTTCAGATTATGATGATGAATAATTATACACTGGTACCATGAAGAGAGCGGATCGTTTACGAGAGGTTGGTTATTTTGTGAAATTTCGCAGTCTTTTATTAAAAATTTTCCAGCATTAAGTGATGATTATTTCTTCGTAATATCTTGATGAATATTTTTGAATTTAGCAAGAAGGATGTTTACAATCAGTTTTAGTGAAAATCTGGATAATCCTGATGTAACAGATTTGTAAATTTGTGAAGAGAAAATAAGAGAGGATGTTTCTGGAATTTTCTTTTCTTTTTTTTTTTTTCTTTTTTTCAAACATCAATTGGATTTCGCTTTTTGACTACAGGGAAGAATTATCATGTTATCATTTATAGTTTAAATGTTTTTTAAAAGATGAATTCATTTTCTTTTTTTATTACAAGTTTTTTGTCATTTAAATTTTTAGCTTTTAAAAAATCTAACCTAGATATTCCTTACCGCGGGGTTAGGATTGGAAGAGTCGGATTATTCCAGCTTCAGAAGTTTAAGGAGGACACAGTTAGACGAAGCGGTTAACATTATGAGCCAGCAACTTTTTTTTGGAACTGATGATGTACAACGATACCTAGTTTCCGTTACCTCGGGAGATCTGCTTCCTTATTTGATTGGTAAGTTCTAATTTTGATTCATTACATTATGATATGTGGAATTCAGGTTGAAGAGGCTGATGATGTGGTTACTGAGAAATGCAAAATTTTGGCTGATTTATTGAAAAATGCAAAATGCACTGTCGTATATACCGGAGCCGGAATTAGCACGGTGTGATTTCGCTTCTAAAAGAATTTAATAGAGTTTTTTTCCTTTATTTGCGTAATGTTTTCTTTTTCTTTTTCGAGTTACATACAGGATTAAAAATCATCGATCGAGTTTAGAAAATATTAGATAAGTTAGGTAGTTTCAAATAGTGCAAGTAAGTTACAGTAGCTTATGGAATATAAATGAAGTTCAAATAGATAAAAAATCAGAAAAACAAGATTTCAAACGATAGTTTTACTTATGAATCGGAGTATTGCGAAAGAATTGTTTAAATAATTTCTTGTAACATTCCAGGCAGCATCAATACCAGATTATCGAGGTCCTAATGGTGTTTGGACCTTGGCTGAAAAAGGAATCGTATCTTTGAAGTTTGTTTTTAATGTTGACCTATTTCTTGATACTGTTTCAAAATCTTATAATGAATCTCTTGTATGTATAGCATCATCTGCCTATTGTGTTACGTAATTGTAACGGATGGCTAATTCATCTGATCGTTTTTATTTGATTGCTCATATTACTTTTGCGTTCCTTGTCTCGTTACCAGAGTTAAAGTAGATGCAATTATGATTTTAATTTTAGATGTGCGAATCCAGTGGAATCGGGACCAACTGTAAGCCATATGATATTGAAGGAGATGTGTCGAAGTGGATTGGTGCGTCACATACTCTCACAGAATTGTGATGGTCTTCATTTGCGTTCAGGCTTACCACAAAAAATGCTTTCTGAAATTCATGGAAATATGCATATTGAAGTATGTCAGCATTGTGAGCCACCACGACAATATGTCCGACCTTTCGATGTCACTGGAAAAAGTCAGTTCAGGTCAGCTTTGAATGATACTTGTTTTAAAAAATTTTGATTCATTTCTTTATAAATTCATATAACCTATACTTTACTCTTAATTTTTTGCTTAAAATTTTGCTGAGCAAAACCTTTACAGTATGGCATGGAATTTCCATTCCTTATGCCCTTGTTTTATTTCTTTTTTTCTTTTTTTTTTTTTTTTTTGATATTTATGTACTTTTATGTAATTACATAAGTTTTTGTACGTTAATTCTGTAAGAACGAAATATTCGGAATGCTCCACTTTAGGCGTCATGGTACTGGGCGCATGTGTGTGATGTGCAACAATGAATTAACGGATACAATTGTGCATTTTGGTGAGGCTGGTAAAGTGCCATGGCCGTTAAATTGGAATGGAATTATTTCCTTAATTGATCGATGTGATCTCATATTGTGTATAGGAACAAGTTTAGCTGTCCTTAAGGAATATCATTTTTTGTGGCCGAAATCAAGAAGTGGTACACAGGTTCGTTGCAGTAATAATGTTATTGATCTGTATTGTTCCTCTCTCCGTTGTGATCTTTAGATAAATTATACTTTTTATAGATAGCTATTGTAAATCTACAATGGACACCAAAGGATAGATTATCTTGTTTAAAAATTAATGCAAAATGCGACGTCGTCATGGAAAAATTGGCAAGCCTTCTCGGAATTTCAATTAATCGTTATTGCCGGTGAATCATTGTTTATACTTATTTCACTTCATAGATATATTTTGAGCGGATTTTTGCTAAAAATTTATGTTGTGTAAATTCTGTTTTCCTTCATATATTTGAATTCAGCATATGGTTTTGATATGTGAAAACTTCAAGATTTGTTATTCACTATAGGAATTGTGATCCGGTACTTAATCCAAAACGGAGTGTTCGTGTTTGGGAGTTAAGAGAACGTTTAACGGATTGTACTTGTCGAAATCGTATGTCGCGTGCAGCTGTTCAACAGCAACCTTCAAAAGGTATTCCTGGATGGTGGGCATTTGAAATTCAAAAAGCAATAAAGAGATCTTCACAAGGTTAGTTTCTTAAAGCTTTCTAGTTGTAATTATTTCGAAGACAGTTCAGGCAGCTCATTGTTTGTACACATCGATTCAGTGCACTTTTTAGCATCGCGCGGAAGCTCTAGAAAGCGTCATTGCTCGAGCAACTCCCAACGTAGTGATTCCTCAGATGTCCCTTATGATTCAGTTTCGGGAAGTTCAGATGATGCGAAGAACGTCTTAGATAATGCAGTCTTATCAGCAAAAGGACCAAACAGCGAAGCAATGAATAAGAAAGAAGTACTGATAAGTAGCAGCGAAATAAATCCGGAAATTTTAACTAACGAGAATTCTAGCGATTCATCTGAAAACTCCCTTGAAACGTCATGTCCGGATGGTAGTGTTGTGGATCCAGCGGTTGCCGAGTGTTTATGTGGTATATTACTGTCGCTTAAAAAGGAGCCGAACTCATTATCGGTAGCTTCGAAGGTGCAAAATGTGGTACCTAGTACCATATCTGTTTGCACCTATGCATAGGGATCTGCTGCTGTTTCTATTTTGTTAATGGTATTTCGAACTTTTTTTTCTCTATTTTCAAGACAACATATTGTGATCCGACTATATGTTATTCTCTATTTTATTGTATTTAACATATTTCAACTGAAAATGCGTTCTATTTCGCTTCTCAGGTTCTCAGTAGATTTGTTTTATCTCTTTGGTGTTATTTTTAATAATTTGCTTCTAGAATTTTTGACAGATATTCTATTTATTTCTATAAATCTGATAATATTGGTGGGCTTTTTAGATTGTTTCAGAATAACAGAAAATTCACGCATTTTCTGTCATTTTTATCTTTGAATCATTGAAAATTGTACCATATCTTTTGATTAAAAGATATATTAAAGCATATAAGTAACTATTCATATAAAAAATATATTCTTTATGCGAATGAAACGGATTGTAATGGAATTAGATTTATATTATAATTTAAAAACTTCCGCAATCTTTTTTAAAGTTCGCAAAATTTATATTTATTTGCCGTCATCATTTAATTTCTCATTTAAATGGATTTAAGAATATCTTAATCCTTCTCGCCGCTTTTTCATTTGTTCTATGATTGATGTTATCAGAATAGCTTTCCACGTGGTGTTGTATTTTCGACAATCATTTTGTTTGTTCCTTTTTTTTTTTTTTTTTTTTTTTTCTAATCATTTTCTGTTATGATTTGTGCAATTTTCATCTGTTTCATTGTATTTTATCCATTGTATTATTTATACATATATAGTTGATATTTCCTGGAATTAATCATAAAGTTTTTCTTTTTGTTAAATTGTTTCAGAAAGTAGCATGTCTTAGTTAATGACTGGAACTGAAATTTGATAGCTCCAAGTGACTGGAACTCGAATTTGATAACTCTAAGCAAGTGACTCTTAAAACAGTTGTGTCTGACATACTTTAAGAATATTTCGAAACTCCGAATAATTTAAATATTCGTAATAAAGAAGAATGTGAGAAATATCATTACACAAACATTGCATATTTATTTCCAACAAAATTCTTAGTATTTTGTTAACCGTTTGTTAATGTGTTTGTTATGTACGCAATCAACATGATCATCACATGCTTGAGAACAGGAAAGAATTAGGCAGTCCTGATCTTGAAATTCAGCCTGGATTCACGATATCATTTTCTGGTTTAAATTATGGAAATATCAAATATCGTACTTGAAATATTCACGAGATTCAATCTGAATGTATTCGATGGAAAGATTCTCATCGAGTATTGTTTAAATTTCTTCGCAGAATAATTTTAATCTCATTGAAACGATTAATTTCCACGTCTTCGATATGCCTGTTCCTATCGCAAAGAATTTGAAAAAGTTTCTTTAATACTCAACAATCTGAAAACAAAATGTTTGATTCTATTTGGAATCTATATTCTGCTAGGCAGTGATGTAACTTCAAGTTATCTCTCTGTTATTTACTTGAAATTTTAATGTTATCAATTTATCGAGTTTTTTCAAAATTTATCCAAGTATCAGTAATTTGGTATTTCGGAAAAAGTAGTTCGAAATTTTGAAAGAAGAGCTGGATATATTACGAATACATTTTATTTGCCTTTTCTTGCAGTTTTGCGTGAAACATAAATTTTTCAGATTTTAATTAGTGCAAAACGAAATATGAAGAAAATTAATCTAGTTAAGAATTTATTAAATTTCTGTCGTTTTTTTTCTCTCTCTGTCTTTTTTTTTTTTGTTATTTTCGAAATATCACATTATATATATATATATATATATATAGAAAAATGATATCAACAAGCAGGACAAATTGATGAATTAAAAATATTATTGCTTTACAGATGACATCTGTCAAATGTCAAATGTCAAATGTCAAATGAGCATATAAGCAAAAATAAATGCTTTCTCACCAGTCGAAGCAAATTTAAATGGAGGAAAATTATAATAATATCAACATAAGTGTTCGATATTCTTATGCAAAATACAAGAAATACAAATTTTATATTTGATATCAATGATATGATACTATTGTAAGACTTATCAATAAGATAGAAAGAATCAAAGAATGCTTATGTTATGGGAAAAGCGGGAAGTGATAAATTAGTTATCGATTGTCTGCTTCGAATAGCTTACATATTTATCAAATGCAAATAATTATAATTAACATACGGCAATCCACTTTTAAAAGAAAGTTTTATGGATGAATTAAATGCATATTGAGAGCAAATGAATAAATCAGTAAAATTTAAACTCTGAAAAATTTTAAATTTTAATTTCCTTTTTTTTGGCTATTAAATTGAATTAAGTTTGAAATATGTACTAAAGTTGGAATAGACTACTTCCAATTTAAAATTTTCAAAAAACTTATTAATCAATTGCTCTGTTTTATTGTACTCTCCAGATTGCAAGTATCATCACTGATCAAACGAAAACTAATATTCGTGAAAAACAAGAAAGGCAACAGGTAACGAAAGTTTTAAAATAAATTAGTTGAGTTTTTGAAAAGAAGAACAAAGCTTGAAAATTTAATAGAACTAAACTTCGAAAATTATACCAAAACAAAAAGAAAAAAAGAAAAAGCGATTTTGGAAATTAAATTAAGAAAACAAAAAAAAAAAAATTAAGTGGAGGTAGCACAAATGAAAAAACTTCAAATATTTACTTAAATTCAAAATTATCTAATTTGAAAGTTTCGTGAATGATTTACGAGTAATTTTATTATACTTTGAACATTAATTTAAGATCCAGAACCGAATTTACCGGTTTACTAAAATAAGAAACTTCAGTATCCTTCATCATCCGGAATTTCAATTAATTATGTCATTCTTATTCATTCATACATGTGCTTCTCGTCTTCCTACTGATGTAATATTCCTGCGAACATATTCATTCTGTAAATAAATTATTGATATAATTTTAAATGGAAAAAATAATTATCGAAAATTTTGAAAAATTCAAAAAATGACGAAAAATATTTGTAATAATATTTGATCTCGAGAAAAAATTTAATAATTAGAAATCCTGCAAATCAATCGATTATTTATCTTTAATTATTGTGTATTTTTCATAGAAGTATAATTGACTTCTGAAAAACTGAAATGTTTGTGCGAAATTTCGTTACGTGTAATTTACCTCAATCCCGTTACGTGTAGTTTACTTCAATTCTGTTACGTGTAATTTACCTCAATCGGTTCTTCAGATGTTGCCGTACGTGAAGAAACGCCACTATCTCTTGCCGTAGCTTTGGTTTTACTTCGTTGCCATTCATCATGTTTCCAAGGCAGTAACGTTTTACTAGGCCTCACATTATGTCGTTTCGGCATTGATGTTTTATCACGTTTTTGCACCCTAAATTTTAAATTCAATTTTTTTAATTTCAAAAAACAAAAACTAGTTTATAATGTACCCTTAGTACGATCATACATATAGTAAAATAGATATTTGAAATGGATTAATTATGGCAAATTAATAAAGTAATTATGGTAAATATGGTAAATTAAATAAAATTAAATTAATATGGTAAATTTCTTATTGTAAATTAATAAATAAATTAATAAATTATGAACAGCCAAGTACAATAAAGTAATTAAAAAATTACTAACATTTAGTAAATTTAGTAATTAAAATTTAGTAAATTTAATTTAATTTAATTTAATTTAGTAAATCCAGTAATTACTAACATTAGTAAATTACTAACATTTAGTAATTACTAAATTACTAATTAATAAATTAATTAGTAATCATTAACTTAGTAAATTAGTAAATTTAATGATTAATTAATTGCTAAATTACTAACAGTAAATTACTAAATTACTCTTTCTTATGGTAAATTAATAAAGTAATTACTAACATTGTAAATATGATAATAAGTAGAATTATGAAGATCATAGCAATACCAAGAAGGCAGCCAAGTACAATGGTCCATATGCGAAATGCTGGTGAGACGCTATCCTGTTAAATTTTTTAAAATTTTAAAAAACTCAAAAAATCGAAAAAGACTTAGCAAGAAAATTTTTTTTTTTCGGTATACAAAATAAAAAAAATATTTTGCAAATTTTATGAATTGCTTAACTTGAAATAAATTTAATTTTCAAGTTAGAAAAAAGTTTAAATTTATTAACTGAAATTGCACAAGCAAATTTGGATCAAGTCAACTTCAAACAAATCTACTGATGTAAATTTTTTAATTAGTTTTTTTTTTTTTTTTTCTTTCTTTGTTCACCTATTTTTTGTATGACTGGAAATGGATGAAAGTTAAAAGTTGTAAATATGTAAACTAATATAAAAATTAATTTAAGTTAATTAGAAATTAACTAACATAAATAACTGGAATAATATTTGGTGCATCGCATTCCATTTGATTCGCTGTTAAACCATATGGACATGGTGTACAATCGAATACCTAAAAATATTATTGAATTAAACTTCAAAAAAAAAAAAATTCTTTTTTGAAAATTTATGAATGAAATCATAATTTAATTGAATTGATTGATATCGATAAAAGACTAAACCATCAAGATACTAATTATTACTGATAAAATGAATTGTTAGAAATTTAATTTAAAAATTTGAAATTAATAACCTTTATTAAATCTTGTGCATATTTGCAGGAATGATACATTCCAGTAATGACTGATATGCATGCTGCAGCTGCATGCATATTATTGGATGATACTGGAGTGCAATTCAAATCACAATTTGGACCATATTTATTATTAATACATTGAATATAGTATGTAAGTTGCAAACTGAAATTTATTGTTTTTCAAATTATAATTTTAAAATTAAAAAGAAATTTGAATTTAAATATAACTACAAATTTATCTGAATAATGTACGACCGAATTACATTTGTGTATTATCAAAATTTTCATTTTATTCAAAATTTAATCAAATTTTAAAATTTAATTATCGAGAATTGCTATTAATATACTGAACATAGTATGCAAGATACAAAAAGGAATTTACTATTTTTCAAATTGTAATTTTAAAATTAGCACGAAATTTTAAGTTTAAAATCCTCATAAGTATAAAATTTTCTGAACAACATATGACCGAATTATATTGTGCAAACTATTAAAATTTTCGAATTTTATTCAAAATTTAATCGAAGTTTATAATTAAATCATAGCAGAATTAAAAGAATTAGTACACTGGTACTACCTACAATGTGATAACTATCAATAATGCATGAATATGTATATGTATGTCTTTTCATCCTGAAATTTTTCTCGACATTTTTTTTTTTTGGGGAGGGAAGGGGAGTGAAAGGACAAAACTTTACAACCATAAAATTTTTGCATTTGATGAAATTCTTTTTTTTTTTTTTTTAACCCTTAATCAATTTATTAATTTGTTACGAATAGTTGATAAGGAAAAAAAAAATCTCTACGAATATGATGAAACTTCTATAATTCAGCAGGAATTTTCGTAAAATTTTTTAAATAAAAAAATTAAAAGAAAAATAAATAAAATAGACGAACGTTGTCCCTAAAATTTGACCGTTAATTGTTCGTTGCATGATATTAGGCGTGGTACCGTAGGCTGTTGCCTGATAATTATCTAGTAATATAACAAATGTATCAATTGGAGTTAAATGATTGAAATATTCCAAACTTCCTGTTGCTTGATTGATTACTACACCAAGATGATAAACAATGATATCAATCGTATACTGAAAATTGGTTAGATCTTTTTTTTTTTTTTCCTGTCCTTTTTATTTTCATAATTTGGAAATGTATAAAACTAACTAGACCTGAAAATGGATGGCGCTTGAGCGGAAAGCTTATATTTTAATTCAATGTTTGATTCAAGTTTAAATATCATAAATTTTAAATAATTATTTATTTATCTTATTTATTTTCAAAATTTGTTATTGCAAAATACAAACAAACAAACCAACAATTACAAATTATTTTGCGAATCAAATATTTCATTAGCAGTTCTTATTTTGATGAAAAAATAAGCATAATCATATTTAAAAAAGGAAAAACAGAATGAAATCTACCGGTTTAACTGTCATATTTACAATGTTATCATTTGTCCAAATACCGGAATTAATAGGAGATTTTGGTACCATTACGAATGGACTTTCGATTATTTGTGCTGATTGACTGTGAAAAAAAAAAGCAATGTTAATATTTATCATCTTATTTAATCTTAATCCTATTACTTAAACCTTAATTTCCAAAACTAAAGTTTAACTTTTTCTAATTCATTCTTATTTTAGGTTATTACTTAACTAAAATTAAATGCCAATTTCTATGATTTAGCATTTCAAATGTAAATACATTTATGACAAAAAAATATTACGAAGGACAAATAAAATAGCGACGAAAGAAATCACATCTAAAATTCTCATCACATTTCTGAATCTCAAATGTAAATATCAGTGCGTGATGATTCAAGCTCATTTTTTTTTTTTTTTTTCTCCTTCGTTTTATTCAAAACGATCAATAATCAATATAGGAAATGAAGACAAAAAAAAAAAGAAATAGAGCACTATAAAGCTTATAATTGTGAATATTCCATTCGTTAATTTGGTAATTTTAATTTTTATTAACTTTCAAAAAAAAAGAAAAAAAACAAAAAAGTAAAAAGCGAAAAAAAAAAAACAAACTTTGATGCTGATATAATGATTGTAAATGAGAAGAAGCATGTTATCGAGCTTTCTTGAAGATATGGACATTGCATACCTGATGGACAAGCACAGGTATAACCATTAGGTAATGCAAGATTAGGATTATTGTATTCTTGCAATTTAATTGTAACCAATGCACCATTTGTACCATTAAACTAAAATTTATGAAAATTAAATTTAAAAAATTAATTGTGAAATGAAGAATTAAAATTATTTTAAAATACCATTTTATTATGAATCAAAATATTACAAGATAAATTGTTATATCGCATTGATTTATAAATTCAATTAATTAGAAGAATGATACATGTCAAGGAAACGTTAAATGAGATAATTTAACGGCTGGTTGATCATTTCAAAAATAAGTTCAAAATAGTAACTAATCGAATCAATCTTGTACATTTATTGATTGATTAAAACGTAAAAAGTTTTCATTATAAGTGAAATGATATTGGATGGTATCAATTTATGATTATAAAATTTCAAATCTTTTGAAACATAATTTATTATTATCAATTATTGATCTAATATGGCAATAATCGAAAGTATCTTGCATAATAAATATTAAAAAAAAAAAAAAAAAAAAAATGTTACGTGAATAATAAATTTAATGGAAATATCGATTGAATTTGTAAATAATGAGTAAACAAATTAAAGTAATTGCAAAAATTGTTTTTTGCTTTAAGAAAGAAAAAAAAATTTTTATTATGCGAAAAAAATAACTTTTGACGTATTTAGATAATAATTCAAAATAATTACTGCATCCAAAACTTTAAAAAATAATAATTAGTTAAGAGTTTTATAGAATTTTTAGTATCTCTTATACAATGCCAAAAAAAAAAAAAAAATTAAATATATTAAGATGTTTGTAAAATCGATATGATAATTTCAAACATTTTTAAATGGTAACAAAAAAAGAAAAAATTATGTTATTAAAATCTTATAAATATATAAAAAATTACAAAATTCTTCCCATTACTTACATTATGTACTGGTATATTAGTAAATTTTTCCCCGTAATTATTTTTTAATTTCGGATTGATTTTTTTCAAATCTTGCAAATATGATGGAAATTGTTGTTGATATTGAAAATTCTTTTGTATTCCTCTTTGTTGTGATTGATCAAATCTGAATTTATAGAAAAAGAAAAAAAAGGAAAAAAAGTAAACAATCATTATTGCTTAAAAAAATTTCTTTTTTCTTCTCGAAGAATTTTATTCTTCTGATTATATTTTTTATTTATTTATTTTTTGAGCATTTTATTATTATTATAAAGATAATAATTACAACAAAATTAATCGTAATATTTTCAAAAAATTAGTAATGGTTATCATATATTAGTTTACCATTGTTTTCTTGAATCATATGAAACAATAATATTTGGTAATGAATTAAAATTTTTAATTAATACATTAAATGTATGAAAATAAACCTTTGATAAGATGATTGTTGAAATGATGGACTATTGAATGATAATTGTTCATTGATAACAACAACAATAAATGATGAAAATAATATTTGAGTAATAAAAATATATCGTATTGGAGCATTTAATTTAAAATGATTGTTGAAGAAGAATGTCATGATGATAGGCACACTCTTCTTGGCCCTTTGGTAATGCAAACAATCAGCTTATCATAGAATACCAAAATGTTTGATGGACAATAGCGCCGAGTCGATTCGATGGATAGATGATAGATGCTAATGTAGTGACACATACACATACACACATGCAAATTTATTGATTAGTTTTTCATAAGAAATTTCACATTTGAAATTGTTATCTTAAAGAAAGAGGCGAAGAATGGTAGTACTAAATCTTTTCGGCATTTTAATACCATCTAAAATTTTTCGATTTTTACAATCACCATTGTTACTATCATCGTTGTCAATTATTCTGGTCATCATCATCATCATCAACGCTATCATGATGATCATAATCATTATCATTCTTATGTGCTAAATGTAACAAGCATCGATAAATTTGTTGTGTAAACAACATTGCTTATCAGTAATTACTTATCATACATGTACATATTCGGACAGACAGACATCCACATTTATATACGTATATATATACAATTTTTTTTTTTTTTTTTGCTAAATTTGAAATATATACATCAGGCAAAAAAAAAATTCGCCAAATTTAGCCAAATTGAGTAATGTTTGAGACATGTAAACAATAATTGTTGCTATGAAACATTTTAACATTTATCTTTTTTTTTCTTTATTTTTTATTTTTATAAGTATTTCATTTCTTTTCGATTCTTCCTATTTTGAAAGAGAATATCAATTGGAAAAAATAACTGCTTTTTTTTAAAAATTTTTTAAAAGTGTTTGAATTGATAATGATTAAAACAAAGTTTGATCAGTATTAGCTCGATTCATCTGATAAAATTTTCATTTATCATCCCCTACGTCAAATCCATTATTTTATTACATACATTTAATAGTATTGAATTTAAATGAGATGTCATACGCTTTTCGAAGATATTTAATAAAAGTAGGAAATCCTTGCCAAACAGAAAAGTTTGATATCATATGACTAAACTCAAATAGCACAAAACTTTTCGTTTTACAAGTTTTGAAAAGTTTAATGCTTAGATTTTATTCAGTACTTTTTTTAACGTTTTTTCTTTTTTTTTTTTTTGCCGAACCGACCGTATTCCTTCGATTATAAACTTGCCCACTATTTGAGGAGAAAACTTTGATGATAGTTTTAATTATTGACTTATTAATTATCGATTAAAATTTGGTTATTAATTTGGTAGCAAGTTTAACTAACAATTTGTTTTTTAAATATTTGCAACTGCTTCTGGTTTTTGAAGGAAACATTTTAAAATTATTTCTTATGAATGAAGTTATTCTAATTGCTGAAATGTTTGTTCGTAATATTCAATTCTATTATATTTTTCAAACTTTGCTTATGTGTAACAAATAATATTTTTGAATTTTCATTGAAATGAACAAAATTTTAATTAAATTATTCGAACAACAAAAAAATAAAAATAGCTAGTATTTTCACTTCTTTATTCCAATCAGAAAATCCAATTCAGTATTTGTCAGTTATTTTGAACAGGAGTGAAGAAGATAACTTTACATTAAAAAATAAATTTACGAAAGGAATATGAATGAATTACAGTATGACGGTACCCAATGTTACCGTATATTACCGTTTACTAAAGTGCTTAATGTTTTAAAAATACAGTGACTAATAATTTAAGTGCTTTTATTTCTATACATATTTCATTTATATTGTAATTAGATGCCTCAAGATTTTGTTCTTTGATAATCTTTCATTCTCAATGTTTTATGGTAAATCACTGTAATATTGCTTGCTTGTTTCAGTATTTTTAATTAATACAATATTTCGTATAAATGATTATTATCTTCTATTATCTTTAGTATTTGATAGTGCAGATAAGAATAATTTTGTTAATTTTGTGATAATGCGAATGAGAATAATGTTATGATAAATTTTGGGACTTGATAAAAGCCATCAAACTTTTTTTGAATATTAATATGATAATACGGTAAAGGAAACTTGTCATAAATCTAATACTGCAAGCTTCTATATTTAAAAGAAGATTTAAGTATCTAGATATATCATCTTCAATTGCAATACTTTTGTAGATCATTTCACACCTTATCAAATGTTCGGAAGTAATTAATTGATATTAATCATATGTAAAATTATAGCCAGCATATTTATATCAGAATTTCTTGAATTGTCATTCGATGAAATGTTGCTTAAACACATTTAATGCATAGTATCAACATTTTTATGCACGATTTTACTTCCACAATACAGTTCTATCGAGTGAAATATATCGGGAAGAAGCAAAAGATATTATCGGCGACCAAAACGTATAAATTCGAATTTGTTACGTCGTTTCTCCATTTCAAATTGATTCGAATCTACAAAGTTGATCTTATAAATGGATAAAAAGTATCAGTTTTTAATTAAAATCATTTTACGAAATAGATAGAATTATCAAATTGAATAAAATTTTTCAAAATAATTAATGATGAAATTGCAAAATTTAAATGCTTTTATCAATTATATGTAATTCATATATTATAAATATTTCAATTTAATATAAATATTTCATAATTTTTCTATTAAAGGAATATTTCTCATATCAATATCTTAATTAAAATGTTCGTGTAAGAAAGGAAAAATGCTTCAAAAAATGTCCAAATGTTAAACTTTAAACTTTGGAAATTTTAGCAACTTTTGGCTTAATTTTTCCTTTCTTTTTTTTTTTTTTTTCTTCCAAAAATATCAGACTAATCAATTCATTCTATTGAAATGTATTCAAGAAAGGCGGTAGAAATAAAGACGAAAATGTTTTTTTCCGATATCACCGCGACGTATCCGCAAAATGTCATTTAATTTGCATTCCTAAAATTTGACATTGAAATGACATTCAGCTAACATGCAACAAGCTCATTAATGAATTTTAAATGCTTTGTTAGCTTATATTTCGCATGGACGAAGAAAAAAAGGAAATGGGAAACAACAAATAGTCTTGTTGCGGAAAAAGTTAGAACCAGAAAACTAATACTGAATAGACTGTTGTCTAATTTTGGCAAATACTTGAAAACAATTAATGAATAGATATAATAAAATTTGTAATATGATAAGATAAATGATAATTTATCTTCACCATTAATTTATTAATTACTTCCATTTAATTTATGATTAAATTTTGAAAGAATTGAAATTAATTAATTCGGCAATGAATTATTAAATTGTGCAAAATTAACTTTTGCCGCCTATGATCACGAAAATAATTTTGTTTCAGTCACTAAGATAAAAGAAAAAAAAAATTGCCTAATTTTCAAGTACCGAAAAATAATTTTCTCAACTTAAATTCTTTTTTTTTGTTTTTGCAAAAGTTCTTGTGAACTAATTGTTTCATAAAATCTAAACATTTTTTTTGACGACATCATTGCAGACCATTTAAATGATTTCATATTTCGTGGCAAAACTGAGTAAAGAATATAAGTTAGTTAATTCAAATATAAGTAATAAGTTCTGTACGATTTTCTGCCCACAATTACAAGAAATATAAATAGTCTTAGAATAATCCACATTCTCTGGAAAAAATAAAAAAAAAAATAAAGTTGTAAAGATTGTAATGGATATGGGATAAATAAATTGTTTAAATCATTATCATTTTTGTAAATTTATTTCATATAATGATTTCGAAAATTCTGAAGTATCTGCTGAAACTTTTGGAACTTCTGAAACATTTCAAACTTTCAAAACTTTTGGAATATCGTTTGAAGTTTCTAAAACTTCTAGAATATCTTGGAAAATTGGAAAAATTTTTAGAACAAAATTATAAAAAGTGCTATTATCATGCAATAAATAAGTAAACATATGCTTTTTTAATTATTAGAAAAAAATTCAAAATTTTTTTTTTTTAAATTATTGAAATTAGAAGTTTCTTCGATTTCAAAGATATGTAGATCCCCTTTAATGCCATATAGTATTGCAAGCAAAAATGCTCAATTCTTAAAAGCTCAAGTATGAATTCGAATACTAATATTGTTATGACCGAAAAGTGAGAATTAGGTTGAATAAAATATTAAAAAACAGCAAGATATTTCCGAGTCTATCGTAAAATTTAATTATGAAATGATATTATTTCTCGAAAAATAAGAAATTCAAAGTTGTAAATTTCAGTTATCCTACTAGCTAATAAACATGCTTATTTTCATCATCAAGCATCAACATTCTTTTCAGAAGTACTTCAAAAATACTTCAAAGAAGTACTTCAGAAGTACTTCAAAAAAAAAAAAAAATAGAAAGAAAAAAGAAATTTTTCATTTTAAGAATAAATAAAAGTGGATAATTCATAATTTAAAGAAAATTTGATAATAGAAATTTTCTCCTTTCTTTCCAAACAATAATCATCATAAAGTGTGGCAAAAAAAAAAAAGAAATACTTTTGTTGAAATATTTGTGACGATTTACTCTCCAAATTTTTCGAAAACTTTTGAAAGAAACAAAAAAAAAAAAAAAACCGTCAAATTTTTCACACTAGGCTTTTCTTTTTTTGGCCCAATAGATATTGTAGTTTCGTTATTTTGCATAAAAAATTTTTTTGTCCATCATTTTATAGAAACAAAAAAAGTTGAGAAAAAAATTTGATAAATTGAAATTTTTTTTCTTTTTTTTTTTTTCTATGAATTATATATGAAATCATAAATTTCTTTACAATGTCGTCTTTATTATTGATCTTAATTAATGCGAATGAATGGCATTTGAAAATATTAGTTGATAGAATTTTTTAATACAATAAAAAATTTTTGCAATTTCAACTCAATCATTAATTCATTTATTATTAATGTGGCTATATTTATTTCGTGTGGGAAACTAATATTTTTTTTTGATTACCTTATTTTGAAAACAATTAATAGTAATAGCATAATATAAATCAATAATATTGTCCTTCTTCTGTTTTTTTCTTTTTTTTAAGAAAATTTAAAGTAACGCTATGATCATTTATGCGTCATTTTCGGCAACACATGATAGCTGATGTAATTCGAGTAAAATTCTACGAAATATTTTAAACTTTTCCGCAATTAAGATGAGGAAGGATGAGACGAATGAGAAGGAGGAAGTGATAAAAAAAAAAACGAAAAGAATCCAAAAATATTTGATACCGAATGCCAAAAAGCTAAGAAATTGCAAGCATAAAAATTTAGACTTAATTATGACGATGAATGGATGATTACAAAAATTTGACACAAAATGATGAATAATATTAAATAATTTTAAATTTTTATCAATTTAAAGACATTGTAAAGTAATGCTAATAGATTTTGACAAAAAATAATCATTAGAAATGAAATTGTTCGGTAAAACTGATAAATAACAAATTATGATGTAGTAAAATAAGAATGATAAATTAGTAACTACGAGATGTAAGATTTTTATTATCTTTGTTAAATTTTTAATTATTTTTAAATCTTGGCAAAAAATTGGACAAAATATTTGATTAATAAAAGTTTCAGTGGAAAATTTAAGAAAGAGAAAGGTTTTAAACAGTATGAAATAAGAATAAAATTATGATAATTTCCAATAATTAAGAATTATTTCATTAAGAATTTCTACAATTTTACTAATCTCTTTTCAATTGGTTATTCGAAAAAAAGAAAAAAGAAAATTTTCAATAGCAGTATTATTGGATAACAAATATTTCTTCGAAAATATTGAAATTCGTTTGAATATATTTTAGAATTTTTCAAACTGAAAAAGTCATAAAATAAAACAAATATCTTTTTCTTACAATATTAACGTTTGTTTGAATATATTTTGAAAATTTTATTTATTTCTCAAAATTGAAACAGCCAGAAAATGTATTGAAAATGCTAATTTTCCGAAATAAAAATTTTACAAAAAAAAAAAAAAAAGAAAGTTTACCATCTGCTAAAACTTGAAGCAGTGATAATGTATTCAGCAATTGTTCTTCCGCTTTTGCAAGAAGTTCACGATTGCCTCTATTGTATGTTATTGGCTCTAATAAATCTTGTGTTTGTTTATTTTCTGTAATAAAATATATAAAAAACGAGAAAATTATTCCATTTAATTAATTATTAAGCAATTATCTTTAATTTTATAATTCATTTTGCCAGCATTTAATCACAAGTTTAATTAGCCATATTTTAATTAATCACATTTTTCTTTTTTTTTTTTTTTTGTTTTCTTGACGCTAAATAAAATCACCAAAAGTACTTTTTTTTATTTTAATTAACAAAATTAATGCATTTTTCTGTCATTCTTTTTTTTTTCATTCCATTTCTTTCAATTTATATTCTATATAATACATTTTAATGCGAATAAATTTGTCAAAATTTCATCCAACAAATTGGATGAAAAAAAAAAAAAAAAATGGAAAAACTTACGAATTTTCTGCGAAAAAACAGCCGAAATAAAAATAATGAAAGGAATAAACGAAGTCATCATTGAAATGGGTCGTATAAGAATTGGCGGAATGCAAGTTTGAATTTAGTATATAAAGATGGGTTTTTTTTTAAAGATGAAATGGGGCGGAGAATTTAAATTGCTCTTAAGGCATTTCCAAAAAAAAAGTGTTTCACCCTTCAAAAAAGGAGAATTGAGAATCTATCAACTTGAAAATAAAAAAAAAAAAGTTTTTGGAAAATTTTCCAACTATTTATTAATTTAGTTTGGTATATTTGATGATACTCATCAAACAGAATATTATAAAAAAAAGTGTCAAACAAAGTTGACAAATTAGGCCTTGATGATAGTTCATAAGAATAAGCCTTAAACAATCAAAATTAACGAAATTTTTGCATTAAATTGTAAAGCTATCTATATAAGCTTTTGCAATTTTCAAAACTTTTTAATTTTTGCTAGTACTTTGGATAATATAAACAAACTTGGCCGTGGCTCGTAATCTTTTGTGAAAATAAGCTGAAGATGATCAAAATTAACTTTTTGATCAGCGTAACAAAATGAAAATTTGAAATAAATTGACGGTATAAAATGAAAATTGAAACAAATTTAAGCGTTTTTAAAAAAATATATACAATCGTACCGCTATGAAATTCCCATTTCTCTCACAAATTAAAAAAATAGGCTAATAAGGTCTTAGAAGTTTTAACGAGTGGGCTAATTAATTGTTCCTCATTTGGAATTATCTGCTAATTTCAATTTATCTTTCATTTCTTTCTTTTACTCTCCACCTGCTCAAACTTTTTTTTTTTTCATTTTTGTAAATATTTCGAACTTTTCGGTAAAATTCATTTTGCTTCACATCTCATTGTTTAACTCTTTTTTTTTTTTTTTGTTTGCTTCTAAGAAAAAATTGGCGATAAAAAAAGCTGAATGAATTCTAAAATATTGTCGGATAATAAATTATGAAAATTGAACTGTTATGAAAAATTTTTCGAAAAATTGATTTATAAAAATTAAATTTCCCGCAAAATTAATGCCAATCATTATATTACGTGTCCTAGACACTTTATTTTTCAGGAATGAAAACAATAAACCAAATTATTAAGTGCTAACGAAAAATAGATTTTGAAAAATTCAACTTTTGCAGTTCGAATATCGATTGTATTTGATGTTTAATTAAGATGCAATTATAAATAACCGATGGATCAGTAGAGTGATGATTCTTACTAAAGTTACTATTCAAATTTTATTTCTTGAAATGAATGATTAAATCGAAATTTTGTAAGTGAAGAAAGAAAAAATAGCATTTCTTTAACATTTTTTTTCGGGAACCATTTTCTGAGTACCATTTTTCCAAATGAAGTAATGGAAATTGTTAAAAAAGGAATCATGTTTAATTTAATTATTTAAATATTAAATTTAAGCGAAGACAACATTTCTTGTTTTGATTAAGTAACTATTTTTCTCCTTGCAATTGCTGAAATTTATAATTCAGAGATTGCAAATTATAGAAGCTTAAATCCCAGTAATTATTTGTTAATTAAAAATAGTTGGATCCAACATTCGAATTGAAATATTCAAAGATTTTAACAAATTGATGTGTTTGATGCACTAATTTAAAGATTTTGGTATTAACTTAAATTCATTTAAAGTGTTTCATATCTTTGTTTTTGTTATTCAAACAATATTTTTTGTTAAAAGTTAGTAAATTTTATTGTAGAATCGATCCTCTTCTAATTTTTAAATTAATTTTCATTTAATGATATTGCTATTTAACTTTTTATTTTAATTTGCTTCAATATTTATCCTTTCATTTCAGTTTATAATAATATTCATTTTTAATAAAAGCTTTGTGTTATTGATAAAACTATAAAATGATGAGCTCAGATGATATTAAATTAACAATTAATTGACTGTTACAGTGTATCTCTTCCATTTATCAGTCTTCTACCATCTTTTTCCGTTTGGAAAAAAATTTATGCAATGACGGATTACGGTAACATAATAGCTCTTAAAATTATTTCTAAATATTCTTTCCTACAACCCACCAGATAACGATTATAAGCCTTTATTGATTATAAAAATAAAAAAATAAACGCAAAAATTAAACATGAACAATGATAGCTTTTTTTTTTTTTCATTCATTTTGATGTGAAAAAAAGAAGAATAAAAAAATAACTTGAGTGAAACATTATTCAATCATTTGAAATTGAAAAAGTACTTTAAAAAAGCAAAAATTTAAAGCTGAAATTTACAAAAAAATTGGAAATGAACATTTTTTGATTTCAAATTATTCTAAAACGATATCCTCGAATTCTAATGCACATTTTCTGGTAATGTGATGTCCGAATAATTCAGATCAATAGCAGGAAATCATTAAATGTAAATTGTCTACCGTCAAAATTTTTTCCATTTAATCCGTCTAGTGATCTGATTATTGCTGAATCGTCATACAGAAATATTCAGCGGGAGTTATTGAAAAATTTAATTAAAAATTAGAATTTTTGAAATACTTACCAATTTTTAACTCACTTGCAAAGTTATTTAAAATAGTAAATTTTAGCCAAATATATATTACGCATAATTTAGGTATTAAAATATCTATTTGAAAATAGAAATTAATAATGATCACTTTAACCATTATCAGTTAAAACTGAAGTGAAAATAATTTCAAATATTGAAACCATCTTAAATTATTTTTAAAATTATTTTCAATACTCTTCTCCAAATTTTTCGTTTAATTAACATAAAGTATTTCTTGCTGATGAAAATTAATATGATAATTTATAAAATACATTAGTTGATTGATATATTTTAATTATTGATTAGATCTTAGCCATCAAAAAAATTGCTTATTCCAATGAATTCTTCAAGAAAAAAAAAAACATTCAAAGTAGTTCGCCTTTTAATATTTCCATTGATATATTTTTTTTCCTTTAATTTAAAAAAAAAATTTTTATATGACAAAAATTTTTTAATTTGATAAAAACTATCATATACACTAATTAATGCTTAATTTTTATATTCATATAAAGTTAATTGCATAATTAAAAATTGCTGAAAATTACATATAATTAAACGTTGTCGAAAAAAATTTAGTGACGAAAAATGTTTGTATTAATCGACATTTTTTTCTAGCATTTAGTTATAAGTTGAAATTGGAGTAAAATACGTTAACAAAAATTCAATTTTTTCATTAAAAAAAAAAAAAAAAAAAAAAAAAAAAAAAAAAAGGGAAAAAAAAAAAAAAAAAAAAAAAAAAAACGAGAAGTAGGGAAGAAATTAGTATATTGAAAAGATTTTTGAAGAAAAAAAAAGGTTCAAATTATCCATCATTAAGATATTTGAAGGAAAAAAAGACGTTTTCTAGTCGAAAAAAAAAAAAAAAAGGAATTTTCAGCTTGTATAACTTATTATTTTCCAAATAGATTCATTTCTTGAAATTAAAGGAAACAGTTATGATTAGAAAAATAAAATATTATATTCTAAGGAGTAATTGTGCCGCTGCATTAGCATAATCAAATTGGTCCATATCATTAATTATATTTGGAAGATTGAGCGGAGAAATTTAAACTAATTATCAATGCAGCTATTTAGGTAATAAAATTAATAGAACATATTAGAAAGCTGTTTTTTTTTTTTTTTTTTCAGGTTAAACTACTTAATATCAAGCATGAGTAGTAAAAGTTTTCAATATCAAATAGCTTATTTTCTTTCCTTAATAAATATCATTAAATATCGATCTGTTAAGATTCTAATTCTAAATTTGTCATCATTCCCTTGTAATTTTCTTTTTTGTCCTAATGTTTTTTGCTAATTTTATAACATATACATATGATTGAATAGAATTTATCCCTATTATTTAAGCATTAAATTTTGATTTCAGTTACTTTTTTTTTTTTATTTTTGAAATTGTTAAAAATTCCAAAAAGGAAAATCACGCAATTTTTAAGAAATAGAAATTTTTGTTTACTTGATGTTAAAATATAGACTTGACTTTTTTCAAAAAAGAAAAGAAAATAAAAGAATAGCGAAAAATTATGCATGACTAAGTGCAATAAGAAAAAATATCCATAGAATTTCGAAAAAAAAAAAAAAAAGGAAGAAAATTGAAAATAAGACTGTTATATTTTGTGATATATGATACATTAGTCTTAAAATTATTTTAACAAGCAGATTTTGAAAATCAGCGAAATAACAGATAGCTATTTTAGAATAATTTTAAAGGTTAAAATTTTGCAGCAAAATTTTTAATGGAAGAAGAAATATTTTGATGATCAAGCTGAGAAAGGATAATCTCTAGTACTATTCGATAGAATTTAATAATTAATTCAAAAAACTATAAAAAAGAAATAAAAGTAAAAAAGACAGAAAAGAACGAAAAGTCTTTTGCTATGATATTCCGTTATTTGAATTAATAAGCTATAAATAGAAATAGGATGAAAGAATACAATATTCTAATTGCAAGAATCAACGTTTTTTTTTTTTTTTTTTTTTTTAAAGTATCAAGCTGAGAAATCAATGCTATATTTTGGAATATTAGAAAGAGTTTCAGGAAAAAGGTGAAAGAGAGATGCGAAGATGAAAAATCACAATAGAAGCTATTTTCCGGGTCCTTTTTTAATTGCAGCTAGTCTCGATCAGGCGTTCTTAATTACTTTGCGTAATTACCATTATACCTATTTCGTGATCTTTAATCTTTGCGTTTAGAAATGGATCACTGAAGTGGAAGTTTACTTGTAATAATAATATATTTCAGTTTGCTTTCCCCAAACTGCAAAATTTATCTATTATTAAAATATTTGAACGATGCGTGCCAACTGTACCATCAGCAAAATTCATCAATCACTGAACGAAGATCCATATTAATTCTTCAAAACATAATTATGCGTGATATAAATGGTTTCATCAATTTGCGTTTATCACGTACAATACGTGAAAAAACACGTGTAAATGTTTGCATGCATGCATATAGATTTGTATATTTGTTGCCACAATCGGAAAGAAGACATCGAAAATTTAGGGCAATAATTTTAACAACTAAAGAATTTCGGAAAAATCAAACTTTAATCGGGAATAATCAAATTTTAACGAATTATATGAATTACAGTGAAGCAGTATAATTGTTGTTTAAATGCAACACATAGCACTTTAACAAAATTTACTTATCAACTTCTTATGCCATTCTGTTTCATACATCAAATAAAAAAACGAAAAAACCATCATTTCATGAAAGTATCCAAATTTTTAAAACTTCTTCAATTTGACGGAACGTTTACCGAATCGGATGAATTCATTCTTTCGTTTAAATCTGCAAACAAATTATCATTTCAGCTTTTAATTTGTATTGACCATGAATTTTTTCGAATTATTGATTAAAACAATTCATATATTGAAATTGCAGATGATTACGAAGTAATTTTAACTACATTTCAGTGCTAGTATTTTATTCGGAACATATCATGCCATAACACTTAGTCATGCTCATGTGCAACAATTTGATCATAACTAATTTGAGCGAAAAGCGTAAATTTTAAATTTCGCAAAAGCAAAAGGTTTGCGCTGTAGTACAAATTCTTTATATCGCCACTGAGAGAGATAATTTAAACATATATTTGAATAGAAGAAACAAAAAATTTTTACAATATAATACAACGAAGCATGCATACTTCATAGGGTCATCTCTTTTTCCGAAGCGAATAAATTCGTTTTTGCGTTTGTCAACTCGAAACGGTTCGTTCATCAAATCATCATTAATCCTCAGTCCTATAAGAAAATTTAAATTTGGATTTAAATTCAAAATTAGTTATGTAAGTATCAAAGTAAAAAATGTATTGCAGAAATTCATATTTAATTTGACATTTGATGTTTGATGAATAGAAAAAAAAAAAAAAAATTTCATTCTGTGCTCTAAAAAAATATCTTTTAAATTAATATCATACTTGCTATATTAAATAAAAAAAAAAAAAAAGAAGACATCAATTCCAAAACACAATTTTAGTGGCAATATTTAGTACAAGTCAATTATGTCATTTTGGAAAAATTAATTGGGTCTAGTCCTAATTTTCAGACTTTTAGGCTTCTTCATCAGATAAATTTATATGTTATACTGCGATTTCCTTTACTTGGAAGTTAAATTTTTGGAAAATTTCTCCTACAATTGAAATCTAATTATACATCTTTCTTAATAGCACTTTTCTATCTATTTATTCAAAATTGTTTTATAAAATATAGGAGAACAGGAAGAAAGAAGGAAAAAAAAAAAAAAAAAAAAAAAACGAGAAAGAAATAATAAGGTAACATTTTTTTTTTCTTTTTCAAATATTTCACTGAAAATAATTGGTTTTCTTTTTAAAACATATTTCACTAAATAATTAATGGCTTATGGTTTGTAAATGATGACATTTAAGGAATTAACATACTAATTTTATTGTTGTTATATTGAAAACTAGCTATTAGCATGTTGCATTGGTAAGATCATTTGCAATTTTAAATTTTTTTAAACTTAAAACTCTCAACATTTTTCACAATATTTCTGATGTTCCAATACGGTTGATGCATTATCTCAACGTTGAAAATTATACCTGAGTATGGCACAAAGTTATAATCAACCACCGGTGGTTCCTGGAACAAGTTCAAATTATTAGAGTTAAAAAGTACTAAATAATTATTGGATTTATTTAGTATTTTTTGAAAGAACTTCCTTATGTCTATTAAAAGACCATGATTTTTTAAAAATTTGATTGAATTATGCCATTATCCTAGTCAAAAGAGTGGATAATTATTTCCCTTTTTCTTTTTTTTTTTTTTTTTCTCTTCCAAATCACTCATTTCAGTAATTTTTAGTTATTGCCAAAAATTCTCCAATTCAATTCACTCATTTAGACTATTTTAAATAGTCTAAATCAATAAAATGGAATATACCGATTTGTCAAAGTACCAAATATAATTATATTTGAATACGATAATTTTACTTACACAACTAATATTTCAGTTTGAATGCAGTACCGTTTAAAATTGTTTCAATAATTCATATGATTTTTATTAATGACATCCTCTTTTTACAATGTTTCTTATGTTCGAAAATCTAGGAAAATGATAATGTACCCTATCTCAGAGTATTCATTTTTACCTTAGTTTAGAATATATTTCCTGGATACAAGTATAAAAACTTCCGGCATTTTCATAGGATTTGGGAAATATAAAAGATGGAAATGATCCCTTGAAATCACTTATTCAGCCTTCTTTATTACTTTCCTTCTCAATAAGATACTAGAAAACAAAATCTACGACAACTTAAGTTATTCAGGAAGAAATTGTATCAATTGATATTAAAAAGTACTTGATAATTTTCCTTGAGATCTAAACCATTCTTAGATTTTATTTGCTCTTTAATTCTAACTTTTAATTTATAACAGATATTGTACTGTGGTAATTAATTGCTAGCTAATCCTAGAATATATTATCAATATATTCTTATTTCTTTTCAAACAAAAGAAACAGATAAAATTTTTGTTATCAAACTTATGTATTTCTAAACTTAGAAAAACCAAATCAGAAAAAAAAAAAAATGAAAAATCTTTATCAACATCCGATGCGATGATTAGTATTTGTAAGATTTTAATTTCATTATCAACAAAATTTGATAGAAATTATTAGACAATATTGAAATTTTTTTTTTTAATTTCAATTTTAATTTTTTTTTTTTTCTAAATTTAATGATAAATTAAATGAAAATCTACATCATAAAATGAATCATGTACGGGAAGATGAACAGCAAACGGTAACGGTAGCACATTTGGGACCAAAACCATAATCAAAAGCACTTGAATAAAGGCATTGGAGACAGTTGGAATAAAAGTCATTGCTGTCGTCTTGAATGTTGCGGTCCTTTCTATTTGATGGAAGCAAATATTATTATGGCGATAGATATTAGTGTTTTTAAATCATCTCATGAAATCATTTGGTGGGAGTGTTTTTTCGAGAGTTTTATCAATTTGGCTATATTTTCTTACTGGAGCTCCACCTTTTTTCAATCCATTCCAAGAATTTTCTGCTCCTTTTTCCATCACACCTCTCTTTTGCCATATAACTTCTGCCTTTTTTTTTTTTCCTTCTTCCTTTCATCCATCATTGACATTTTTTTTTTTTTTTTCGAAAACTAAAATATATCATCATTTTATTATAATGATCTTTTTTTTTTTTTTTTTTTAACCTACATTTAACTTGAAAAAAAAAAAAAAAAAAGAAATTCGATCTTTCCCTTTTACATTCCCGCTCAAATATATCAATCAAACATAACGTCATCTATCAAAATTCATCGATTTTGATCAAATTATTTATGAAATAAAAAGATTAAAATTAATCTAACTTGATAAAAACAATTGCATATTATCCATTAAATATTAATGCATCAATTAATTTATCAAGTGAAAGAGAAATTTTTCTTTTTGTCTTGCAAAAATTTTTCATTGAATTTTTTTTTTTTTGGAAAAAAGAAAAAGGGACTAGCATTCATTTGGAAAGCAATTCATTGTTTCATTTTGAAATTCAAATTGAAATAAAATTTATATGCAAAATTTTTTATGCTAAAAAATCAAGAAATTGCATCATGTTAAAAATGATTATTTCCTCAAAACTTACCATCGAATGGATAGATAAGATTTGGCTGAAATTTTCGTATCACTTACAATTATCATTTGATAAATCCAATTAAATCAAGCATCCTCTATTGAATAGAAAAATAAAAGATTGCTTGCAAAAAACGAAACAAAAAAAAAAAAAAAAAAAGCGGTACCAATTAAAAATGAATTATAATCGTTTTCACCGTAAACAAATTAGTCGAAAATAAAAGGCGGAAACTTTAGCATATTTACAGTATATAAAACAATTTTCATTTCATAGATCAGTTTTTCCGAAAAATTCGATACAAGACGGATACGGAAATGACATCAAATTATGACTAAAAATATGAATATTGCAGAAAAATTCTCATAAACAGGAAACTCTACTCTATTATTTTAGTCCCCTAAAGCCACTAGCATTAATAGTCTCAGGACAATTACGAAACTTCATATTCGAATGTTTTGCAATCACTTGAACACTGAATATTGGCCAAATTAACCACGAAAAATATTTCAAGACGATACATCTGAAAGCGCTCTCGAAGTCTCGACGATCCATACCGGCTTCTTAATAATGGCTTAGCGAGATCCACACAATAACTTTTCTCCGCCTGGTTCTCATTAATTTTAGAATGTCTTGATTAGATTATAAATATATCAAACATCATACAATAAGAGTATAAATCTTTCACAAATACAGTATGCGAATTATTACAGTGCATAATAATACCACTAATAATTATCATTTTTTTTACTATCAGCAAGAAATAACTTCAGAATCAATTTATCATTGTAATTAAAGATTCAAATGATGGAATGAAAATTTCTTCCGATGAACACGAAGAAATTGATTTCTTCGGAATTGGAAGTTACAACAAATCATTGTTGCTTAAGCTTACATTGAACTTTTTTTTTTCTTAAAGTAATATTGTACTTTAATATATCGTTTTTTTGCTCTATGAATGATGGAATTTTGCTTCACGATCGACAAGTACCAAAATTGAAATAAGCTCTACTCTAATCGAAGTTCAACAAAGATAATTGGTGATTTAAAACAGCTATTTGAATCTTTTGTTTCAAAGGAACTATTGTTAATTTTTGAAAAATTCGGCAAATTTGTTGTTGGTACAAAGTAATGCCTAAGTGATTAATGTTAAAAGATATCGCATTGAAAATCTTAGAAAAAAAAAGATTAATTCAAGTAAAGAAAGAACAAAAATCAATTACCAAATTATATTGCCAAGAAATAATCAAACAAAAATAATAAAAAAATTAAGTAATCAACTAACATGCAATTGCATCTTTCTTCTAATTTTTGACTTCCAATTCATATTGCATTTCAAAGATTATTCATTCCTAAATCTCAAAAGCATATTTAAATTACCTGAAAAAATAAGTATCCAAATCTAATTAATGAAGAGACAGGCATTTTTTATTGAAGCATGAATTAAAATTTTGCATATAGTACATGAGATTGTGCCATACATAAATCTGTAATTAAAAACACGTAGATTTGTAGTTTGGTACCAAACGTAGATTTTTTAATTCCTAAAAATTTAGGTTACAGATCTAAGAAATCACTTTATTATTCCCGAAAATAAGATTAGCATCGTTTGTCATAATTTGAATTAACTGGGATAGTATGATTTCACTTTGACACCTGCGTAAAATCTGTCAGTTAGAATTAAGCATTTCATTTATTTATCGTAGTTTTTTTGATTTAATTATTGGATAGGTCGGGGCGAGATTTTTCTTGTGCTGTTGATGTGACTTTCCGGATATCTCCGAGTTTTTATCCGTTGATAGTTCTGATTCTGTCTTGCAGGAATCAAGTCCATGAATGAAGATTGTAATGCGTTGGAAAGTACGCCTAAGACATCAACTTCCAATTATTGCGCTTCGTTTGATGAGCTTCTGAAAAGAATTTCTAATTTGAGACAAAACCAGCTTACATTTGGTTAGTTCAATTTATTTTTTAACAAATAATCTCATTTAGATATAATCATTTCCCGAATGCATTCATATGTTCCTTAAGTATCGAATATTTTAATTTATTAACAGAAATCGATGCGATTTTATATATTACGTTACCAGGTAAGTAAAAGTATTTCAGTTCTTGTTTCGATAGCCATTGCATAAGAGATGACATCTAGGAATGTTAAAGATATTATGAATCAAAGAAATGTGAACATAGGGAAAATGGTATTGCTATACCATTAGCTGTTTGCCGTTGCTTATCTTTCTTCTTAAAATGATCCAGGAAGATATAGATGTCATTCGAATGCATTTTTTGTTGTAAATTTGTATATGAATACTAAACGATATAATTTAAAGAAAAGAAAATATAACAGAGAGCACAATATCATGTCAACATAGGAAAAAAAATAGGATTAAGTCTGTTATATGAAATTGCTCTGAAGTCAGAATCCTCAAGAATCAATATTGTTTGTCTCATGTAACTTTTTTTTTTTTTGATTGCAGATAAGGGTTTCGAAGTTATCTCGAACCATGAACAGAAGTGGTGTAAGCTTTTTGCTGATTTTATTGCTGGCAGCGCTTACTGCAATACGAAAAACTGTGCTGCACATAGCGACGATATGCTTTGGTACGTATCTATGCAGCAACTCAGTCGAGACTTTTGCATTGGTCAGGAAGTAAGTTTCACATGACTTTTTATCTTAGTTCGAAACTAGTTGAAGTATAGGTTTTATCGAATCTATGTGATAATGCTAATTTAGCCGTTAAAAGTGCTAATTTCGACTCCCATTCAAATCATGTCTGAGATGTTTTTTTTTCAAAATTGAGGTCTTTTTTTTTTTTTATAAATGTACATATCGGTCTTGCAAAAAATTCTGGTCTATTTGTTTATTTATTTTTGATCGGTAGCATCTTATTTATTCCTGTCTAATATTAAGCGGAGAAATTAGCAAGAATTACGATAATAGTTATTTCTGAATCTATGTATGTTGCACCTGTATTATGGATGTAATGTTTAGTTTTATTTAGATAAGTCAACTTCAAGTATACAGGCGTCAAAGTCCTAATAAACCGGTGCTCAATGATCCTTCGATAAATTGGGAAGAAACCGTTTGTCTAAACCTCATCCTTCAACAGGTGTGTTTTATCGAAGTATCGCAGATCCTAATTTGGAAATCTTGTGATGTTTTCTCTTATGATCTTATGCTTAAAGTGTAGAAGGGAGTTTCTTTTTGTGGAACAAAGCGGACTTCGATTATGATAAGGAAAATCATCTGTATATGGGCAGAAAATTGATAATATTCCGTTTTTCGTTTTATTACTTTTTCATTACTTCATGCTCCTGGAAAGTTTATAATGATTAATTCTCGACTCGGCGACTCGGAAATTAAGTTGATCAGTTTTAGAAAAAAAAATAGTGTATCTAGAATTTAAGAGATGCATTTCAGTTGGATTTTCAAGTCACTTGTGCTGTATGTATTAAAACCAGTCCACAGAATTTGCAAATATTGCGTAAAAATTGTCAAGTAAAATTTTCTTCTTTATTTTCACATTGTTAGTATATCTGACTTTAAATCTTTATACAGAGTTTTATTCTAAAGGAGTATGTATTGCGTCATAATTTTTCATAGTAGAAGATATACAACCAATTTTCAGCGGGTATACCCATCACCAAGTAAACGACGAATGGATAGCAAGGGTGAATGCGAAGAAATCACTTATCCAAAAATCTATTTCGCAATAGATGACTTTGAAGAGGTTTACTTGTCTTTCGCATTTTCTTAAATTTTTAACTTTCAAATCTGCTAATTTTATGAGAATCAAAGGATGGATGTCTGTCTTTCAATGTATATTTACACGTAATTTCCACGTTAATTTCTATATCAGTTTCAGATCTTTAGTGATGTAGTTGTTCGTGATGGTGAATGTGTCTGCGTTGAATTGATAGCGAAGGATAGATCCAGAAATTGTGAGGCGGTAATTTTTCTCGGTTCAATTCGATACGAAGTGCTGAAGCAAGCCTACGATGCAAGGGTATGCTGAAATTTTTCTTTTGTATTTGTTAATCCTACTTTTGTTTCTGAAACAGACTGTCACATTTTTGATTTATACTAGTTAAATGAAAAACAAAGTTCAGTTCTATATTCAGGCATCTTTTTCTTGGCAGTGGGCACAGAAGTTCATCAGCCCGAATCAAGGGCGCCGTGAATTCGTTCGCATGAGAGGACCACATGGAAAAGGTATATTATGCTTATGTCATGTTTAACGCGTTATGTTGCTATAAATTTATGGAATACTTCGCGTAAAATCACATGCTTATCTGCTTAATATTTTTACCACTGCTACACTTAAGTATATGTAGCAGTAAAAAAATGTTGAAGACGTATTCCAACAGTTTTTATACTGTCGATACTGTTGCAGGATATGCAGAAATGGCGGTTATGCGTCTACCAAATTGTGGCTATGAAACTCCTCTATCAGAACAGTCATTAGGTTTTGAAAGTGTAAGTTTCCAGTCATTTTTATATGCTCTCCAAAAATTGCAAATTGCAAGAATTGATTATAAATTTAATGGTTTCGAGAATCTTTCATTTGAATTTGTTCCATTAAAATTTTGCTAATTTTCTAAATTTTATAAAACCAACTTTCATGGGAGGCTTATTCATAAAATCACACATTTTAAGCTAGGGCAATGCGGAATACGACGCATGTCTGATACAAATTTAAATCATTATCCACAACGATTAATGGTAACATCTGGATTGTCAGATGGGCATGATGCAAATAGGGGACGGCGCTGGCAAAGTGAAACAGACACTCTAAATGAATATCGAGAAGTTGAAGCTAGTAGCATCGATGATGGTATGAAATTCAATATTGGACGTTATTGTAGTATACTGGAAAAAAAAAAAAATAGTTCATTGAAATTGATAATGTTGCGCAATTAAGATTTTGGATCAAAATTCGTATTTCTTTGGAACATTAGTTCTTTTGCGGTTTATATTTTTGGCAAACAAATTAGTGCGTAAATAATATTCTATCGCTCATCATTTTTTCCAAGTTTGAGTAGTTTTTCAAATCACTTTGCTATAAAACTGACTGGTTTAGAGGCAGAGAAGTCGACGAGCTAACTGGAACTCTTTATAACTTCGGAAGGAAATACCAAGTAAATTGTTGGAAAGAGATAAGAAGAGATAATAATTAGATGGAACAAGATTAGGAGAATATGCCGAGTGAAGTGGGACATCCCATTTAACATCTTTATTGGTGATTTTGTAAAAAGTGCGTCACGAAGGAGAAATGTCATGTGAGATGATTATTTCTTGTTGGTTCGGACTGTTCTATTGATAGCCCTGATTAACTTACTCATTTGCTGATTATCAGGATTTGGAATTGTAGTCGTGTTACTTATTCAGATTTAAGTTTTTTTTTTTTTCTTTTTTTTTTCTTTGAAGTACTTTTCTGTCAGAGGTTTCTCCTTTGTTAAGGCTCAGTCATTTTTTCAATGCTTCACATCGATATGGTGATGTGATCTTTGGTTTCGGATGCTAATGTAAACTTCATTAACTAAAGGCAAAATGCAACTAATGTCGGAAATTCCTCTTTGTTTTACTCAGCATTTCACAATTTTGGTTTTAAAAAAATCAATCGAGACCGAGAAGTTTATAAGTTGTGCAGTGCACATATTATTAAAAATCAAAAAAAGAATAAACATTTTACTACAAGAATAATGCACGGCTTCAATATCAGGATATAAGATTAAAAGTTGAAAATTTTTAAATGTTAATTTAGTGATTAGCTAAGAAGATGGCAGTGAATTAAAATTGTATTTGTTTGTTTAGTGCTAAATGAAGGCATGATGAGTCGTCTGTGGTCTGTTCGAGGATTTGGTCAAGCATGGCATTGGCTTCGAGAAAAACGGCGAGCTGAAAGCATGCCATTGAATGCATTCTTGACATATATCACGCTTCCGTGGTCAACAATTCTTGACGGTGGGCAATTTAAACTATTTTCAAGAAATTTACGAAATCAAATCCAATAAGAAAAATATACGGTTTCTAGCTGATTTCATAACACAAAATAAAATCTTGATAAATTAAAGTATTTGTTGTATAGCTTTTAAAAAAAATGGCTGTTTTAGATTTGCTTATGGAACGACCGCGTCGACCAATTCTTACTTTTGATCTGGATAATTTGGAACTGAAGTCTGAGCAATAATACTACATAGTTTAGAAAATTTTCAAATATTGTTTACGGGAAATTTTCCTGTGTTAAGTGTTTATTTATTTAGTTTTTATTTTCAGATATTTTGAAACATAGTTTGTCCTCTCAGACCTATCAATGATGCTCTCTCTCTTTTGATAATAAATGACTTGGTTTGAATTGCTAGGTTTCAAATCGCATTTCATTAGATTGTAATCTATGCTTTCTAAAACTAAAAGCTGTTTTTCTATCAAAATCGATGGTTTAGGCTTTCAGTGGAGATTACATCTTTCATTTTTTCTCGAAATATTTAGAAAAATATAGTCAAAAGATTTTAGATTATAATTTATGAAATTATCATTGAATTGCTTTCAGTTGGACCAAGTTTTGCATTTCTTATGTATTGTATTTAGTTCTAAAAATCTGTATCCAATGTAAATTTACGGACTTTCGCATTGCAACGGATTTTTGCATCAATTTGATAGAAATGTTCGGATGGTTGATAATTTGCCTATGTATATATTTGGACATTTTTATTCATGAAATGATTCCAACAGTATAAGTTCCAGTACTGCCTCTAGTATTGTATTTATTGTCTGTTGCATATTGTGATAGTACCTTTATCAGCAAACTCTCATTCCAAATGATTTGATTAAAATAGGTGCATCTGTTTATGTTATTTTCAACCTTGTAATTTTAATCCGTTTGCTTAGAAATTTTCGAAAAATATAGGTGGCTTTCGACCATTCTTAGATGATTTGATACATTGTGAAGGTATTCTGACTGAAGAATTCTGAATAGTGATTCTAAATCACTCTAGATTTGCAAATGCATTTTAATTTAAGCATCAGTGGACCAAGGTATTAAAATTCTCAAAATCTGATTCCAAACGGTTAGATGGTTACTTCTGCAAATTCTGTATAATTTGATGAAACTTCGTACGAATAGGATACAAAAAGAGAAGTTTAGAATCATGTGTGCAACTTTTATCAAGTGTATTCTGTTGTTTCCATGTCCTCCATCTTGTTCTAAATCTTGTTATATTTCTCATACTTTTATACACTACAATTCCATCTGTAAGGTTGTTTGATTATCAAGCAATTTAATCCAAGTTCAGATCTCGAGGTTCCTGTTGCAACCATATCATCTTTTTTGCACATTTTTTCATATTTTTTAAGTCACTGAACTGGTTCCAAAATGATTTGTTCTTAGTTTATTTAGTCTTAATCCAGGAAATATTCAAAATATTTTGGAACTAGTTGAATCAGTATTTTTTCGTCATCATCAATGTAATGGAAAATAATTCATGATAAAATGGCCAAAAGGGTTACACCTACAACGAAGATAAAGGTTATCGATTTAGTCCGTCAGATCCTAATTGATTATTTTATTTCGATCCTCCATTCTATTTTCCTTTCTTTTCATTAATCACCAAATTTTTAATCAAGTAAAACTAAGATGATCGAAATAATTTGCTTTCTTAAATTATTGAGTGATTGAATTTCAAGAAATATTTGAAGAAATTTGGGAAATTTTCGGAATAACTTTGAGTAAAATCTTGAATCGATACAGTCAAAATAAGAAATTTAGTAAATTGCAAAATATATTCAGAATTTATTTATAGATACATTTATTCATGAAAATAACTAGCTGGCATGGCTATATCCTGCTAGTCTATAGCGACCGGCCAGCTTTAGTGTGACCCGCTCCCGGTTAATACGGAAAGTGATCAAAAATCCGGTCTGCTCACTTAATTTTACCTGTCACGGGTATGACAGGTGAAAAAAAAAAGAACAGAAATATCTAAGTAAAAACACGTGCCTATTCGAGTGCAACTTCTATTAAAATTTCAAAGCAATCGGTGAAGAACTTTCGGAGATTTAAGGTCGGTAACAAAGAACATTTACAGTTTTATTTATATAGATTTTCCAAACTGTAGTATGTTGAACTCCTTTTACTCCAGCTTTTTGCATTAGTTTTACTCAAGATTAAAATAAATAGCCAACTTATTTGTTTATTTCAATCTTTTCTTGGATGTCTAAGTTTCAATTATGTGTGGCGTTTGCTTAATCTAGCCACTGTCGAGTTTGTTTAACACTAATAAATTAATTTAGTAATTAGCCGGAATTTCGGTGATCTTAGTTTGCAAATTTTATAGCAAGTCCCAATGACTCTGAAATTAAAATCCAATATGATGGTAGAAAAAATTGATGAAATTCGTCGTAGAATGATTCCAAGTTTGAATTCAAATCATTATTAAAGCGAATCATTTCGTTGTATTTAAAGCTATCAGAATGATAATTTAGTCTGATATGTTCATTTAAATGAAAACGAATAGATCTTATTCTAAAATTTTTCAAAATTATTGAAAAATTGACTACAACTTCATCGTATCATTCAGTCTTGACATCCTGTGGTGCTTTCTCCTTCATTCATTATTCTTAATTTATGCATCCCTGACTTGAGAGAAATTTGTAATTGTAAAGAATGGATTAGATTAGGTAACAATATTGTTTCGGATAAATGTCTGAAATAAAATTTAGCATTTATTAGATTTTACTATGAAATCTTTTAAATGAAAATTACGATAAGAATTATTATGAATTTCTTAAAAAAAAAAAAAAAAAAAAAAAGGAAAATTTCCGAGTAAAAAAACACATATTATTTTACTATGCAAGCAATTTATCAAATTCCTAGTCATAGTTATCGTTTTTTTTTTCCAAATGAATTTTTTTAAAAAAAAAAAGAAGTAATAATAATTCTGATCATAAATTTCATTCATGTTAAATTTTGCAGTCTTTGAAACTTCGAGAAACGATTGAAATATATGCAATTAATTTGCTTTTTTCTCCGAAATTCGACACAAGAAAAGAAAAAAAATGCAATGGTCAAGTTCTTGTTTAAAAAATTTTCCCATTCTTTCTCTTTCTTTTTTATTTTTGTTTTTCCATACATTTTCATTGGATTGTGAAGAAAAGTGATGAACTTAATGAAAAAACGAAATGTCATTTTTAGGCCATTGAAAAGAGCCGCCGATACGCACAACCATGCATTTATATTTATATTTATATACCAAAGAGAAAAAAAAAAAAAAGAAGGGATATTTCAATATAAATAGGTATTTATAAAAGTGGTCTTTCTTTCACATATTCTTGATTTATTTCTCCAATTTTTTTAAGTGCTGATCAGTTGTGTTTTGTATCGTCCATTTCCTTTTTTTTTTTTTTTTTTGAAAAAAAAAAGTTTGAAAATCCTCTTCTTGTCCTTATTTCCCACTTTTTTCATTAATATCGCTTTCATCGCTTTCACCACCATTTTAATCAAATATTTAATCTTTGCTAAAAATCTAACATATTTTTCTTTTTTTCAAAAATTCAATCAAAATTTTGTTTCTGTAAAAAAAAAAAGAAAAAAAAGAAAAAAAGAAAAGAAGAAAAAGAAAAGAAAGGAAAAGAAAAAGTCGAATTGTTCGAATTCTAAAAGTACAACAATTAAAAGACAAAATAGAATTTAATTGATTCCTATATGTTGCAATCCAATGATGGGTAGTAAATACATTTATAAAATTGAGGAGAATTAGGTAAAAATTTGAAATTTTTTGATTAAAATAATTTGTAATCACATTTTTCATTATGAATTAATCAGTTTATATTGATAATCTAGTAAGGAGATGGATTAAAATAAATAATTGTTTTTTTTTTTGTTTTTTTTTTCAATATCTTCGGTAGGTTGATTGATTAATTGTTCTATCCGATATTAGATTACTATGTCGATGGAAAGTTATACTTTTACTGGATCTCCAACCAGTTCTGATTAAAACATAGACAAATTTCGTAGAAAGAAATTTATTTAAATTTAATAAATTTTTATATACAAAAAATTCATAATTGCGATATATTATAGCGACGTCGAATGATCCAACTTCTATTAGCTGTTGTGCTAATTACTGTAAGTTACTGCAAATAATTTATTTACTTTCTCATTAATATTTTTCTTTGTTTTGCAATTCTTTTTTTTTTTTCAAACATATTCTTAATAAAAAAAACTCAAATTCACTTTTGTAACTTTGTTCTCTTTCCCTTTCTAAAAAAGAATAAAAATGGCATTATTCGAGTTATTTAATTCAAAATAGGATAGAATGAAACAGAATAAAATTGAATAAAATATAATAAGATACAGATGGAACAAATGAAAATGGATGAAATAAAATGGAATAGAATAGGCATAAATATGATTTTATATGTTTAAAATTAATATTTAACAGCTAACAAAATTTGTTTAAATTTGATATTTTTATTGATATTTTGTTCTTTGTTTTTTGTTTTTTTTTTCTTTTAAATTCACATACAAAATTTTAGTTATTAGGTTAAATTGAATTTAGAATTTCATGTCAAAGTATTTAAAAGAACTAAATTCGAGTCATAAAAAATCATTTTAAATTAGGATTAAATCATTTCACTCGTAGGTCTGTAAGGCGCAATATGGTGAAGTGGCAGCACCAGCTCCAGCACCTCCGTTAAATTATGCACCAAATGTTCCGGAAGAAATCCCTTATACAAGTGAAACTTCGTATCCAGAAAATGAGTACGGAAATGTTGCGAAACCGGTCGCTCAGCCAGAAACTCAGTTATCGCCCACGCAACAACATCTTAACAATGTAACTTGTCTTTTACCGCCAAGTCAAATACCACAACAACCATCGTCGACTACGGCACCACCATCTTCATCTCCAAGAACATCCAGACCCACACCTAGATCAAGACCTCAACCACCTCAAACTACACGGCGAACAACACGTCGACCAAGCGTTACCACGCGACGGACTACATCGTCTTCAAGAAGATACGGATCATCACGTCCGACCAGAACAACTCGGAATCAAACAGTACGGCTAATAATTGATAAATCATTGATTACTTGTTCAAAATTATCTTTTTAAAAATTGATTTATTTTACAATATAGAATGATTGGGACAAATCCCTAAAAATTTAATATGTCTCTTAATTTAATGGTACCACTTAATTCTCGGATATTCTGGAATAGTTTGACGCATTAATTAATTTACTAATTTAAAATTTTGGATTAAGAAAGAAATTTTGAAATTCAGAAATAAGGCCACCAGAGAGAAACAAAAAATGGACAATTCTTAATATGATATCAAAAAGAATAACAATATTATTGAACTAATTATTTAAATCACAACTTTTCAGTCAAGATCAACAAGAAGACCGGTAGATCAAACGACCCAGTCTGGTTTTAGAGGTAATCAGGCTCAACTTTAAGTTATATTAGTTATTCATTAAATCATTTTTTTGTGAATTAATTTGAAAATCCGAATTAACTACAGGATAAATTCCGAAGATATCTTAGCACAGTTGGATTTAAATCATTGGAGATTAAATTGATATCTAACTTCATGATTAACATATTTCAATTTTCCGAAAAAAAAAAAACTTCAATTTGTCGATCAAAATTTAGGAAAAAAGTGAGAAAAGAAGCTAAAAATTTCAATAATATGACTAATTGTTACTTTTTATTTCAGGTTGCGCATCAGCTCCTGATATGCTTTTCGTAATAGATTCAACGAGTTCAGTAAGACAATTCTTTGAGGATCATCGTGCTTATATTATTACTATAGTCAAACTTATTCTTCCTGAATTTGATAATGAAACAATGATTGGAGGTAATGATTATTCATATTCAAATTTTTTGCTATTAATTTTTTTTGTAACAAAAAAAAAAAATAATTGAATGTTGAAAGATCTATTTGTTTTTTACTTTAAAACAAAAAAAATAATTTTAAAATTTCCCGCCAAGTTTTAAATTAGAAAGAAAATGATTTCATCCACTTTTAAATTTTATATCGTATAACTTTCAATACTTAATAATCACTACTAATATTACTTTTTTAATACTTTTTTTTGCAGTAATTGAGTATAGCAGTCCTTTACGACGTCAAGTGAAACTACCGTTTACAGCACATAAAAATCGAGCCGAAATTATCAGAGTTATTGAAAGTAATTCATACACTTTGAAGTTTGAATTTTTAGTTTTATTTTAAAAATTTAACGAAAATATATAAATGAAAATATAAAAATTTCTGCAAACATTGATTAATTTTTATCGTATGTTCAACAATTTGCAAAAGAAAATTTCTGATAATTGATGAAAGTGATTAATTATCAGGTCAAATGTAAATTCTGATCAATTTCATATTTGCATATCAAATTTTAATTTTGCATATTCTTGAAGACATACCATTCTTTGCCGGTATAACTGCTACCGGAGCAGCATTGGAATTAGCTTTGCAAGTATTGCAAAATCGACGCTCCGGTACGCTTACTAATGTTATCGTCCTTACCGATGGTTTTAGGTATGATTCGAAATTTTAATTAAATTTGCGAAAAAAAAGAATTTCACAAAAATTAATTATAGTTACATCAATTTTACAACTTCTGTTTATTACTAATTTAAGAATTATATTTTACTAAAAGGATGAAAATCGCAAACTTGCGAAGAAAAAAACACAAAATTTTTTCAAGTTCTTACAATTTCAAAAAAAAAAAAAAAAAGGACTTCAACTTCAATCTATTAATACTCTAAAAAAAATTTTATTTAATCTGATTCGCCATAGAAATGGCAAAAAAAAAAAAAAAAAAGAATTAGTGGAAAATTAGGAAAAATCGCTAAAAATTTCTTCAACTTTAACTATCTTTCAAAATTCTCAGCTCAAATTTACCAAAAAAAAAAAATTTCAAATTTTTGGAAGGAAAGAAAAATTTGAACGAGAATGGACTTTTTTTTTTTTTTTTAAAATCAAATGACATATAAATATCATTTGTACGAATTAGACGAAGTAAGCAGATTGAAAAGAGACATAAGTAGTGATAGCAAAGATTGTATTATCAGTGCTATCACCGCTATCATTGCTATAATGTATATATATCTTTTCGAAAAGCAGTATATTATATTATCATAACATATCATGAAACCACACACGCAGATACAAATATTATTTCTCGGAAAACTGTTCGAAAAATCATCTTTGATAGAAGGAAAGTCGTCTATCATATAAAATTTGCAAAGACCACCCATGAGGTTTTCATTTCAACAAAACTTGCAAACATTACGGTTGCTGCCCGAGACCACCCAAGAAGTTTCAACGATTTGTTGACAACAATTTGTGGTATATCATTTTTTATTACTGCTTGTGTTCATTTCAGTTATGATTATGTGGAACAGCCATCAATGATGCTTCATCGATTACCTAACGTTCGAACTTTTACCGCAACAGTTACCGAGACATGGAGGCAGTAAGCCTAAATAATAATAATAATAATACATTACCATTTCGTTCCTTTTTTTTTTCTAAGTTTCAATAAAATCGGAAATATTATGATGGTTTTTTTTTCTCTGAAATTTTCTAAAAATTAATTATCTAATTAAAAAATTCCATGAAATGCGTGTGTGTGTTTTTTTTACTAAAGATTATTTAGAAAAAAAAAAAGGATTAAAAATAAATATGGAAAATATTTTTTGGAAGACGGCATTTAATACGGTGTGACTGAGAAAGAAGAGAAAATGATAAGCTGATAGAGAAGGATGATGGAGGGGATGATAGGTTGATAGAAAAGGGTGATAGAGATGATAAGTTTTTTTTTTTTTTCGAGATAATCGTTCTCGTTGAAATTTCCTCAAATTATCTTGAGAAATTATTGCTCTCTATTTCAGGTATGAGCTAGAAACAATTGCCGGTGATGAAAAAAGAGTATTCAAAGGGAAAGATTCCGCACGTGAATTAGCCAAAGCGCTTATGTCTTGTGATAGTGGATCACGACTTCCTAGTTCTCGACGAAATAATTTGTTCAAGTGATAACAAACAGATCTTTGGTCATTTCACAACATAATTTTTGCATCACGTATATCAAATTGATCAAAAAAAAAAAAAAGATTTCATTTTTATTACAAACTTTTCTATCTTATCCATTCACGACTAAACTGTTGTTAGCAGTTTAATTCATTGAAATCTTCACTATACGATATATGGCATTTCCACTTATTTGACGTTTCCGGAATATACCGATGTATCTTCACCGTTAGATAATTAGATAATTAGTCTTATTTAATATTCCACATATCTCCATTTTTCATCACAAGATAGTGTAAAAACTAGTCCTACCTAATTTCTTTTGATTTTTGATTTCCATTAGCTTTTCAGTCGAGAAATAAATGCGAAAAACGAATGGTCCTTATTTGCAAAATCATAAATTCATCCTTACTCATTTCTCATCTCTTGATCATATCACCTGACTGTTGCATTTTGATAACTTCGACGCCACGTAAAAATGATTAGAAAGACTGTTTAAAGCTAACTGATATAAATCAGAAAATAAAAATGATTGGATTCTCCTAAATGTCCAACGGATTTGGTTCCATTTCATTCAACAACAACAAAATCTTTTTCTCCTTTTGAGCTATAGATATTTTGAAATAAAAATTTCTTATTTTTGTCAGGTTTTAAATTGCATCACACGTAAAACACAGCTTTTTTAAAACTATCTTTGAAAATTGCAACAGAATGAAGCCTGCACTGCATCACTGCAGGTATGGATTTAATTGCACATTATGACAGTGATATTTACGCATCGTTTTATATGCTTTGATTGAAATAGTTGATACATGGAAGAAATTCTTTTAAAATTTCAATCCATTAAATTACAGTCATTTGCTAGTAGCTCCTTGCCTGTTGAGCTAATGACTTGATCTTGAATTATCATCACATGAATTATCGAGAGGTAAAATACAGGAACGACACAATCAAAAAGAATTATTGACATTTTGTCATTTTGTCATTATGAATCATCACATCCATTTGAATCCTTTCATTTCAGTCTTCTATTCTTGCCCACATTAATGCTATTTTAAAGGAGTAAAGTTTACAAATTATCGCATAAATTCTTTATTGTCATTCATTTTGATGACAAATATACAAGGCAAGAAATCTAAATCAAAAACGCTGTCAGCTACTGTGAAACAATTGATCAGTATTCTCCGATCTAAAACAAATGAAAAAAATTTCGGTCTATATGACAATGACAATACATAAATTTATTCAATCTTCTTGTGCCTATTACATTCGGAATGTAGGCCAAATTCTTCAAAGCAGCGATGACTGATACATGCTAGATGTGAATACATTTTATATCAGCTAAAAAAAAAAAAAGAAAGAAAGAGAAAAATACAAGAATCAAATAAAGTAATAGCAAGACATGAGTAAATAAAAGCACGTATTTAGACGAAAAATATAAAGGCAGCAACTGCTGAGAATAAAAATACACTGATTGAAGACTCGAATTTAGGGCAAATATAAAAAAGAATATAGGATAAGTAAAACATTACGATATGATTTCATCAGTAATAAAAATCAAACACAATCCATCTGAATGATCAATACAGGACAGGTTGAATACCAGTGAGCACTTGACGACATCAGAGAACAGAGAGAATTAAATCAATTTTCAAGTATAATAGGTAAAAACATAGCATTTTTGATGAGGGACAAATCATCGATCGTAAAAAAAAAGATAAAGCAGAGGGCAAAAGGGCATTTAGGATAAAAAGATACAAAAACATGTACAGAACTCATAACAAATGCGGATGTAAAGTTTGCGTGCCATTTTTCACTTTAAGAAGGATGACATTTTGGGGATTTCGTTGGCGAAAATTTTTGAGGGCTTTTTGTTTTCTGTTCATATATTACTTTGCTTCGTCCTAAAAATTCAGATTTGGAACTTCTGGATGAAGTGATCAGTTTTTAAAAAATACTCCCAGTGACATGATTTTAGAAAATTCAACTACAGACTTTTTATTGCACTGCAGGGATGAATAAATATATATAAAGAAAATTTTGGTTTTGAATCTCAGCAAAATAATTAGCTTACAGTGTTTTAAGTAGCAGCCAGTATGGTCTGATTTAAGTCTCGTTATGGCTAAAGAAGATAGTATGAGCTAATATGAGTGCAAAAAAACTTTAAAATCATAAAATGAAAATAAAAATTTTCTCAAGACATTAATTCATTCAATTTACCTTCCGCAGTTTCTACTGTTGCTTTATGTTGAATAGGATTTTTTTGACCTTTCTTCTCATCATCCTAAAATATATTCAAACCTTGCAATATACAAAGCAAATGAATAATATCGCATAATAAATCTTTCAATAGGATTCCATCGTTGAAGATAATCAATGCAGACTAGAATAAAGCCAGAGAATCTATATTTTAATTAGAAGCATCTGAATGGAATATGCTTATTCAAAGATAGCCATTAAAGGAATTCCCCAAACAAAATTAGGATATTACGGAAAATTACTTCTACTTTTTTAGAACCTGACGAAGTCCAATGTCTTGGAGGCCACTCGACCATATCACTGTAATCGATTTCTGGACGACGTGTTTCTTCCCTTATGAAAACCCTCGGTTGTTCTAATGTAGGGTAAGAAAGTTTGTTATACTGCTTTTCCAAATTTCGTAACCTATTTTCAAAATCCTGAAACAAATTTTATGCAATCGAAAAAATAAAATACTCGATAAATATTATTCAGTACAAATTATTCGAAACTCCATTTGTTTACAGCAGAAGCAATTGCAAATATAAATCGCAAATTCTAGTTAAAAATTAAATTAATGTCAATCGAAACATACCATCTGCCGAATGCCAAGTTGCTCAGCATAGACCAATCCTGCTCTCATGTCATGTTTTTCCGCCCCAAAATTCTCCATTTCTGTAGCTCGACTTTCGTTTTCCATAATGGCCTTATTGCTAAAGTCCTCGACTGTTTCAGAAAGAGCTTCTAGCTTAGCATTTATCCTCTTTTCAATCATTTGGAGATCATTCTGTTTACTATCAATGACAACAAGTAAATCACCCAAATTATCCATACGTCTCACCACACTGTTATCGATTTTCTAAAAAAAGAAGAAAAAAAAGCTATTAGCAAATTTTTTTCTTAAAAATTATATCTCATTCTTTCATTTTATGCTAATATTCTCTTGTACATAGCTGAAAAATTTTTTGAAAGGTTGAGAAATAATGACCGAAAAATTTTCAAAAGTAAAGAATGGCTGTCCTTTAAGAGCGAATTTTTGGGACTTTTGAAGAGAAGCTTTATCAGTGAGTGTTGTAATCATTACCTGCTCCGCATTTTCCAAATGTTTCATGATTCTGCATACATTTTCAGAAAGTTTTTCTGCTTGTTTCATATGAAAATTCTCTAGTATTAATTGAATTTCTGCGCTCATTTCTGCTTTAAAATCCTGAAACTATCAAATATCTTGAGATAGTGAAACTTTATTTTATATGATTTATGAAAAGAAACGTATTAAAAAAAAAAAACCATGGAAACTTTCGCTCCTGAACAGCTTTCCTTATCAACATTGCTGTGCGGTGGTTCTCCTGGCTGAAATTTTTTAAAATTCATTCAACTTATTGCACTTGAATCCAAAAATGCCCCGTACCCCCAATAGTTTCGCATAAACTTGCTACTGAGTATTATGCAATGAAAGAAAATTGCACACCTCCTGTTCTTCCTTATTCTTTGCTTCCATGAAAACTAGAAGCCGTTCAGCCAAAGATCCAAGATGAGGGTCATCGTCAATAATGATTTTGATTGCTGCTTCGAGACCATCCAAAGCAAATTGTATATTTTCTTCTCCCATCCATGCAAGATCCGAATTCTTTGCTTCGACTCTGAATTTTTCCATAATCGAACTCAATTTTTTCTCCAGCCAACGATTAAACTCTTTCGGTTCCATTTTTCCAACTTTCACATCTTTTACGTCACCAGTGGCTAATTCAAGACGACGACGCAGTTCCATATTATCATTATGAGCCTTTGCAAGCATCGTTTCAAGCTGCTTAACTTTAATCTGGCTGGAACGGTACAACTGTTCTGTCATTGTCAAGTTTGCTTCTGATGTACGTATTTGTTTCTGTTTTTGTTTTTCGAGTTCATCTGTGGCTTTCAGTTGCATATTCTAAAATGATTATGAGACCATTTCCAAACTGATAATACAAGACAAATGAAGTCTAAATCGAAGTAAACTGAATTCAAGATTGAAATCAAGAAATTTATTCTTACACTTAGTGATTAACAATGAAGAAATTTAGCAAGATATTACTATTTTCTGATACCAGTTAATCAAGTCCTTCCTAAGATAAGATGAATGAAAACAAACAAGATATAATAATGAGGATTTGCAGCCCAAAATGAAGAAGGAATAAAAGAATATCCAGAAAAATCCTTGATCTTATTGCGGCCTCGTTCTTTTAGTTCTCATATTTGTACATACCTGTATGGCATTTGATAGTTGTACATTTTTTTCTTTCTGCTTTTCCAACAAGTCACCCAAAATGCTGACTTTCTCCTGAGCTTCGGTTAGCTGAAATTTTGATAGTTTTTATTTATTGAGAAGTCTTAGCTAGTACATTTACAATTTGAACTCAGTCTGTAAAATAGAAAAATTTGTTACTTTTGCTAGTAAAACATCTCGTTCATTTATGTTCTGTTCTGCTTTCAATTCGAAAGCGCGAATCTGCTCGACTGAAGCTTCCTGAAGGACTTTAATCTTCTCTCTGAGTTTCTCCTACAACAAAAAGCTCAATACATGCAATTAAAATTGAATCTTTCCCATACAGAGAATGATGAATATGCTCAATTTCTTCTAATATTCTATTGTTTTACGTAAAACTGCAATCTAGCGTCATAAAATTATGTCATTCTGCGGAATACAAATGATGGCCTATGTTTTTCTGAAATTTTTTTTATAATTTCAAATGCTCTATTAAGACTTACACAACGTGTTTTCCATTTATTAGTTTCTTCGTCTTCATTATCGGTCTCAGTAGAGCTTGAACTTTTTTCTTGCTTTGTATCATCCTCCTGAAAAATATCTATCAAGAAACTTAACAGCAGTATATTATGCTATGCTAAATCATTTATAATCGAAAATGGTACATAAATGTATTATATGATATTAATTTGAATTTTTCCACAAATCGAAAATAGCTAATAATAAACTATCTGCAATCATACTTTTGAATAGAAACTTTTACCGTACGTTTTCTTCTTATAGGACTTTCCGATCTTGCTCTTGTTTCAAATTCTTTTAGCTGAAATTATGTTGGTAATAATAAAGGCAAATAAGAAAAATTGTATTACAGTTATGTGAAATTGAATTACAACCTTTGTACTAAGAATCAATACTTCAGACCGCATGACCTGACAATTTGGACATTTGCTGGGTTCAGGTTTCTCTTGCACATCGACTTTCGTGTCTTCTGTAACACAAAATTCATGTTGCTATATTATAACTACAACAAGTTACAAAGTCACTGTGATGGAAAAAATATGAGTCACATTATTTTCATAAATAATTAAGAAACAGATTGAATTTTAAAAAAATCAGAAAATCACTTCATTTTCCAACATTATTTCTTACTTGAGAAAAAAAAAACTGAAATTATTACACATCAAATCAAGCTATCAAACTTTACTCTTTTCTGTTTCTTTTTTCGGCGACATCTCTTGCTTCATAGATGCAGTGCTCAATAGTAATGTTTGACTCGAACTGGTAACACAACTTTTAATTTGTAATATTTTTGGGCCTGAAAAAATACGATTCATATCATCTGATAAACTATTAAGAAACTGTTCGAATTAAAAAAAAATAAGTAATCGAATTGTGAATCATTCCTGGATTTCAATAAAAAAAAAAAAAAGAAAAAATCGGAATCACTAAACATCAAATCAAGCTATCAAAATTTACTCTTTTCCATTTCTTTTTTCGGCGTCGTTTCTTGTTTCATAGATATAGTGCTTACTGCAAAATTTGAACTCAAATTGGTAAGACGCTTTTCAACCTGTGATGTCCCTGTTGCTGCTTCCTTAGATGAATCCTAAGCCAAAATGTGCATTCCTTTTTCTCTTTTCAGAAATTCGAAAATTCGACAAAGCTTGTCTTAACAAATTGAAAATACCGATCTTTCAAATTAATCAACCGTACCTCTGTTTCGTTTGGCTTTTTTGATCTTTGCTTCTTCACTTCTTTCTTGTTTTTAGTACTGATTTCTTCTTGATCTTCTAAACTACATTCTTTCGCAGAAAGATTCCCACGCTCCTACAAATAAACTTCTTTTTGTTCGTCTTATTCATGCAAAGAACAAATGCCCATCTATCATTATCATCCAGGAAATAATCCGAAATAATATGGAAAGTATTAAAACCAATATTTGCAAGATTTGATAGAAGGTCATCATGAAATATCCTTGAATAATGGTTAAATTTGATTAAGATGGCTAGCTAAGATGATCATTTCGATTAACCAATGTAATCAGGTTAGCAGTATAGGATAAAACAGAAATAAATCATCAGAAGTAATCTGGAAAAAAGTAGCCGAAACTAGAAGTTATGCTTCATTATAATATTAGGAAAATCTTAATCAGTAATGTGATTTCCACTAACACACCTGCACATCATGGACGTTTGATATCGATTCTGATAAGATTGTTTTTGTTGTTTGTTCATCTTTTTTCTCACTTTTCTGAAAGTAATTTGTATAATTTGTATGAGATTATAACGTTGAAATTTACGCCACAAGGTTATATGTTAGAATAAATTCACTCTCATGCTTTTAAATTACTTCAGTCTTTTTCAAATTATCTCAATCAGAACATATTCACCCAGTAAGGCTGAGAAAATTTTTATTCTAAAATTAGGCAACAATGGCAATTCTTCTATTTTGAAGTTATTATTCGGATCTTCTTTTTTTTTTTTTTTTCGAATATTCCTAAAATCTATCGATAATAAATGCTGCTAACTGATCAGATTTGCTCAGTTTCTTCCTACATTTGAAGACGAAATCCGAAAACTATTTCCATACTAAATGCTGAATAATTCGGATGTAAATTTTGGAAATGATAAATTGCCAGAAATTAGTATAAAATGATGAAATGATCATTTTTGCTAATAATTATAAAATTATCAGTTTGTCAAAGATTAATAATAAAGCATACAGAACGATTTGCGGATTTGTTCATGTCGTCCAAACTTGCAAAATACTGCTACTTCAATTCAATTTAACTAAAATGTTTTATCAATCTTACGTGAAGAATGATATTTTACGTGTTATAAGCAAAAATTATTTCCATGTCAATTGAGATATTACATGAATCTTCGTGACAAAAAGAAATTTCCGTGGGAAATCACAAAATTCATGATTATTGACATCAAAAATTGTCCATTTTCTCACGTAACATAGAACTAGGAAAGATATTTTTAAACCATTTGCACCCATTTTCGATACGGTAGAGAGTTAAACCGTCCATCTCATCCAAGCAAGAAGTAATGAAGGAACTAATCTCTGATCTAAAATTTATCAAGTCCCCGCGCTTTTGCAGATAATATACTAGAAAATATCTCTAGGTAGACCATAAGAGATGAAAAATAAAGTGATAATAACTAAATCATAATATTTTACTTCAGAAGCAAAAAATCGGCTAATTAAATGAGATTGTCTTAATTTAAAAAAAAGAAAAAAAACCCTTCAGAGTTTTGAATTTTTTCAAAACAGATCAGTTTGGTATTGATTTAAAGTTTAACAATTTATATATTTCATGAGAAAAATGTAAACGAAGTGATATAGTTGAATCAAAATTTACTTCCTTTTTGAGCAAAAATTGACGAATTAATTAGATTGCTGTTTCAATTTAAAAAAAATTCTGGAGTTTTGAATTTTTTTTTTTTTGAGCAGATCAATTTGGTACTAATTTAAGTTTTAGCAACTTATATATTTCATGAAAATGATGGCAATCGATGATAACAGTAATGAAGTATGTTAGTATAAAGATCTTGTGAAGATATTTACGAAAACATAACTTGTAAGAATAGAAAGTTAAATTATTCGATTAATTTAATCAATATTAGAAATAATTTAGGAGATCAATGTTGCGATGAATATGCATAGCGCGATGTAAACTAGTTAAGATCATATTGAATAAGCCAACTAGATCATTCTTATTTTACAGTACAAAGAATTGAGATATTATTATCTTTTATTATTTTCAGAATTAAAATTTGTTGATAATTTAAGTCATAAATCCAAAAAAATGAAAATGAAAAAAAAATCACTTCTTCAGTAGATTAAATGTATTTTAAATTTATCATTGCGAATGATTATCGAAATATATATTACATTCAATGATAAGCAAATTATTGATTTTCTTCTTTCTTTTTTTCTTGTTTTTTGCTATGATTTATCAATTTTCATCAGAAATTTTTCGAAAATCAATAATCAAACAATTAATCATTTCATTAATAACTTTAAAACGAAGCGAATGTAAGAAATATTACTTCTTACTTTTTTTTTTTTTTCATTGCAAAAAGTAATTAAGTTGCTGAAAATGAGAAGGTAAAAAGAAAGGACATATGGATTTGAATAAAAAGGTGTATGATTTATATGTTTGAATAGCATACTTGAATGATTCATATAACAATAATAATTAATTAATGAGTGGCTTAATTGGTTCGGTTAGAATTATTATTATTTTGGTCAAATCAAATACAAATATCTCTTATCCACACACATGGATTTATTATTTGTTTTTTTGGAAAAATCATTAATCAAAATTTCCTTTTTCTTTTTGCCTCTTCTTTTTTTTTTGTTTTGTTTTGTTTTTTTTTTTCCTTCACTTCACTTCTCCTCAACGACCGGTCAAACTAATAACCTATTGCAGGTGTTTTATGTCGTGATACTCCAACCCCGATCGACCATTACCGACCTTTTCTCCTCAATAGCCTTTTCCCTCCTCTTCCTCCTCCTTCTTCCTCCTCTTCCTCCTCCTCTTCCTTCCTCTTCTTCTTCCTTCCTTTTCTTCCTCGCTTTTTCATGCTTCAATCATCCCCAACATCAGCTGCTATAATTACAATATTATATGATTCAATTTACAACAGCTTATCATCATCAAATCGGTCGATAACTAGTAATTATGACTACTCTTCCGCCATATTCTTCCTAAGCTGAGATTTTTTTAGGTTAGTTTTGATTTTATTCTAATTTAATAAAGCAAAATTTGAAATTTATTAAAAATTATACTTTTGTTAATAATATTTTATTCCTGTTGATCCAATAATGCTCGCTGCATTATTCATTTTCGGTGCAAAAAACTGTGAATAGATTAGTATTGATAAATTTAATTGCTTTAATTACATAGACTTTAAAATTACTTTTCAACAAAGCATTGTTTGTTGTTTTTCTGCTTAAATTTCGCATTTCTATGGTCACAATGAAAAAAATTCGATTCATACTTATTAAATTAATTATTATATGTAATTAACATCATTAGAAATGAATATTGTGGTTTTTTTTCGTACAATATATGTCCGGGGAAGGAGGAAAGAATTTCAGGTTATCATCGATGAAGAATGAATTGGGGAGGGGGAATGTTTACGATATCAATTATCGAATTATCACCATTTAATTCAGTCTTTAAGTTGATTAGATTATCATTAATTATAGTAAATTGCTGTTCTATTTTTTTCAGAATTAATATCATTTGTAATCGTTTATTTTCAATCTAAAATGATTATTTTTATCACAGAAAAAAAAAAAAACAAAGAACTTTAAATAAATAACTTTGAATATCAAATTTTCTTTTTTTTTTGATAAATCTCAAAAGTAAGGAAAAAAAAATTAATTTCATATCGATCTTTTTTTTTTTTTTTCAAAAATGAAAGAAAGAAAAGAGAAAAATAATTTATTCGAAATTATTCATAAAGAAAAAAAAAAAAAAAATGGAAATTAAAAGAGGAAGGAGAAAGAAAAGAAAGGAAAGATTCACATTTCATATTTTGTAGTTTCATTTTTTTTTTTTTGAACTTATTCATTCATAAATAACAAATAAATTCATTTGTTGAAATTTATTAAAATATTTTTGAAAACAAGAAAAATAAGTTAAAAAAAAATGGTAAAAGAGGGCAAATGTTGAAGTGTATTGAAATAATTGGAAGGATATATGCAAATGGTAGACAACGAATACAGGTTAATGGCTTTTTAAAATCGTCATACCTTGTCACATTTTATTTTATTTTTTTTGAGTGATGTTAGTCCGTTAATGCTTAGGCATCATTTTATTGATGAAATTTGAAAATAATTTTTTTTTTAAATTTGAAGTTTTTCTAAAAATAATGCAAATAATTTATTCATTCATTAATCCGCAAAAAAATTTTTTTGCAAAACTTTTCACAAAATAGGAGGAAAGGTGAGGGGAAAATGAAAATGATAATGAAGTTTGGAATTTGAAATGATAGTAAATGTATGATAAATATTATAAATTTGAAAGTTTAAATGAATAAAAAAAAAGTAATTTCGAACAATTACCATTTATACAAATTTTTTCTATTTAAAAAACAAAAAATGCGAACCTTTTTGTTGCAAACAAAAAGTTTTTTCTGTTTGTTTGCTAACAATTAATTTTAGTTGGAAATGCTTAGTTATAATGAAAAATTGTTGGCTAAAAGGTTAGTTTTGGAGAACAAATTCTTTTTTTTTTTTTTTTTCGTTTCCAAATGATTAATTGATTGATTGATTGATTGATTCAGTGAATTGAATTCTTTTCAAATTTGGTTCAAATAAAAAAAAAAATTGGTCTCGAAATTGAAAGTATATGATATATGAATTTATGCAAATGTAATCGAATAATGTGTATGTCCTCTTTTCTGTCAGTTTCATGTGTCACCAGTCATTTCATTTCAATTTTTCTCTTTTTCATTTTTATCCAGGTGCTTTTCAATGTGCAGAATTTAAGCAATTTTCATGAAATTTATTTTTCTAAATTAAACTTAGTTTTGTTATTTTGATTATATATATGCTTTATTCTTTGATTCCTCTTTTTTTATTTGAAGAAATTAAATTTATTTAAATAAATTTTAGACTTCGATTATTATTATTGTTATTTGTTGTTAGCTCATTTATTCTAAGCTAAACTCTTATAATGTAATTTAAATTAGGAATGAAAAAGAAAAAAATGAAAATTATCCGAAATTTCGCCAAAGTACAAGTGATTTTAAAATCGATTTGCTGAAAAAAATCGAGGAAATGTGTATCATTTCTATAATACTCTCGTAACAAAATCTTGAATTTATTAAAAATATATTGTCAAATAGTTTCCCTCTTTTTTTTTCGTTTTTTGTTGTTATACCAAAATTACCAATAACGAAGGAAAATGAATCGAAATTAGAATTTAATTTGCAATTTAATTTTGCATCTTATAATATTTGATTACTATATGCATGAACAAAGTTAAATGTTTTCAGTTTCAAGTATTTATATATGCATTTATTTCAAAGTATAGTCTTAATTAATACTGAGAATAAGGCATCAAGTTTATCCATCTATAATAATTTCTTTTAATCTTGATTTATTATTTGATAAATTATTCAGGTTATCACCCACTTCACTTATCTTATATCATTTTGTTATCAAAAAGTTAACAATGTGTTAGCATATGTCATTTATATCATAATATTTTGTTAAGAATTGGCAGAAATAATTTAAATGTTTTTTTTAAGTTATTGATAGAAATTATTTGATTGTTTGTTAAATAAATTGGTAAAAATCGTTTAATTGTTAAATTAATTAATCTTCTATTACATCACTTTTAAGAAATATGCTAAAATGTTTTATAAGCATTTGATCGATTATCAATTGATATTTTTTTCTTACATAGGTTAAAGTTGTTAAAAAAAAAAATTGTACTGTTTTAATATTTTCTCATATTTTGTACATTGCAGATTTTATTAAATGTTGGAAAGATGCCGATAGTGGTTGATGGAAATATTGAGTAAGCTAATTATATTAAATTCGAATTTTTAATTCTAAAACTTCAATTAATATTTTATTATAAAAATGAATTGGAAATAATCAGACATACAGCATTTTATTTCTTCTACAAAAATAAAACGTAAAAATTTCATCGAATTTCTTAAAAAAAAAAAATAAAAAATAAAATTGTTTAGAAAAATTCCATCGAAGGAAATGAAATTGTTTTATTCATATTTAAGTTGTACATTTTTAGAGGTAAAATTTCACGATGTTTGTGTAAAATTTTTAAAAAACATCAAACGAATGATGATTCTAAAGCGAAAGGTGTTGTGAATATTCATCTTCGACGTAACACTGGCTGTTCCTTTGGTATTGGCTTAACAGGTAAGGAAATTTCCCTTGAAATTTGAAAATATCTTTGAAATATAATGAATTGAAAGAACTAAATGGAATTTTTTTTCAAATTCATTTCGATAATTTTGAATATGACAACATCGCAACTGTTTGAATATTTAATTATGCATATTTCACATTAAGAGCATAATCATATCAGTGATAAACGTCATATTTAATTTGACAATGAGTGCAAATACATTAAGTTATTTTCCATAATCCATGCTTTTCTAACTTAATTAAATTAATATTATTAGGGACATGAATGTTTAAAAATTTTTTTAAACTTTTTTTTCAACATTTTTTCAATCTTTTTTAGATTTTGTAATTTTTCAATAAATTATAAAGTATTTTCACAATGCTTGCTTTTTTTTTTTCCCACAAATTTTATAAAGAATTTTTAATTCGAGAAAAAGAAAATTTACCAATCAATTAGTTGATATAATAAAAAAATCTTTGTAATTTTTTTCAAAAAATTTTATTTTTAAAATTTAACAACAATTTAAATTGCTACTTCATTTTTATTCCTTTTTTTTTCAGTATAAAATGTAAAAATTTGTAAAAATTACTTATTTCAGGTGGTACGGATCAGTCAAAGCCACCATCCATCACATTTCTACGACCAGGAAGTGTTGCCCATGTCAGCGATCAACTACGAGTAGGCGAACGACTTAAGCTAGTGAACGGAATTGCCGTAAATTTTTGAAAATTTTTAAAAAAATTTTTGTAAACTTTCTTGTGATGAGCTTTTTTCCCGCTAGATTTGAAAAGGAAAGAAAAAAAAAACGCTTTTGAATTATTTCAGATAGATAATCTTACGCATAAACAAGTAATGGCATTATTACGGAATTCCGGAAATTATGTATATTTACAAGTTGAATACAATCTTGATGATAACGGTATCAATATTGCTTGTAGCAAAAGTTTGCCAAATTTTTTTTTTAGACTTTTTAGCACTTAAAAATAATTTATTTTTTTAATGAAAAATATGAGAAAAATGAAGTAGTTAGACATGTGACGATGAAATGATGAATTTTTGAAAAATTTCCAATGCTCAAATTTAACAAGTTTTTTTGAAAATTTTCACTCCTGGGAATTAGAAGGATAGAATTTTCAAAATCTTCTGAGATTACAGATTTCAAGCAACCATCAAATACTCGATTAGCATATGCGGATATTCGGTTGATAAAAGAAAATAACCGAATTGGACTTACATTACGTGGTGGAGCATATGGACCGGATCGAAAAAAATCCCGACCTCTTACAATCATGAATATTCGAACCGGTAGTCCGGCTCATCGGTAACTTCCTGGTGGATTTTTTTTTTCCTTTGCTTGAAACATTTTTGCTACAGTATGTTTTGCAAAAAACTATAAAAAATATTATCCTGAGATAATTCATAATAATCCTATAAAATAGCATTTATTTTTAAAAAATCAAATTTATCGATACCTATAGGGAATAAATCAATTTACAGTTCAAATTCAACAAATAAAATGCAAGAAGACGAAGAAATAAAAATGCAAAAAAAAAAAGAAAATTTAAAAATATGAAAAGAGATTAAAAATATTTGATTAAAAAATTTTTTCAAAAGAAAATAATTTTTTTTTTCAGAACATTTCAAAATAAATGAAGATTAAAGATAATTAAAATTTTTTCCAAGAAAACAATTGTTCAATTTTTCATTTTTTATTTTTTTTGGAATATCTTAACGTAAATGATAAGATTATTCGTAATCATATTTATTTTTAGAGAAAAACGTTTACGAATTGGTGATCGTATACTTGGTATTAATGGTGCTGAAGTATTTAATGCTACCTTAGCTGCTGCACAAAAATTACTTTTTGAAGCTGTTAATACTGTCGTCTTAACAGTTGAATATTATATCAATATAATTGGTAAATTTTAATAATCCAAAAATGCGGAAGAGATGAAAGAAAAATGAGATAAGAAAAGATGAGATAGGGAAATTTCAATTTTTATTCTATTTTATTTAGTAAATTATTCGAAAAATTATCGAAAAGATTACTGCCTATAATTTAATAAGATATGATTAAATATGCTATTATTTTAATTGAAATTTAGCAAAATTTTGTAAATATTCTGAAATTTTATATTGTATGAAAAGTTTTTCAGATACAACATATCGAAAAAATGATCATTTTTGTGTGAAAATTGAAAAAGGCTTTAGCTTAGACATTGGAATTGAACTTATTTGTGAAATTGATCATACAAATCAAACAACATATGCATTTTTTATCGATCATTTAGTACCAGCATCAGCTGCTGATAGGTTTAAAATTTCTTTCGTTTTTTTTTTTTTTTTTTTTTTTTTTAAACTGTTCAACTTACTGGACATTTCTAATAACTATTAAAAACGATTGTTGAGGAATTATTTGAATTAAAATAATTTGCAATTACCAATTAATTAATTGCGGAATAGCGAAAGCGAGCGATAGATAAAAAGAAATGACATGATGGCTTATTTAATAAAATTTTTTCGAAATTTTTAACTGTTGAACTTATTTACTTCATTCATTTGAAATTAATTCATGATATTACTGTATCACTGTATCATGAATTAATTTTAAATGAACGAAGCAAATAAGTTTAAAACAAAAAAAAAAAAAAAAAAAAAACAAAAGAAAAGAAGAATAATTCCATAGCTTATGAATTCGCTTATCTGAATCAGATTGAAGTAATTAAAAAAAAAAAAAAAAAAAGGAAAAAAATTAGAGAAAAATTTAAAATGATCGATTGAAAAAAATTTTAGCTCTTTGCATGATTCATTTAAATTTCAGATGTGGTGCATTATTTCCTGGTGATCAAATCATAGCAATAAATGGATGCAGACTTGATTTTATTCCATTTTCAGATGTTAATCGACTTCTTCAAACACCTTTGCCATCGATTTATCTGGAAATTATACCTGCCAATCAGATAAGGTATTGATTCTTAGAAAGCAATTTACTCATTTATTCTTGAAATAATGATAATACAAAGAATATATCGTAATCTTAGATTTAAAAATCAGTCACAACCAAAATAAATTTTAAATTTAAAAATCCATTCTTGAACTATTTCAATCATCTTTTACGATGAAAATCGGAAGCCTTCTGCCGGATTATTCATTTATATCCGTATTCATCATACAGTTAGCGTCACCATTACAAAATGCACTGTTCTCAAATTACCGGACGATTCCGGGTGGTTCTGATGATAAGTATGATTGAATTTGTCGAATAGAACATTGAATTTTTCATCCTTATCATTAAATCAAAAAACCACAACATGGAATCATCAGATAATTTAGGTTTATATAGGCTGAAGCTTAGCATAAATTCAAAATAATTATAACTGTCAACGATCAAGTAACTTATAAAATCAAGATTTTTTTGGATAATTTTCGGAAAACTTTTCGACAATAATTAATCGAAATTAACACTATTCGTGACACATTGAGGAAAAAAATATATATATAGCAATATTGAAAATATTTTCTTTCCGATTAAAATTTGCATTGCATATGTGATCGAATTTTTCTTTTTTTTTTTTCGAATAAAATTTATATTATATATAAATGATTGTTCTCTGGAATGTTTGAAATATGAATACTTGAAATACAATCAACTTTTTGCCTGTTTGTTTACATTTTTAAAAAAATTTAAAAATAATAGAACTGTTCGTATAGAAATATATACGTATATTGTATGATTCCTGAAAATATTTTTCTCTATTTTCCAAATCCCCGTATCATTTCGATGCATTATTTAGTTTATTTTAGAAATTATCTTTTCATCTTGTTCTTTTCTTTCGCGATTCTCTTAATCTTCCCTTACTTTTATTCTCCATCTCTTATATAAGTTATTTAAAAAAATTTCCTTTTCATCCCAATTGTTATTTCTATTTTTAAATAATTTTTTATAATTTGATTTCTTAAATGTTTAGAATTAAAAATTTTTTTAAATTTTCAGGGCTAAGCAATTTTTACCGTTGAAAAAAGTTTGCATTATAAATGATTGTTCGTTGGATACATTGAAATATCGAAAGCAAACAAGTAACTTACTTAATTTTTCAATCATCATTTTCCTCTTCCATATCTTTCTTCCTAATTTTTTTTTTTTTTTTTTTAATGCGACAAATTATTAACTTTATTCATCCGATATAATTAAATGAAAAATTTATCATATATGCATAATTTTCGATTTGTTATATTAATTTTTCGAAAATGATCAATTAAGTAATACCATCGGATCTTGCATTAATTCAATTACCAGTAAATAATTTTCAGTTCATTTGTATCGCTTTTTCAGTAATGATCAATTAGTTAGTATTAATTCATCTTGTATAATTAAATAATAAGCTTATCATTTAGCATAATTTTTAATTGATTTTATCATTCTTTCAAGAACAATTAATAAATTAATACTATTTTAAAATATTGATTAAACAAAAATTTTTTCCTAAACATTTATCCGTTAAAAAAAATAATTCCATTTTAAACTATTTTACAAAACGAATGATCATATCAAAAGAAAAAAAAAAAAAGAAAAGAGGAAGGAAAAGAGAGGGAGAGAGAGGGAAAAAGAAAGAAAGAAAAAAAAGGCCGTTCTATTGATTATAACAAGCATGCTTTTATCAATCGCATGAAGCAGTTTTTTTTTACAGGTGGTGACGTTTACCAGCAAAGCATCGCTTTATCATCACAAACTGTCTCATACTGTTTCGATCTCTTAAAATCTACCAATCGGTAATAATTAAAAATTCAGTTATTAATTAAATATTAGATAATTAAAACTTAGTGATAAGAGAATAATGACGAGATGTTGGATAAGTTTAGGATAATTTTAATACAGTTTGACAGTTTGATAAGTAAAGTACTGATTGAAATATGATTAGTAAAATTTGTGAAATTCGACAGTAATTGAAAATTTAGTTATTAATTATGGGAAAATAATATGAGAAATATTAGATAATTAAGATTTAGTGATAAGAGGATGATGATTAGATATTAGAAAAGTACAGGATACTTTTAATGAGTGTGACAATTTGATAAGTAAAGTGCTTTTGAAATGTGACTATTAAAATTTATGAAATTTATTAATTTATACATGCATATATTTGATAATATCTTGTTAAGAGCATGATCAATTATCGTACAAATCAATAAGAATAATTATTATTTGCTATTTGTTTTAATGAAATTTTTATAAATTTTCAATCAAAATTCGAAATGTAATTTTTCTATGACTAGTACTGAATTAATTGATTAGCTCTTTATTAAGTTAAATAAATTCCAATTTTTGTATATTAAAATAGGCTTATTAAGGCTTTTTCTTTCGTATTTACTTTTCATAGATTACTTTGTTTTATTTATTCAAATTCTTAGAAATTAAGACGAATTATATTTTTCCTTTTTTCATTGTTTATTTAATGATTAACTATAATAAATACCGTAATAATTACAGTAATGGATTTTTTTTAATGAGAAAAAAGAAAATTTTAATATTTTTCAGACTAACAATGTTACGTCGAAGTTTTATTAAACGTAAAAATAGCAAAACAAAAGAAACAAAAGAAGACGATGGAATAAATATTAAAACGATATCAAATAAAGCTAAATTTTCAAATAATACGGTATTACGAAGAGCTGGTAATTTTTCATTTTCATCATAACTTATTCGATCCAAATTTCGAATTTTATTTATTCATTATTATTTCAGCTATTTAATCCATTAAAAATAAATCCAATTTATGAAACAATCATAAAGTTAAATTGTTTTAAAGTTCTTGCAAAATTCTAGCAACTGTTATCTTTTATTTCAGCCTAGCTAAATTAGTTACCATTCATGAAGCGGTAAATTTAATTAAATTTATAAATATCTCCGAGTTTGTCTCTTTCATTCCTCGAAGAAGCTTTCGTAAAACTAAAAGTAAAGTAAAATAAGATTGGGATAAGCTTTTATCTTTCAATGATTACATATAGAGCTAACTTTATCCATATTATCATTTGTCCCTAATTGTCTTTTTTTAACGGCAATTTTTTTTTTTTCGGGAAAACAATAAGGAAAAATGTAAATTTAATTGCAGTATTTTGTTCGGAAATTTTTTTTTCTGTAATTATGCAAAAATTATTTTTTATTCATTTCTATATCTATGTTTATATTTGCATGCATTAGAATGAATTTATGAATATACGGAAAACATAGAAAAATTAAAGAGTTGAAAAAATTCTTCTTTTTTAAAAAAAAAGAGAAACAAATAAAATAAGCGAAATTTAGAAAAAAGTTTTATTTTAACAACAAATTCTCTTTTTAACTTTAAGTAAAACTTGACAAAAAGTTAAATGGAATATTTCATCTTCTTTTCTTTTTTTTTTTTTTTCCGCTCCCTTTTCTTCTTTTTCTTTTCAAAAGGAATTATGAATGATTAGTTTAGAAAAAAAGAAAAAGGAAAAAGTCTAGAAATTCTGGAAGATGGAAGAAAGACAATTTTAGACGGAAACGGATGAAATGATGCAAAATTGAAAGAAAAGGGAAAAAAAAAAAAAAAAAAGGAGAGATTTGAGAAGACGAAGAAATTGTACGTGAAGTCATCACCATCACCACCTGCTTTGCTATCCGGAAGGGAATTACTTTGTGCAAAAGTTTCGTATTCGTTTTTTTTTTTTTTTTTTCTGATATTTATATCGACAATACAAGACTACACATTGTATACACATATATCGGTTATTTCAAAAACACTTCAATTATTTCAAATCGATGAAGCGAAAAGAATCAATTCCTATAACAAAATTTTTTCGAATATTGAAATTGAATGAATGAATGAAAATAAATGAATGAAATATCTGGCATAAACATATACATATCGATTATTGTAAAAATATTTCAATTCATTTTCAAATTTTTACTGGAAAGGAAAGAAAAATCAATTCTTATTATTTTTTTTTTTTTTAAATATTAAAATGGATTAAATGAATGAATGAATAAATGAGTGAGTAAAAATTTACCAATTCCTTTTCATCTTTTTTCTTATCCAATTTTCTTTTTTTTTCCTATTTTAAATTTTTTTTTTTTTTTTTTTTTTAAATGAACACACATACACACAGAAATATTTATATATTTCATTCCAGAAATCGATGACACACATAGAGACATTCATATAACAATACATCCATCCATTTTCGGACATCTTTGTATCTTTTAGTGTACACATTTTGTTTACTTCTTTTTGGACCTTTCCTTTTCAGACGGAAAAGAAATGCGAACATCTATACGAATTCGTTTAGTCTGATAATATAGTTCGTTTTCATTTTTTGAATTAAATCGAAAATCAATCGATAATTAAGTAAATAAATAAGCAGGTAGACGAATAAGTGAGTAAATAAACAAATAGATAAATAAATAAACAAGTAAATAAATAAATAAATAAGTAGATAATTAAGTTGCTAAGTAAATAAATAAATGAATTAGTAAAAAAAAAAGTAAGTGAATAAATAAATTAGATATATAGATTTTTTGAAACAATAAAATAAGTGATCATCAATCGGATAGCTTAATTAACCATCTGGTATTACTATGATTTACGAAAAAAAAAATTTTTTTTTTCTTTTCTTCGCATTTTCTAATTAGTTACAGGTGTTGCAAATATCGTTTCATATATATATCAAAACTTTTTCTGTTCATTTACTAATTAGTTACACGTATTTATCACAAATTGTTTTTGTTTATGTACGTGTCTGATGTGTATGTGTGTGTTTGTACGGACTTAAGTATATTACGAGTATATCACGTGTATTACGTATATTACATATATCCGTATTTACGAGTATAAAATGTGTGACAAAATAGTATAATATCAGAAGTTCCAAACTGCAAATTTTCAAAAATTGTGTGATAATTTTGAAATAATGCTGAAATTTTAATTTGAAAAAAAAAAAAAAAAAAAAAAAGGTACGCTTTTTTTTTTCTTCATTATTCTAAATAGTCCATCAAATTTCCATGTAATTTATTAAAGTACACAAATGGTTTGTTATTAATGAATTCTAACTTATCATTTGAATGTCTGATATTATCGGACGGAAACTGGAAATGATTCCAATTGGTTTGAAATGAAAAACGAAAAAGAAAAATTTAATAATTTCCTAAAAACACAATGATTTTATTTGAAGAAATTATTTCTTATCCATAAATTAGTTCAATCTAATTCATTTCATTTCATTTCACTTCATTCATTCTTTCCGTAATATCAATTTCCCTTTGTTCTCTTAAACGATTTTATCATATCAATCATTTTTATGATAACCTAATATTTAAAAAATCATCCGTTACTTTTTCAAGTTTTTCACACGCACATACGTAACATACGCATGTAATTACGTGAAACATGAAACATTCAAGTGAAATTATTTTATTCAAATATATTCGATAATTTGTTGCAAATTTGACAAAAATGATTATTAAATTGATGAAATAAAAAAAATTTTCGTTTTTTTAAAAAAAGACGAATAACTCCAATTCTAAAATGATATTTGCATTTTATGCTGTCGATTAATGTATCAAGTAAGTGAATGAGATGATGTGATTGTTAAAACGAATCAAAAAAAAAAAAAAGGTAGAAGAAAATTGATGAGAGACTGATAAGTGATAAGAAATGGAAATATTGTAAAGATGTAATAATTAGTCAAACTGGAATTGTTTATGTTCAAGAAATGTAAAAAATTATGGTTTGATTGATGATTGATTGACCATTTGTAAATTTTGTTGATCAGAAGTTTTCTCTTTTTCTTTCTTTTCTTTTTGAGGATTATTCGTAAAAGCTGAACTTCTTTAATTTCAAATCAACCACCAAAAGGTAATGAGATCGAAGAAGGGAGATGGTAAAAATGACCTATTTGGTCCAATTTTTCTCAATTATTTTCACCTGCCGTAATCTTTTTCGTTAACATCCCTTGTCTCGTTCTTCCTCCGCCCCTTGTCATACCGTTAAACAATCCGTTTTCTTCGTTTTCTTTAGCTTGTGATAATCAACCAGTTGTTCCATCATCCATACTTCGTCTTTTTTTTTTTTTTTTTTTAAACAAAAAGGAAAACTTTCTTTAAAGCAAAATAATTATCCCAATACGTAACAGCATGTATCCATCATTATACGATATTAAACGGAAAAGACGGATAATTCAAATACTGATAAACCGGAAATAAATATTCCGTAATAATTATCCGGATGATTTCTTTTTCCTGCTCTTCCTCTTCCTCCTTCTCCTCTTCAATTCCTGAACTATCATTCACTACTGCTAATATTATCATTTTTATTCCATTCCATTGATATTTATTATTCGCTACGAATTTATTCTGTTATTAAAAAGTTGGGAAAAAGATGATTTATTTTTCACTTACTAATTCTGCTTAATTTGTAATTCTAAATTTTTGGTAAATTTAATTAAAGTTCTAAAAAAGGAAAAAAGAAAAACTGTTTTGTCAATTTTTTCATATTCTTTGGCTTGAAAATGTTCACGCTATGCTTTCATTATTCAGCTATTGCGGGCATCGCTAGTATTTGTAAGTTTTCTTTTTTTTTTTACTCAATTTTCAAAAGTTTGAAATAAACAGCGAAGAAATAAAAGTGTACCGAAATGAGACGAAGAACCGTCGTAATTATCAGGATAATTTTTATGTCATCTAATTAGAAATTCATCAATTTATCAGTGTTGGATGAAATAATGAAAAAGATTTTAAATTTCCCAAACTTTTTTTTCCCTCTTTTTTATATCAACAATGTCAAACTATCATTAATTTGATCTCTGATGGATTAATTAAACCGGTTTGACAGTTGATATTATGAACTTTTTTCAGCCAGGTACATACATTGTTCGGTAGATGAACAGGTGGGTAATCTGAATAATCCAAATGGACAGTTAAGGAATTAATTTCGGAAGAAATTATTTAGATATCGAAATTTGGAAAAGGGGAAATAGGAAGTAAAGTAATTAGTTGAGATTACAACATATTTTGATAATAGTAGTCATATATGAATTTAGCCTTTTAACTAATATTTCCCAAAATTTTTATCTCAAGTTTCAATCAAAAATTCAACTTTAACAACCGAAATCTATCAATCATTGATGAATCACAAAATTTTGAAGATGAACTTATAACGTTTCATTTGAAGTTAGAAAGCAAAATACCTTATTCATATATTATACTTATAATTCATATATCTAAAAAAAATCAAATATTTCTTTAATATTTCGATTAGAAATTACGTATTCTTTTATTTTCCTATTGATAAAATGTTTTGTTATTTTTCTTTTCCATTCACTTTCTTTTCTTTTTTCTTTGCAAATTCATTTATTACTTGTATTTATTCAACAAAAAAAAGTTTCTTTCCTTTGTTTTTTAAAGAAAAATGAGCGGCTTTAGTCGAATTGATTTATCAATCAATCATTTCAGGTTAAGTGTTAAAATAAATTAATTACTTTTAAAACTAATTAATTTTTTCTCTTTCTTTAAATGTTGCGGCATTTATTTTTCTTAGAAACCACCAATAAATTATGCATCATATGGAAGATGAAGTTTTCTTTTTTTTCCATTCTTCATTTTATTATTATTACCAACTATTAATTATTATTACTATTATTGTTATTGTTGAGAGAAAAGTTTAGAAATGAAGAGAAGAAGGAGAAAAGGGAGAGAGAGAGGGAGAGAGTGAGAGAGATGAAAATTGATCAAATAATTCCAGTAAATAATGGAGAAGTTTAGAATTGAAATTTCAGTAGCAAAAGATCTTTCTTCTTCATTTGTTCATCCTCATCTGTATATTACCGGAACATATCAATTTTCATAAATCTATCCATCATTTCCCGTTCAAAATACCTCTTTTCACTGTATCAAAATTGATATTTTCTATTAGATTTATACATTGAAATTAGCAAATCAAATTTTATTTGTAATTTGAAAAAAAAAAAAAAAATTGGAAGCAAACTATCAACAAATATAATTAGTATTTCATAAATTAAGCAGCTGAGATGAGCTAAAATTGAAAAAGTATCCTGTTTTATATCCTGTTTGAGCAATTTATTAAATATCTTTTTTGATTTGTTCCATTTAAATTTCATTTCATTTTTTTTTTTGAATTTATAAAATTAAGCTTTGGATTTTTTTCTTTTTTTTTCTTTTTTTTTTTTAGCAATAGCAAAAAGAGGAAAGAGAGAGAGAGAGAGAGCAAAAAAAAAAAGGGAAATTTGTTTAACTTTGAAGTTATAAAATTTTTGTCAAGAAAAGATGAATATGAAGATAATAATTCATTTCAAATTAATTAGTTATCAATTTGTATATTACTTTAATTCACTTATAGTTATTTTTGCAAATTACAATTCATTTCTGTACAATCTAATCTTGGATGATAAATTCTAATTTTTACTGATAATTTGATTAGTGTTCTACGTCAATATTTCAACTCATTTCATTTGATCGACATCTGTGCTGTTAGCTTTTCAACCAAAGTTGAAGTGATTGATGCTTACAATTTGCTCAACTGATTTCAGCAAGTTATTTCACAAATATAATTTTCACCGAGAAAATTGTCGAGAACAAATATATTAATTGATTAGAAATAAACATATTAAATTTCAGTATGTTACGTGATTGTTCCGTGAACTTTCTGTGATGTTACGTGAATGTTCCATGATGTTCTGTGGATGTTCCATGAAAGTTTTTACTAATTAATATACAAATATATTTAGATGGAATTTTTATGCTAATATTTTGCATCAGTTTAATTATTATCATTGTTATAATTTGTAATTATCAATTTGAAAATTATCAATATCAATTTTTAATTAATCAATGAAACGATTTTTCAATACCTCATATAGATTGATTTATTTGATTCGAAAGAAAAAATTTATTAAAATACGAAATCACAATTAAACATCATAAACTGTCATAATTGTTTTAATTATTTTTTTCATTCAGTATAACTATTATTAGGCATATTTTTGGCATTCAGTATATCTAATTCATGATTTCATTCAATAAATTTTAGCAATTTTTTCTCTATTGAAGATTTTCTCTGATATTTCTTTTTGGTATAATTATGTTTTCTTTGAAAAAGTTTGTAAATTCCGTTCATTTAATTAAACAATTAGTAACTATGATATCTGAAAATATCAGTAATTATCAAACTTATCATTCATTAAACTTACAACATGAGCAAAATATCTTATGCATATTCATTTTATCAAAGAAGATTTGTACATAATATATCAAAAATTAAAAAATCAATTCATTTTGCATTTGTTTTATTAAAATAAAAGATCTTGTTTTTTCCTTTTTTCTTAAAAATTCAGTCATAATAGGATCTGTTTGACTATAGCAAGAATTAGAATGAAAAATATTTCTGGAAATATTAAGCTATGGAATTTTAAGCCAAATAAGCCTAGTAAGCCTGGTAAGACCATTGTAGTTAGAAGTATCAGTAATTTAAAAAAGGAAATGGATTGATATTTTCTAACTAATAACAAATGGATAGATTAGATGAAATAGTTTAAAATCAGACATCATCTTTTTTTGTGCCTATTCCGAGCCTACCAAGCATAAAATCAATTAATCATTACAAAAAATTATCTCAACCATCATGAAATGCTTGATTTGCTTTCTGATGGAAAATAGATAAGCCTTGGCTGTAAACCGAATTGAGAATTTGAAATTCTAATCACAACAAAAAAGCGTCATATCATTTTGCCTGTTCGGAAAGAAAATTATCAGATATTGGAATTTTTGATATTTCTTACACTGGATTTTTATCAAATTTATTTTGAAGGCTGCCATTGGAATATTAATTTCTTTTTAGTTTTCAGATTCACTATATGCACTAATAATTTCGAATTCTTCAATTTTCGGATTAGTCTATGAATAATAAAACAGAAGCAGAAAAGAGGATAAAGAAAGCAATTAATTAATTGTTTAATTTTCCTTATCAATTGATTTGGTCTTGATTTATCCGGACATTCTTATTCTTTTTTAATTTTTATGAAAATTAAAAATTACCAATGATCAGTTCGGTTTATGTTTTTTTTTCTTCAAATCTCTTCAAAAAAAGGAAAAATTGTGTGAAAATTTGGTGAAGTTCAATTTCATGGCGAACAACAAATGACTGAATAAAAATTGGAAATTTTTAATAAATTTTTTTCGGGAAATTTTTGCTAGCAAAAAATTTTGATATTTTGAGTAGTATATTTACTAATAATTTAATTCATTTTAATTAAAGGTATTATTTACTAAATTTTATTTCTTCTTATTTTCTAGATATATTTTTTTTTTCTTCATAGCATCCTTACAACAAAAAATACAGTATTAGCGTACAGTAATCAGCACAATTTCGTACAGTAACTGCACTCTCCAAATAAAAAATTAAGTTTTTGCAATTTCTATGGAGTAATTTCGTTATTTTCTGTACATATTTATATATATTTTGCACGGAAAATACAGTATAAACATACAGTAACCAGTACAATACGGTATAGTGATCGTATTCTTCGAGTAAAATAAAAGAAATAAAGTTTTTGCAGCTTCCGTAGAGGGAACAATGTCACGTGTACCGTGTGGCCGAATATGTCATCAGGAAAGGATGGAAGTAACATTGCATAGTTACGCACGTGGATCGTTCGGTTTAGTTGTACATGATCAAATTTCAAAATCGACCGTACCTCAACCAAAACGTCAGCCACTTTTCATCTCATATATGGAAAAAAATTCACCTGCTGAAAGGTATTATTTCTTTCGTTTTTCTCTTACAAAATTTAAAGAATTTGAAATTTTAGACGAAGATTAAAGAAAAAAAAGAATGAGGAAATGGAATTTTTAATTATTAAATTCAGACTAATTGATTTGTTGAATAGCAAAAAAAAAAAAAAAAAAAAAAAAAAAAAAAAATTTAAATTAAAAAAAAAAAAAAAAAAAAAAAAAAAAAAGAAAACTAATTGTAATTGCACAAACAAACAAACAAGCAAACAAAGAACAATTATTCCCAAACTGCTCATTAAGTTTTCATTTTTTACAATATACTTAATTAACTTAGCCATAAATTTTTATGAAAAATTCTCTTTTTTTTCTTTTTTCGTTAAAAGAAAGAAAGAAAAGAAAAATATAAAAAGAGATGATTTGATAAAATGAAGATTTTCTTCATTGTTAATTCGTTTATTTGATTATTAATTATCCTTAAATTAGCACATATTAAGGATAAATCGTGAAATTTTTCGGATTTTTTTCGTCATAATTTAGAAAATTTCATAATTTATTAACTAAATTCTTGTTTTTTATTATAATTTAGGAGTGGAGTATTACAAGTTGGTGATCGTATTCTTGCCATTAATAATTGGAGTAGTTTAAATGGTACCGCCGAAGAAGGAAATCAAATATTAAGACAAGCGACAAGTCCGTTGAAATTATTCGTTGAATTTGATGTAATTGGTAAATTTTTTCGATCATACTAAATATTAATTTGTATTTGATTTAAATTTTTATCGAATAATTTTTTCATATTAGATAAAAAACATAAGTATAATTTTAAATTGCAAAATTTATCAACAATTCTTCATATGTTTTTGAATGGATTTAAAAAATTCGATATTGATTAATATCATTGTTAATTGATCAAATATTGTTGATTACAGAAAGTGCTTTATCATTAGATGGAGTTTTCGATGTAAAATTGGCAAAACGAGGAAATAATCTTGGTATTGTAGTTAGAAGTGAAGCAGAAAATACGAAAGGTGAACCAGTGATCATATCAGATGTACAAGTTGGAAGCGTCGCTTATCGGTTAATTTAAAAATTTCGTAAAATTTTGAAGAATTTAAATACTAATGAGATATAACAGAAAAAAAAAAGAAGGAATTTAATTAATTTACATGAAATATTTCAGTTGTGGATCTCTTCATAGTGGTGATCGTATCTTAGCGGTTGATAATATCCTCTTAGAATCATGTACCGTTGAGGAAGCGATGCGATTATTGCAACGATCCGGTGATATTGTTAAATTACGAGTTCGTAAAGGTGTTACTTCTGAACAGGTATTTAATTTTTTTTGAAAAAAAAGCTATACAAAATTCACAAATATATGTCGTAATGATGAATAACAATAATGTCTACAGAATTAATGATATTTCATTATATTTTTAATATATTTAAATGATGAAATAAAAACTAAAAATTTAATATGAAAAATTTACTTGTGTAAAAATATTTAAATTCTAAAATTTGATTTTTTTTTCTTTATGAAATGTTTCAAAATTTCACCTTATTCAGGAAAATCATGATTCAGTACAATCGTTAATTTATTCTATCGAATTGAATCGAAATGGTGGACCACTCGGAATAACGATTGCATCCAGTGGTGAACGTTATGAACCTGTGCTAATATCATATCTCGCACCAGGTGGATTAGCTGAAAAGTATGATTATTGAATATTACTACTTTTTACTTTTTTTTGAAAACATTATTATTTTGTAATTATTTTTAACATCAATAAATACTATCAAAAGAGCCAGTATTGTTACGAAAAATTTATAGGATAAATTTGAAAATTTGAAAAATGCAAAAATATATTACATGTCATATTTAATAATTAAATTCCCAAATTCCTATTGACAAAATTCTAATTGGTCGAAAATTATCATTTATTAATTAAATTTCTATTACCAGTCTTCTTACAGCTTACTAATGATCAAATTTCGATCGATAACCAGTGATCATGAGATAAATGGCTTATTTTATAGGACAGGTGCTATACGTGTTGGTGATCGAATTCTTGCAATCAATAATGAATCAGTTGAAGGTATGAAAGCAGCTGATGTAATGCATTTATTACAGCAATGTACTAATCTTGTTACAATCAAAATTATGCGAATTTTTGATCAATCAGCAGCTCATTCAACAGGTTTTTTTTTTTTAGAATTTACCTGCTAATTAATTGTTTTCTCTTTTCTTCTTCTTTAAATTTACAACTTTCTTTAATTAAAAAAAAATTCATATGCAAAATTGTTAAAGGTTCTTGGCATTTATCAAATTCAACACAAGCAGATAAGATTCGATCACAGCATCATACAGCAATGTCCGATTCATACAGTGAAACATCGGAAAAAACAGGGTTTGTTTCAAAAAACAAAAAGCTAAAAAGCTTTTACTTTAAATTTCAAAAAGAAAATCCAATTTTTATTCAATTTATGAGTAATATTTATTCTTTTTTCATTCAATTTACAATTAATTAATTTGTTTATATATTTTATTTATTCGATTTATTAATACTTTCAAATGTTTCATGGAATTTTTTATAAATATCAAATATTTCATTTATTTACAATTTACAATTAGTTTTGATCTAATTCCTTTTTTGACGATAATTTTTTCATTTTTTCTTTTCAATTTTCAGTACACCGATTCAAAGTATTGACAGTGCGGTAGAAAGTTTGGATGATTCACCAGGTAATATGCCAAAATATCATAGCGGTACACAACGGTATGTTATCGATGAACAAATACCGAATACATCATTAAATTATAGTTTGTTTTAATTTTAATACTTTTCGTAATTTTTTGCATTTTACACATATTTGGGTAATGAATTTTATTTTTTGATATCATTTGTTTTACCTTTTTCATATCATCTGTTTACGATAATTTTGCTAAAAATTTTCACTTCCAAAATCTGAATTTTCAGATGAAATTAACCTGAAATCAGCATTTAGTTTGTAAAACATTAAATTTCTTTGCATTCTATCATACCAACTTTTGATATTATATAATAAATTAAATTTATGCTAATTATTTGTAGCCGAAGAGCAAGTTGATTACGAAAGGATAACTTATCCTAGGAGTAGTGCACATTCATCCGGATTATCCGGTCCATTTGGTGGCGAATCAAGAAAAAAGCCTAGTAATGCTTATTTTTGTTCGAAATTTCAAAACCTTTTTGAAAAATTAAAATCAACTTTGTTTTTTTTTGTGAAATTAAAATTAATATTAAAATACAAGACTTTTAATACTAATTCCAGGTGTGTGTTGGATGGAACAAGGACAGTGGGAAAGAGGCTTAAACTTAGCTACGAATAAGACACTTTCCGAACCATGTAATTGTCATAAAAATACAAATTTAGAACCGGAAAATTGGTAAAGATACATATATATTTTTTGTAATTGTTTACATTTTCAATATTATTATCATTTTAATCCTATAATTTAAACTTTTCTTCCCGGAAAAATGATAATTTTTTCTTATTTTCAAAAAATAACTTATTTAAAATTTAACAGATAAAAAAAATTTGCTTTTTTTATTTGAAATTTTTCCAGACGAATTTTTGCTTTTACAAATTCTTTCTCTTTTTTGTTTTGTTTGTTCTTTTATTTTAATAAAAATTTATGGAAATTTTTAGCTAAAAATTGTTGTAATAATATTTAGGATTGAAGTATTGGAAGCACTTGAAACAGCTGGTGAAGCAGCAATGCTTCGAAAATTAGAAGAATGTACAACTGGTACCAATGGAACGAAGATGACAACGACATCATATACTCATAGCAATTCACTGATAACCCGGTTCCTTCATTCATTTTTCTTATCACTTTTTTTCTTGAAGAAAAATGTGTAAAAAATTGAAAGTGAAAATAATTTCTTTTTTAATTTTTGTCACTATCAGAATATTGAGAGAATAAGATATATATGTTAAAAAAAATTTAGAAATGCAAATTGATAAGAAGTATTTTAATTTCTTATCAATAATAAATGAAATAATAGATTTCTTTTGAAAAAATATATATTGTCGAAATTAATCGATTAAATGTTGCAAAAATTAAAATTGAAAGTGATCCCTTTTTTAATTCTTGTCAATATTAAAATATTGGGAGAATAAGATGTATATGTATTGAAAGAATTTATAAATGCAAATTGATAAGAATTATTTTTAATTTCATATCAAAATTAAATTATTGAAAGAAAAAGATATATAAATGTACTGAAGGAATAGAAGTATCCAATTGATAAGAAGTAATAAAATGACAAAATGAAAAAGTTTAATGTTATATTTGAAGATAGTCAAGTAATAAACGAAATAATATATTTCTCTAATAAAAATATATTATCAAAACTTGAAATAAAAAAAAGAGTTGGAAAAAATGAAAAAGAACTACGAAAACAATGGATTTGAGTCTAAAAGGAATTATTTAATAGATTACAATTATTAAATCTTTCATTTTATTTTATCTTTTCTGTGGAAATTTATATTTGGCTTCTTTATTAACAAGAAAGAGGAAAAAAGGCCAAATATCGACTCATATCAATGAAAAAAAGGCTAAATATCTGATAAAAAAAGATCAGATATAAATTGATATTACATACAAGAAATTCTATTTCTTTACTTATCAGATAGTTTAATTTTGATTGGTCATTCTAATTATCATTTTTACGGTTCATTTCAAATGATCGTGAAGTGAATCAAAATTCGAATGGAACAGATAAATCATTTATAGATGTCATGAGCCTGCAATTGTTCAACGTTCCGATTTAAGGTCACCTTGCAGTGATACTACTGGACGACAACCGTATCCATTTACTTCATCAACAGGTGTATTAGTTCGTCCGATGCTATCACCTTCCGTAAATCCGAAATTCGCAAAACACGGAACACAACGTATGTTTCTGTGGTTGAAATATTTAAAATTTAATGCATCACCTTACCAAGAATGTTTCCTTTTTTTTTGGCTCGGGAAAATAAAATAAAGGAAATGATATTTATCAACAAAAAAAAGGAATTAAAATTAAAAAAAAAACTGAAAAATGAAGAATTGAAATGAAGCCTTTAGTTGCATCATAAAGAGATTTGTTTTGTTTATGTTTGTTTATTTATCCATTTATTTATTTCCTTATGATAAACTTGTCATAATTTTCGTTCGACATGATATGTTTTTGCAGAAAGTCAATATTCTAGTAATGATCGGATGGATTCATTAAGTCTTTCAAATGATTCTCAAACTAGCACATCTCTTGGTGACATATCATATCACATGGTACCTCCAAAACCACCTCGATATGGTACCGGTGAGATACATGCATTATCCGTCTTATCAGAGCCATCAAATGCTCGAAATAGTATTTCAGGTCGCATATCTCCACGTTCGACTCATGATTTATTAAGGGTAATTGATCACGATATATAAAATAGTGAAATATTTCAATAATGACTTAAACTTCAATTTCAAATAATCAAATTTCTTATTCGCTTCTGAAAACAACAAATTATTTGCTTTTATGTAATGAAATTTTCGATCATTAAATTTGTTCATTCCAGAGAAGATACTATTTGAAAAAAAAAAAACTGAAATGTTTTTTAAGTCATTTCTAAACTTTAAATATATAATTAATTAATTACTAAAAATTCCTTACCTTTGCCTCATTTTTTTTTGTTTATTGCAGTCAAAAAACAAATTGCCACAACCATCTACAACACTTGTACTTCATGAACTTAGCAGTAAAACATTTGCACCAGCTATAAGTGGTGGTTCAACGCATCAAGTTCGATTACGCAAGGTTGATTTATTTTAAAAACAAAATTTTATCATATTTACAAATTTATGATTTATAAAAGTTCAACAATGCCATAAATGATTTATCAAACTTGGCAAAAAAACATCATACACAAATAAATATATATATATATATATATATATATATATATTTAAAATCAATATTGGTCAGTAGGAAACGATACAAAGAAATAAGAAGGATTGATGGATGAAAAATTTCCAATAATACTGATCAAGTAATTTTGGAGTTTTGGATGATATTTATTCAAAATTACTTTACAGTTATTCTATAATGTTGGTAAATTCTAGGATCCATCAACGAATAGTTTTGGATTTAGCGTATCAGATGGTGTTGGTGATAATGCTGGAGTTTTTATAAATGAAATTTTACCAGGTGGTCCAGCAGATCGATGTGGGCAAATTTTGCCATATGATAAAATTTTGCAGGTTTTATATTTGCTGTTTTTTTTTCTTTTGCTAAGCTTTTTTTTTTTTATATTAATTGTTTTCATCAGCAATTTTGTTTTAGTTCAGTTTTGAAATGAAAATTACAATTCAATTTTTGACTTTTCAGTATTTTTTTTTTCTTAAAAAATTCATTAGTCTCTGATAGTTGTTCATTACCATTCATTACATGATATATTGATAAGCGTTTATCATCAAAATTTGTTGATAAATTATCGATATTCCAGATAAACGATACATCGTTGCAGTATTTGGATTGCGACCTGGCTCTTCCTTTACTTCAGGTGGATGAGATTGAAATGGTACTTTATCGAGAAACTGATTCATCCAGAAATATCGTTGAGGATGATGAGGAAAGCTTGCATGGAAGTATCAACTTAAGCTTACGCTATTCAGCCGTATAATTCTATCGAGCCGTATAATCTTGTTTTAGCAAATGAATTTATCTCTTTTTTTCTTTTTTTTACACTTTAATTATATTTCTGTCTGAAACGGGAATTTGTTAATTATATGCGTTGTACTTTTTTCTTGAATTATTTATGAAATTTGAAAATGAATTTCAAATTTGAAGTATAAAAATTTTATTGCACGATCTCCGAATATTTGTATAATTCCATTATACGTTTTATATAATTTCAAGATAATAGCTGCCGTTACAGTGCTTTTAAATAATATCTCTAAAAATTGTCTTATCCCATTAATTATCATTATCTTGATTTTTTTTTTTTTAATATAATAATTTTTTTCATGACAAAGTCATTCGTTCTATCCTATTCTATCCTGTTGTAAATTTTATATTTCTTGTTCAAAAATGCAATTTTATATTGTCGTTATTTCTTTTATTCTTTTATTTCCTGTTTACTCGAAAATGGAATGATATGAATAATGGATAGAATATTGGAGATGATTATATCTAAACACTAATTAAGAATCATTTTAGGATTTGATGCAAATTGTAAGAATAAAAACAAAATAAAATTTTTTCTAAATGATAATGATGTAAATGCATGTGAAAGTTTTTTATATAATTTCATTCTCAAATTTTTTTAATAATAATAATAGAAAATAATATTAATGATAGTAATAATAATAATGGGATATTTTTTGTTTTAACAGAATTGATGAGAAAATTTATGAAATGATTTGTTTAAAAAAGAAAAAAGAGCAGTTTAATAAAAGTTCTTCCAATCAAACTGAATATCCTTTTTCTTTTCTTTTTTTTTTTTATTTTTTTACCATTGATACAATAAAATTGAAATGTATCAATGATGCAAACGATTCGATTCGTCGAAGTATGGTTGTTCCTGTTGAAGATATTGTAGAAGACGTGCTAAAACTTCCGAACGTGCGTCATCCATCACGTTTCGTTTGCCGAAACGAATCAAAGGACTTGTCTGGAAAGCCTGCAAGAAAAAGTATTGATATTTTCTCTTATCAATAATCATTATAATTTTGTTAAATCAATTTTCCAAATTCTAAAATCATTTTATTTCTTTCCCATTTAAATGATATCATTCTCTTGTTAATTATTTGTATTTTATGAAATACTGAAAAGAAATGTTTAAAAATAATGCATGAAAACGATGGATTAACTAACATTCTGATTACATCATATCATAAAAAGGCAAAAAAAAATATTTTGCAAATTCAAAAATTATTGATATAAGTATATTTTAATGTTGAATTTTTTTCTTTTCGTTTTGATTTTCTGCAAAGATTATTTTTACAGTTTTTTTGTTTTTTTGTTTTTTTTTTTTTAATTAATTTCAATTAAAATTTTCGTTTTTCCTCTCTTCCATTCTTTGTTTTTTTTTTTTGTTCTTTTTTTTTAATAATATTTGAATGTTTAACATTTTACCTCGGTGCGAGCAATTCTACCAAAGATATGTCCAGGTTTTTCAGATCCGCGACCGATTCTAACGAAATAATCCATCATGTTTTCATTTTTTCTTTCAGCTGGGGCTATATCATCTGTTTTAGTTTTTGTTTAATAATTTTTCTCATTGAAATTGAATGCATTCATCTTTCATTAGTAATTAATTATCTGTTACTATCATAAACAATTCATTAAATAAGTAATTCATTAACTTATTTACTGCAACTCTTGAAACTACGTAAGACAAGATGAAGGAAATAATCGAATGGGAAATAATGACAATGATGATGATGATGATAGTGACAGTGATGGAGATATCATCACTTTCATTTATGATTTCTTTTTTTTATATTATGCAGATCATAATAAATAAAATCCTTGATCAGGTATCGAAATTCAAATTCTTCAAAGTTTAAAAAAGTATATTGAATTTTAAAAAACTTTAGAATGACGAAACAAACATTTTTAAACTATATAAAAAGCAATTAAAAATAAAAAAAGTTTGAACGGATATATTTTGTACTTGTCGAAGAACATCTATCAAATACGAATCGTATGCAAGATTTTATGATGTTAATTTATCAAACAATTTTATTTAAATCATTCATTTCATTTATTACTGCTTTTTGATTGTTACCGCGTTCAAATCAATTATTTTCTTTTTTAAATTAAAAAAAAATTTCCAACAAAATCAAAAAATTTAATGGAATAATTTCCCAGAATAACGATGCTAAATTTTTTTAATAGAAAGGAAGAAAAAAAAAAGGCAATTTTAGGAAGAAGGAGAGGAAAAAAAATAAAACATGGCAATAAATTTAAAATGAATTGAAAAAATATTTACATTCCGATTCAAGCGTACGTATTCCTAATGATTCCACGTGCGTGAATGTAATACATGCTAGTGCAGCAACCAAATAGATCATAGATTGAAAAGCAATCGTAAGCATGTTGTACCTTTAAAAAAATGAAAGATATTAATATAATTATCAAAATAATGTGGAAAATAAAACATTCTGATTGTTGATCATATCATTTTATAGCATACAAATTTATCAACCTTAATGCGACCTTTTTATGAATAATAGCTAGTCGTTAATAAGTAAACTGTAGTGATTTTATCGATAAAATGTTAAATATTATAAATTCCACTCGTTCTTTAGTACAAACATTATTTTTCGATAAAAATTGTAGATCATTGCTTTTTAGCGCAGTATATGATCCAGTATAAGTCTGATAAATTTTGAATACTATTAATTTTTTAGAAGAAAATTTTATCATTTTTAGATTAACCAAGAATCAGAACTAAAACTGAATTAAATTCTAAATCAATAAAAAACAGAAATCAAAATTTTGATATGAAATATCAGAAACTTTAATTTTGATTTGTTTTCTTTTTTCCAAAAAATGGAAAAAAATTCGATTTGTTTCAAAAGAAAAAAAAAAAAAAAAAACTCCTAGACGTTATATTATTTTAATTCTTTAAATAATGCTACAATTTTATATTACTGTTCTTATTATGTATGAAGTTTTCCAGTAATGATTCATTTGCCAAGAATAATGATGATCTGAATAAATGATTTTAATAATATTTATAATAATAATGACAACAATTTGCTGATAATGTTATAATAATGATAATGAATTTTCAGTAGTAGTATGAATCAATAATTGATGGTAAAAATTTTCCAAAATAATTTTTCTCCCACTAATTATAATGATAAATTGATAATGATTTTAATAATGATTCTTTTCATTCCAAGTTATAATTCATAACTTTAAATTTCGTTTTTTTTTTTTTTTTTTTTTTTTTTTTTTTTTTTTAAAAAAATTTTTTTTTTTTTTTTTTTTTTTTTTTTTTTTTTAAATAGCATTATTCGATCATTTTTTAGAATAAAAAAATCAACAGATATTCCAATTTCTTTACTAATTAGTAACGACTACTTTCTCCATGGAGTTTTATCTCGATTCTTAATTCATTCATATTAATTACTTCAAATATGAAATTCGATTTCTTTGTTGCTGATACTGACGAAAGTAAATTATGAGAATTTTGAAGAGAAAACTTGAAACAACTTTATTTGTTAAATTATAATATACGAATAAAATGATAGTCTTAACATATTATTAAAATTATTTTTCTGATTTTTCAACCCTAATTTATGAATTTTTCTTTTTTTTTTTTGACCAAAAAATTCTTTGAAGAAAATGATATTTCTTGTAATAAAGAAACTAATTTCTTAAAAATAAAAAAAAAACTATGGGGAAAAAGGAAGGAAAAATACAAATAAAATAATTTAAAAATTCCAAAAAAAGTTTTGAAAATTCATTTTTCTAAATTAATACAGATATGAAATAAAAAAAAAGTGATGAAATTTCAAGGAGAATTAGCAGCTAGCAAGTTATTATCGAATGTTTGAAATAATTAGCAATGACGAAGTTAGGGAATAAACGATATAAACAGAATAATTCAATTTTTCAAATCCAGTCATATCAGTTAGAAGTGTTTCTTTATTACTTAAATAAATTCAAATTATTGGTTGTCACGGAATCGTTCGGAAATAGTTCATGCCAAAAGATATATTAGGTAAATTTAACAATATTTGATGGATATGAAGAGAATTTGTTAAAAAAATTTCCTTAAATTTAATCTAAAATCTAATCAAACTTTTCCGTCTCCATTAATTGCTAATAGCAATCATTTTACTTACTTGTGGTTGAAATTATCACAGATTACTAAAATAGTAAACAAATTGGTCATATGAGGAAAAAAGAAATTGACGACGATTTTTAATTTAATTTCAACTTTCTAAATTCATTTTAAATTTAAAAAAGAATTAGCTTTTAAAAGTATTTAGAATGATTTTTAAGCGTTGAACTACATTAGCTAGAATGAAATCCAAACAATTCCATTTACTGATAGAAAAAACGACAAAAAAATTTTCCAATATTTATAGAAAATGATTTTCTGCAAAACGATAACACATTTATCAAAAAAATGTATACTGATACAACTGAAATGATAACGATCATTTCAGTTGTATCAAAACTGACTATAATCGATTGTTAAATACTTCATAAATTTTAAACCAACTATAAAATAGGAGGATATTTATAGCCCAGTTGTTTCCAACCGATACATTATAAAATTAATGGTAATCATTAAAATGTAATTCATCCAACGCTAAATTCCGCCTACCATGATTTAGTATTTTTGCTATTACAATTACATTAATTGACAGTTTATCGCTAATAACCATTTCCTTGATATTTTTATTGTTCATTCCATTTCAGTGCTTTTAACAAGTAATTAAATTACATCACCCACTCCTAATATCGAAGCAATTCGCAATCTTTCTTACGACATATATATATATATATATATATATATGTCGTATATATATACGTATATATATAACTTTCTAGTTTGAATAATTTGAAATTAAGCATAATTAGATAATGCGTAAACTACTTATTCAATATACCATTACTAGATATAATAATTTCATTTATATATGCGAAAAAAAGGAGAAATTCTAGATTGATGCTTGAATACAATATTTCATTTTGCTATGAAATTCAAAAATATTCAAATGAACTTATATATTTTTGACTGTTAAAACTAATAATTTGCGAAAGAAAGAAAATAAGATAATATGATAGTAATTAGATAATGAAACATATTTTTCCATTTTTTCAAATTTCTTGATTAATGTGAGATTTAAATAATATCATAAACGGACTATTATAATCATGTTGTAATTCTTTTCTCTTTTTGGAAAGATAAAGAAGGAAAATAAAAAAGCTTAGAAATATTTGTTAAAAAATCTTTCTGAAAATGTCATTTCTCATATTAGCATAATTTTGTTAGATAGAAATTTTTCCTCAACTTTTTTCAAACTTTTTTCATTTGCTACACTTTTGAGATGTTTAAATATATTTACATATCTTTAGGTGTCTTCATGATAAAACATCTAAAAAGACAAAATTTAAATAATTTTGCTTTCTTCAGTTTTAAAGATTCGAATACGAATAACCATCCGTTTTATTTGATAGTTTAAATTATTTGATAGATGATGGTAATATTCTGATTTGAAAAACAATCACTGCTTCATTCATGCAATATCTAATCTTTTGCATTATGCCTAAATAAATATTTCTATTTTAATATTAATGAAAATGAATTCCCGATGAGAAAAATTTATACCTTTTAACGCTCACAAAACAATCAGGTTTCTTTAATCAAAGATTGCAATTAACACTTCACTCGATTGATAAATAAATGAATAGCATGATAATAATATTGACTCTTGTAATTGTATGCAGTAATTAACAGGAATCTTCCTCAGTCAAGCATATTTACATATACACTTACATCCATATTTGCACAAATATTTTATAAGCTCATATATGATTGCTTTTAAAGTGTTTAGATATATTTACATATTTTTGATGCCTTCATAGTAAAACACCTAAAATTGCAAAATTTATTCCGAAAACTGATAAAACTAATCATAGATAATTTTTAAAAAGCATATAATTGAGAAAAAAAAAATAAACTCAAATAAAAAAAAAAAAAGGAAGTAATCACTGAAGAAAGAACTGAGAAAATTAATTTGATCAAAGAATACAATTAACACTTTGTCACCTTTAATGTTATAATGGAACAAAAGTGAACACATAAGAAGAAAACGGAATGAAGTAACCAGGGAAACAAGTTAATGATATCAAGCTATGAAGCAAATAAAAAAAACTTAAACTAGATTCAACTGAATAATTTGAAAAGCTAATTTAACGAGGAAGCAAAAAAAATTACTGAAAAGTGCAGTTTTCCGGAAATATTTTTTGTATTTTCGTTTTATCATTATGCCTAAGATCCAGCTTTTGAACTTTCATATATAATATAGCACCTGATAAAATACTTTGGAAATTCAATTCAAATGATCTCCAATCGTCAGAATTTCACATATATTCTTATCTAAATCCGTTTTCAACCCTTCTCATTATTCCTGTTTTCTTCCCCGGAGTCAGTATTATCCTTCAATATCAAACTATCTAAATGGCAAATTAATAAAAACTTTTTGACAGTAACTTTTTTGACAATGCGGATTTTTAAAAATTTTTTCAGCTTCCTTTTCTCTTTCTTCTTGAAAGCCTATTTCTGAGAGTTACTGAATTCACAACGCAAGTTTAGAAATGCATTATAAGAATAAAAACAGATAAATATCATAACCTTACAATAGCTTGATTACTAAAATTACTTTCATAAATTAATAAATAATTTTCTTCGTAGTCTAGAAAATCTACGTGGCAGCCGACAGAAAGAAGATCGACCTGAGACATAAATCCTGATAAATCGACAAAGCTTTTTGATGCAAGGAAAATTAGTTCATCTTGTCCTTGAAAAGAAACAGTTTTTCGTTGAATAACTGAAAACAGATAATTTTTATGCGCAAATAAGACAGCAATGACGACATGAAGAAATAAAACTTTAATACATAATGATATCCGGTTCGATCATTCGTTGTAACACATTTTCCTGATAGTAATTTAATCCTATAAGGCATATGGTCGGGATGACTGGATAATATGGAACATGATTTCTTTAACGATTTTCGGAATATTTCATAGTTTCGCATTTCAACAACAGTTATTGAATAAATGTCAATTAGGCATTTCGGTGAAATGTGTAGGTTTGGACCTAATGGTCAAAATTTTAATTATACTTCTGAAATCAATTTCACTATCTGAAATTATTTTAATCATTTACATAAATGAAAATGAGCTTACAGATGTGAAGAATTTATAGATGAAACAGGAACTATTTGGCCCCAGGTCGAAAAAGTGCATATCCGTTGGTTTTGCCGTCTTTCGTATGAATCGGGAACGTAAAGACATTTTTGGATTTGTGATAAAATCGTACATAATGTAAATCCAACTTGAATGCACCATGTAATCTTTGTAGTATTCTGGAGCTATGGTTCTAATCTGCAAAATCCTGAATATAATTTAAAAAAAAAAAAGAAGAGTGATCTTGAAAATAAAGTGGACTTCGTAAAAAGTGATCTGATTTTTGAAAACATAACAGAGAAACAAATAATGAACCTTCGGAAGGTTACTGCCACATACATATGGAAAATCATGATGTTCAATATGGTAACCAACATTGAATGTAACCAAGTTTATCGGACCGTAATAGCTAAATAATACAGTATTAAATAGTACCCGTATTAGTTATGAACTAGAAATGCACGAAGCAAATATTTCGAGAGAAAGTAAGAGCAATCTCGAACAATAAGGATTAGAAAGGGCTGCAAAAACTAAAAAAAAAAAAAGAAAAATTCCCGAACGTCTCGAAATGTCTTACAAAGATTTTAAAAGAATTCAAATCTTCAAGCAAACAAAACAAGAATTTTTTCCATGAATTTTACAAATGCGATATTTACTGGTTATTAATGGAAATCTCCATATTGTTTTCCATATTCTACCACAAAATTTTTTGCATTTATTTAACTTACCTGTATGTTTCTTGTCCAGGCTTGAAAACATAGTGATCAGAAATATAGTGACCAGCAAGTGGATGCATACCCGATCCAATGAGAAACCCGCCTAATAAATATATAAATGCTTTCCAACCGAAACAACTGATAACCATATAATCAACGAAAATTTGGAACAGCGCATTTAGTACTTCTAGATCTGTGATAGCCTAAAAATCTTTCAAAATCTGAGCAAAAAAAAAAAAGAAATAATGACGATAACAACAATTAAATAATAGTGAAATAGAAAAAATACGAAATAATAATAAAAAATTCGCTGAGGTAACTGTATCAGGAACATACAACTCAATCTCAAGATATATATCAAAATAATTCATTGCGCTATTTCCCTCAAATATTGAATAGTATTTATAAGATGGAATTTTGAAATCACGCTTGACTAACTTTTGGATAAATAAGAAATGGTCTTAAAGAATAAAAGACTGGCTGGAGAAAGACCCATAACATTTTTCCTAAAGTATGGCGGAAGTATCGCGCTTCGAAATCCGTTGGTATATCAGTATCCAATTTATCTTCGCCTGGAAAAAACTAACACAATTTTTCAATTACTTAGAAATCTAAAGAACTTTGTGTCTGGAACTTTTTATTTGGAAGTACAACTAAAACATAAATATTCCAAGATCATAAGAAAGTATTACCCATGTAACGATGATGTTCCAGATGATACTTCTTAAAGGAAATTGACATAGGTACTAATAACGGTAGGTTAGCAATAAATCCAAACAAGCGGTTCTTAAATAATCGATATAATTTAAAATCTTGAAAAGAGAGTATGGAATAGAATCAGTATGCTTTATCAATTTTTCTAATTACCAACTTCAAGCTACTTCTCAATCTTTGTTGCTAAGAACAAAACTTATCCTTTCCTCCAAAACATGCCTATTGTTTGTCCTATAGCACGAAAGTGATACCAAAAATACTGGAAAATTATAACTGTTAACCAACTATGTTCTTTTCTATCTTTATCCTTATTTCCTCTCTCCCTTCATCCTCTTTTTCCGCTAAAATAGTGATAAAAATTTTGTAATACAGTTAGCAATGATAATGAGTCATTCTCTTCTTTTTCCTCCTCTATATTTCATAGCACTCTCTGCAATTCTAAGTTAAGACTCGAATAATTCAGAGCCGTCATCTATGCCCAATAAAACATTGTAGACTTTAAATTCAACTAAACTATCTGAAGAAAAGAAAATTTCACGAAACTACCATTTGATTCCCACTCAATGCTATTCTCAACCAATCTTCTTTAGAGAAAACAAAATGAACCAAACCGCAAGAGGTCGACTACAGCCAAATGCCATGTTATGTGATATTTCATGAATAGCCAATGTAAGTGAATGCCCAATGGTACCACAGGTAAAATACGCTTGTAAACAAATCAATAACCAATCCGAATCTATGATAAATTAATAAGTCTTGTTGAAACGAAGTGAAAATTAGCGAAGCAAAATATTTATGAAGTCTTACTAGCCTGCGCAGCAATAAATCTCAATAAATCTTTTAGATATGAATTTGAAGACTTTCCGATATCATTGTTTTTTTGATTTATTTAAATATCACACTTTTGCTTTTGGCTGCTCTATTTCATAATTTAACTCTTTTAGTAGATATAAGGCTATAATTATTACTATAAATACAAAAAATGAATTTTTAGCATTCTGAGACATGCTTCACAAGACACCAGATATTATTATCTTAAAAACTATACTATTTTACATCAAATTATAATTGATAATGCATCCATAAAAATTTGGATTTGGATTTTTTTCAAACATAAGAACAGGGCAACTACTTGCATATTTCTTGATCATGATAGTAATCTGCGAATAAAACTCTCATTTAAATCATTTTTGAGTTTAATTAGATGAAATTGTCCCAATAATAAATATACCTCGCAAAAGCCAAGCAATGGAGAATTGTGCAATAACCATTGCCACAACAACATATTTGAATGATGGATCAATGCCGAAATATTGCTTGATTTCCGGATACTTTCGAATTATCTCATTTCGTCTGAATGAATTTATAAAGACATAGCATCATCTTAGAGAATAATCAAAATTATTCGTATGCTTTTGCCAACTGTCAAGTATTAGATTTAACTGCAAATTAAATTTTTAAATTAGCAAACTACCTTCCTGCATGTGGTTCTTCCGTATAAGACCAACTTACGTCTTTCACATCCTCTTCCATTACCAACCGCTCGCTCCTACTGAAATTTTCAAAAACTAATTTTTAAAAACAACCGATTTCTTTAAATAAAATATCGAATAGAAAAAAACGATATCAATTAAAATGAACTGTCTAGATTAATATCCTTCCTTCTTATCTTCTTCTACCTCATATTCCGTCAATTTTATTTCGCCCATTCTGCTAAGCAGCTAAATTCTGATTTGAAAACCTGATTAATCCAGTAATTTTCCCGATTGTCAATATTAAACAATCTAAAATATTTCGTAAAGAAATCATAATTTGGAGTTAAAACTTGAAACAAAAATTTTCCTCTCTACTGTAACTTTTCCATATCCGTTTGAAATTGCTAATAATAAATGCTTTTTCTTCAGAAAAAATTTTCGAGGAAACTATGGTATTCAATTCACTCCACTGTACTTCTCCATAATTTATATTGAGTTAACAAGCATTAATAGCATATTTCATCACAGTAGCATTGCCTTGAAAGATGCCATCTAAAGATTGATTACCTCATGTAAAATTAATCTGAGAAAAAAACTGATATTCATGGGGATGATAGACTATCGGATTACTGTATTTTTTTACTTGGATGATTACTGTGTTTTCTAATATCAATTACTCAATCCCTTTTGTACTGATTCTGCTGTCTTTGACCGAAATATCTGACATTTCTCAATTCTAGTTTTTTCAAATTTAATTATTAAATTGAATTTTTGAAATAAAACTAAAAAACAGAGTCATGGCATATATTTTACATTGGAAAAACATTTTCAAATACATAACAACAATCTAGTTTATTTTGCTGAAAATATTTATCATCATTAATGTTAGGAGAGAATGCAGAATATAGATGAATGCTTTCATCCACATACAAGTTGATAAGTTATAACAAATATTGCTATACAGATGAGATAAAAAATATAATAAGCAAATAGATTAGTGATATTAAGAAAAGTGTTCTTCCTGTCAGCAAAAACTTTATTTTTCAAAAATTTTAAAAATTTCCAAAAGTTTCAGAAAATTTCTTTTCCTTTTTTTTACTACAAGTATAATAATCATATAAATCTCATTAACTAGGCACATTACATTCCAGTTATTTCAGTAAATAACTTCCCTGGTACAGCAATTACTTTTCCAGTCAAATCAATCTTACCTTATAGTCACTGACATAAAAAGTTCCTTGATTATACATTAAATTATTACACAAACAAAGGGAAACACAAAGATTAAGGATAGGGAAGGCATCGGAACAACAAACTAAGACTAATATCACAAGAATTAAGGTAATGCAATAATCATAATAAATTCTATTTGAGCTTTTCAGAATTAAATAAATGAATTTTCAGAACGAACAAAACTGCCTGGAATTCAATATCCAGTTAGATATGGAAATGAACAACAGATATGAGCCAGCATTAACATCGCACAAGATTATCTACATCAGTCGTTAAATATCTGTCCAAGTACTAGGCTATTTATCGACGGCTGAGAGATTAAAAGGAAAATTTTTTGATAACAAAGGCTGTTTTACTCAAAAGCTATTTTACCACGAAGAACTTGCATCCTAAAAAGGTGAATTTTCTCAATTTAAATTTTCACCAAATTCGAATTTAATTTTAGAAATCGATAAATACAAGAATTACGATGCAATTTAATGTTCTTTTTAAAATATGTAAAAAATAATTGTAAATAAACCGAACGATATAAAAATTACTTCAATAAACAATAAAAAAGTATGGCTGAGATTTTTATGCAATCGTTCTTAATATACTTATATTGATTTTATACAAGGAAAAATTGAAAATACCCAAAACAAATCTAACTGGAATGACTTCATAGAAAAACAACAGCATGAAATTTGTTATTAGAATTTAAATAACTTCATTAAAGCTGGGATGTCGAAGTCAGAGTTTGCGATTTGACTTTAAGAAAGGGACTACGACTTGACACCAGCACGTACAATGTATGTCTAGTTGAGATTCTGAAATAATGTTAAAATTTTTGCAAAATTTTTAAATTTGATTTCCAATTTTAATAAAAATCCATGAATAACAGATCGAAGAGCATGGAGAAAAGAAAAAAAACCAGCAATAAATTATACTCACTGTGTGGTTCCTTTATATGAACCTAACGGATAATTCTTTATAATATATAAATCGAAACACCGAGCTAATTTTGTGATTGCACTTGTACTTTCATCATATACAATAATGATGGTACTGAAACAAACTTCATAACTTCGTTCTTTCAGAAGAATTTAAATATAAATTGAAGTTATGAAAATATATGCATTGCATTTCTCAAAAACTAACAAACATCTACCGCGCTACTGACAATATGACATATTTCTAAGAATTTCAAACTGAAAAGATACGAGTGCACATTAGATGAATTAAGCAGAACGGGTTTACAACTGGCTTCAGAAACCCTCAATCTCAATACTTGATCTTTCTTCAATTTAATTTAATGTTTTTTAAATATTTTTATTTTATTTACAAATTAACTTGATATCACTTTTCTTCATCAAACTTGAACAGAATTGATTTTAATCATAATGTGAGGAACACTTACGCAATAGTAGTATTACCGGAATTGCTGTCACCATGTGTAGTAAACATATTTTCGCGACAATCAACATCATCTTTCACATAAAATTTCCAACCATTATCAATGACTTCTTTCAATTCTGTGTCATACTTTTCTTCACTTAATTGATCCGCATTCCCCACTATTTCATTGCCATTCCTAAATAATGAAATTTTTTTTTGAATCTCCGTAAAAAATTCTATCGAAATATATAAAATAATAAAAATAATTTTTCCGGCCAATACGATAAGAAATTTAGAGCAAAATAAAGGAATGAAATATCAGAAAAACATAAAGAGAAACACATATGAAGTGAAAGCAAATTTTTTTAAACACTAACAGCAGATCATTATTTTCGGATGGTTCCTTCGGCGTGCCACCATCTTCCGTTAATGAAATCAAATCAAAAGTTTTGATATGTTCAACACGCGATACAGCGGCTATATATGAGATACCAGAAATCAGCCAACCAAATTTCGTTCTTTCACAACACTTGAAAAAAAAAAAGTGTGCAGATGAAATCCACCCAAAATCCTTCCTACTTATATGGCTGAAACTCATATAAGCATTATGTAGCTATATCCTTATCAGTTCTTCTTTTATTTGACTTTAGACTCACCTGTCGATTTTTTATAAATTTATTGTGAAACGACTTTTTCACCATATAAGCACCGGCTGCAGTACCATTTTCAATGCGATATACAGATGACAGGTCCATATCGCGACTTTTAACAACTTGAAATAATCAAAAAATGCTATTAGTGGTTTTAAAAGTTCATTTTTTTTACAATAAGGTAAAATGAAAAGTTTCCTATTTGAGCGAAGTTCAATGATTTACATTATTCTATCCTCGACATAAATCAACATCCCATGTAAAAAAATAAGATCTTGATGTGTTGAAATTCCTATCATACAAGATGTCAGGCATTCAAGCAGAGTACTACTTTTAGTAATACTAAAACAATGTGGTCCTTTGAAATAATCCATCTTCATATAGTGTAAAACAGCATATACCTATCTTTCAGAAATGTTGACGGTGAGTATTTAAGCTGATATGATCACTGGTAGAAATGTCACCAAAAATGAATTTGAACAAATAAATTATTTACAGCACTTAACGTGTCGTGCAGTAACAGAATAAAAAAATTTACAAAAATAAAAATTACTGTTCTCATTGAGCGTAAGAATGAAGTTTGCAGTATTATCTTTCAGGAAGTATGGCAATAGCTGTGCAAGGAAGTACAGAAAACCGGGTAATAAAATCACATCTTCTTCAATAACAATGAGACACGGTGCATAGGGAAACAGTGTCATCATATGATCGATGCCTTCCAGCACGAAATCTACAAATGTCAGCCAAATATTTCACTTAAAAATTTATTATAGAAAAAAATTAAAAAAAAAAAAAAAAAAAAAAGACAATGCATACACTACCATTATAAGAATCGGAGTTGTTGATTGGTAAAGCTCTAACATGAAATAATGCACTCAGATCTGATATTTCACCATAAATAGAATCAAATGCAACAACAACATTTTGAGGATTAATACCATCTTGAACGTAAATGCTTTCCAAGCATAAACGTATATTATTCATATTTAAACCTGTAATACGGTAACTCAAAGTTTTCTTAAAAAAAGAGATCAATAAGCAAAATTAGAAATACAGAATATTCTTCAGTCTATTAAAATTTTACAGGCTACAATTATCGAGCATATTCAGCCATTCCTGTAACATGTAATAGACTTGGGAAAAAAAAAAATTACAAAAACATACCTCCAGCAAGTAATATTGGGACAGAATAAATAGGATCTGTCGATGGTAAATGAGTTTGACTACTGCGTGGTACTAATGGTACATCGAGACGACTTTCTGAAAACAAAAATACCAATACTACCGAAGAATGTCTCAGCAAATCCAAAATCTCATTAATTTCATTCTTTAATCACATCAAAAGAAATCAATTTTAGTTCCTATTATCATAAGTAAAACAATTTAAAACAAGTTCTAAACTGCGGTAGGTACCGAACACTAAATTTACAGTAAAAATTTGCTACAAAAGATAATTTATCATCAAAATGAACAGTTAAAGTAAGGTATTCACAATTTGTCATTTCAGAAAAACAGAAAAAAGATATTTAATACAAACATATATGGGATGAAAGCAAGAATATAAAGACTAGAAATAAAAGTACACGAAATTATTATATAATTCATTAAGAGCAAAAGAAAATAATATAAAGTAAACAGACCATCACAAAAGTCTTCATAACCATCATACCGGGAACAAAAATGTCTTCGGAGCATATTTTGTGTCTTTAGCAAACCATTATTTGCTGTTTTGAGTCCATCCACTAAAAAATTACTTCTTAAAAGTTGAAGATGAACTAATATTTTACTTTAAAATATCGTGAAATAGATTTAACCTACACACTGAAGGTACACAAATGGATTGTCTAATCGGTTTAGCCCAATCATTGCCAGACGGTAAATTCATATCCTCGAATGGTGTGTAACCATCAATTCCTTTCTGGCCAATGAAATACCATGAAGCACGGAATTTCAGACGATATATGAGGCTTGAACCCAATTCATAAAATATATGCTTTGCCATATCTGATAAACTGAAAAGAAAACTGACATATTTTTTCCTCTTTTTTAATGATAATCGAAAAACCATTGATAAAATATAGCCGACTGACAAACCTATTCGATGCTTCATCAAAACTGATTACAGCCAGAATCTCTCCAGGTGACAGTTGCTCCAAAAACAAAACCAGTGCCGAACTATCTATAAAAGACTATATTAATTGTTACTGTGAATGGTGTTTCTATCACTTCGAATTATTAAGATAATCAACTTATGTTCCAAAAAGTAACCAGAAACATCATAATATTATTAATCTACTTTCGATTTCACTAGAAATACAAAGTTAACGAAGCACAAGTTCTGGCAATCAACACGAATATCCCGTAAAACGTTATGTACCTTCAAGGTAGGTATCATAGTGTCCGGTACGCATTACCTGATGAGTTTTAGAATCAATCACAACCAAATTCAGCCCACGACCAGCAGAATTAAGATTTCGATCTATTATTCTGTAACTAATATTTTACATACCCAATAGGCAAGCTAAGAAAAGAAAAAATGTCTAATGATTAGCATTACTGAACTTATTCAGTAATTCAAATGTCTAATTAAATTTATCCAAAACTTTGCTAATATTGCTAACAGTACTAGAATGCTTAAGTACTAATAGGAATAAAAATAAGGAGAGTTGGATTAATAAATCATGTTTACATAAATTAAAGCACGGAACAGTTAAAAATTATGCTTTATTAACAATTGAGTGATAAAGCACGACATAATTTTAAACATCATCCTTTTAAGTATAAATTACTGGAAATTTCTACCAAAAAAACTAACACTTACAATCTTCCATTGACACATAATTGAGGTGAATCATCTTTGTCCTTTCCCGAATAAAAAAACATCGGAATTTCATCTAAAAAATCAGTTTACCATTGAATTATTTGCTTAGATCCAAAACAATAACTGAAATTTCTCTCAAACTTGATTTATAATGATCGTACCTTTTTTGATAATTCGGCCATCAACAGAGATAAAAAGCCATATCCATAGTTATGAAAAAAGGATTCTGTTTGCGAGTAGAAAGAAAGATTTGAAGGAATAATTGTAAAATTTAGCTCAAGATTTGTCGAATGAAACAAAATACGGAGTAAAACTCTTAGTATCCAAATTATATTACTCTTTACTGAACTGTGGCTAATAACGCTCAGCCTTTGAGTAAGGAGGAACTGGTTATTTAATGAAACGCATCGTAAAATAGAAACATGATTGCACGCTGAATATAGCCATGCATGAATGCTCGAATTTATATTCGTGTGAACGTTCACTCTCAATTGAGAGTTTAAAACTTAACTTGAGAGAGAGGGAGAAATAGAGAGAGACGGTAAGAAAGAAAACATAGAACCTTCAGGACAGTTCTCTGAATGGCCACAGTTCGGTAATTCAGCACCCAAATTCACTTTCATTTTCTGTCCTTTTACAGCTGAGAGTTGGGCAACAACATACTCATCAATATGGTGTGCTTCGGGTACTCGTATGGTAGTATTTGACAGTTTTCCCACTATAAATAAATCGATTTCATGAAACAAGAAAATTCAACAGGATCTTAAACTCTGCTGTATACTCTATCACAATTCGTAATAGAGTGATTCACTTGTATATGTAAATGTAAAAATGTATCTGTATAAATTTTAACCGATCAAAACGGGAACAACAACAAAAACTTTCCATTACGTGGATAAAACATTACGAAAGCGTAGTAAAACTAAGCATTTCAAATTATACAATAATCTTCATTAAACGATCATTGGTACTAAATTAGACATCAAATCTGAAAGGTTACAACAATTCATCAGAATTTTTACAATCTTAAAGCTAACTGATATAAAAATGAGAATTGTAACATACTCGGTGTTTTCAAACATCTGATATAATATTTCGGTTCTGCTATTTCCAGTGAAACAACCTTCAAAAAACATGGGAAAAAAATTAAGAAAGAAGTAAAAGATTGATAAAGTTTTATTCAGAATTGCTGCTAGAAAAAATATTAATCAAATCAGTTATTTTTTATCCTCTATTGGATAAAAAATAAAATAACAGCAAAGCTTTCGCAGCAACAACCTTTTCAAAAGCTTCTGGAACCAATAAACCTAGCTGTCCTATAAAAAGTACGCTGCTTTCCGTTTTGTACTGGGCAAGTGATAGACCAAATAGACGTAATAACTGTCGCGTTTCCGCTGAGATCCTGCATTTTCATTTAGGGTTATTATACTGCGGAAAAAAAAAAACAATTGCACTTGTAATTTTCGAAATTCAAAAAGTAGAAAATACTCCATTCTCTGCAAAACCTAAATATTTCTCATTTTGCTGTAGAGATGATCATTTGACTACTAGCTAACCCATAAATTTGTCCGAATAATGGTAAATTAGTCAGGGAATAGAATGAAGAATATAGCTTGATAGTTGATATCGCGCAATCCTTCCCCCAGATCGTTACATGGCCATAATTGGGATCATCCGTGAGTCTTTTTAAATACAAAAGAGATAATTAAATGTAATCATTAATGTAATCATAGAAACATTGTGGGAGATATCTAGCTGAGAAACTAAAAATTGAATTACTCATTGTACTGAAAACTCGGAAGACGAAAAACGGAAACATACTTTGATGAAACATCACCATATGAAGTTCCCATAATAATTTGATGACTATGCACTTGTCTCAACAACCTTATAACAGAAAAATCACTATCTTGAACGCTTAAATAATGTACGCCGACCACGCTTTTATCACCTGTAATACTTTTTTTTTTTTAACACTCTAATAACCATAAAAAAAGTTAGTACAGATAATGTAATTTGTGTAGACTTACAATTCATTTGTTCAATTGGAATGCAACGGCTGAATTTTCTTTGATTTTGAACTACTCATTATTGCGTTCAAAAAAAAAAAAAAAAAAAAAAAACAGCAGTACACAGCATTTTGTACACTGTTCAAATAAACAGGACAAAATGCTGTTGTCGAAAACCAAAACCATTGTTGCGGACAACTGCAAAAAACTTCCTAACATCCTAGAATATGCAACACATTGCAATTAGGTGTGGAACGATACCTTATGATTATATTATTTTCAATACATAAAAATGAGTAAAATAAAACTCGAAAACTTACTATTTAAAACAGCGATATTTAACCCTCTAACCAATTTTGAACTATCGAATAATCTGAAAAACGAAATAATTGCTGAATTCTTTATAAAAACTATAAAAAAAAAAGAAAAAACTTCAGCTGACAGAAAATTCTTTAGAAGAGAGGATGCAAATTTATGTACATGAAGCTTTCAGCATAATAATAACAGCAATTACAAAAACAAAATTTTACATTTTTAACTCAACATACAATAAACCAATTTAAAACGGGAGCAGATTTCAACAAACTTTGTATTATTTAAACAGAGCAACGGTGGTTTCGTTCGACTTTCCGGTCTCAGCAAGACTGTCACCTCATCTTTTGGACAATATGCATTTCTCATACATTCACTGCCTGCAACAATAATAATTAAAGAAGAGCATGAATGCTTCAAATCATACAAACTATACAATCCTATTTCTCCGGTGGGAACAGGTTCATATGTTCAGCATTATGGGTTCAATTGATGAATATTTTTTTGACTGTATAAAAATCATTTCATATATATATAGTAGGAATTAATTTTTCAAGTCTTTTAGTAACAGTGTGGAAGGATACATACCAGCAAATTTAGGAGGAACATTATTCTTTTGCAGCTGAGTCCATCCTGTAAATAAGATATTTTCAATATTTTTCCATTATCAAAAAATGCTATAATAGGTTCTACTTTTTGTCAGATATATAATAATTATGGAAATAAAACTTACCATTCCCATATCTGGATAGATCGATATATCGAATAATTATCCAAAAAGAAATGAGTGAAATTAGTAAGAGTGAAGCTCGTTTTAACCAATTTAAACGAAACATTTTCTTTCACTTCTTATTCGATCAAATACTTTCTCTTTCGCATCAAATCTAAAAATGAAAAATCCTTCATATAACACCTTTTCAGCATTTTTGTATTCTATGATGAGGAAAATTTATAATTTCTAGCATACCACAAGAAAGAATAAAAACATATATTTTATGAAATTTTATTTACAAGTAATTCTTTTCATTTATTTATTTTTTAAACTTAAATGATTTACTGACAAAATGATGTATATTCCGTTACATGCTGGTAATCATATCAATAATAATTCTGTAGGGAAATTCCCAAAAACTGTCTCGTCGTGAATTGTTAATTCATGCACTAGTAGTTTGTTGCAGAAAACATTGTGATTATCCTTAATATCATTTGAATATTAACATAACAATCGTCAACAATACAAATATCAACAACATAGTTTTCGGTAACAGTTATGTGAGCATTTTAGTAAACCCTACAATGTTACTTAGGTCCTACTCAGGAAGAAAGAGAAAAAGGATATTCATCTACAAAAAAATAAGCTAGAAAAGCAGCATAGGTTAACAATACTTCATTAATCATAATGACAAGAGAAAAAATAAATAAATAAAACAAAATTCCAAAATTTCTTGCAATACAGAGTGCACATAAACTAGTTTGAAAACAGCCTAGGGCACGAAATTGCCTTTTTCGTGACGACATTGTTTCGGAGAAGTTGAAAATTTCTAGGATTATAGGTAGCAATGTTTGAGAATGAAAGTGTTCTTTTTAATTTTCTCAGTACTTCGAGATCAATCCAATCTCAAATTTCAATCAGTCGCACATTTGAGGCCATCATATGTATGATGCATTAATTATGACAAAATTTAACAAGCAACAGTATGCATTCTAGAGGAAAGACCGGCAAAATTAAACGAAATCGTGTAGTTATACAATGTACATTAATACTATTATATGACATTGTGTAAGTGCCACAAACCTAGTAACGGTTCAAGTTTGAGAGTGTGGAATAAGCTGACAGGAGGTATAAGGTCACGCAACATCAAGAGCGGATGAGTAGATTTCGAGTGAACAGATTCCAGACACTGCTGGGATTTGTTAGATCGCGCAAGTGGGATTTGTTAAATCGCGCAAATAGGATTTGTTCGATAGTGCGTGCAAGTGGAATCTCAATGGTACGTACAAGTGGGGTTTGTTAGGTCACGTAAATGGAAATTGTACAGTGGTGAATGCAAGTGGGATTTTTTAGGCGCGCAAACAAGGCTTGTACGATGGTAGCGCAAATGAGAACAAAAATCTTACTTGCAAATCTCACTCAATTCACCAATAAATCTCACTTGCACGCACTACAAAGATAGTGCGTGCAAGTGAGGCTTGTACAGTGATCGTACAAATAGGATTTACAGGGTAGTGCGTTGCGTGCTTGTACAAATAGGATTTACAAGGTAGTGCGTTGCGCGCAAGTGGGATTTGTTAAATCGCGTAAATGGGACTTGTGATATTTGTTAGACTGCGCAAGTGAGAATTGTAGGGTGGTGTTTTTTTTTTTTTTGTTCTTTTTTTGGAGATTTATTAGATCGCGCAAGTGGAACCTGCACAATGGTGCGTGCGAATGGGACTTGTTAGGTCACGCAAGTAGAACCTGCACAATAATGCGTGCAAATGGGATTTGATAGGTCACGCAAGTGGAATCTGCACAATGGTAATAGTACGTGCAAATGGGACTTGTTAGGTCACGCAAGTGGAACCTGCACAATGGTACGTGCAAATGGGACTTATTAGGTCAGGCAAGTGGAACTTGCACAATGGTGCGTGCAAATGGGACTTTTTAGGTCACGCAAGTGGAACTTGCAGGTAGTACGTGCAAGTGAGATTTGTTCGGTGGCGCAAGTGGGGCTTGCACCATAATCGTGCAAATGTACGATAATGCGTGCAAGTGGGATTTGTTAGGTCGCGCAAGTGGGGTTTGTACTATGGTCGTGCAAATGGGACTTGGACGGTAGTGCGTGCAAATGCGATTTTTTAGGTCGCGCAATTGGGGCTTGCACGATGGTTGCGCAAAGACTTTTACGGTAGTGCGTGCAAGTGGGATTTGTGAAATCGTGCAAATGGAACTTGAACGGTAATGCTTGTAAGTGGGACTTGAAATCGTTCAGTAAGAATTTGTACAGAGTGCGTGGAAGTGGGATTTGTGCAGTGATGCGTGTAAGTGGGGTTTGTTAGATTGCGCTAGTAAAGACCGAAAGTAGATGAGTAGATTTCGGCGATGAAGATCGAGAATAAATTAGTAGATTCTGGTGAATAAATTAAAGAGATTGGTGGGATTTTTAGGTCATGCAAGAGGGACTTGTAAGGTCAAACAAAGATCGGGAGTGTGTTCAGAAGTAGGCTTGGAGTGAACAGATCACAAACATTGATAGAATATATAAATGCCTGATGGAATACGTCGTTTATGGTTTAAAGTACGACTATTACAAATAACTAATGTTTCAAGTCTGCTTACTTAGCCAAAGCGTTTTCGGAGGTTCAGGACCGAATTGCCGACCAAGTTTTTAGAACTTTGATTCGGCGGGATGACGGAACATTGAATTCCGGAATAATAATACAGATATTTAGATAGATATGTCAGCTATTCCAGAGGACGCAGACGATTTCCAGGATCCAGAATTCTGGAAAGAATTCTACAAGGATTCCAAGAATGCATTTGAATGGTAAGACCATTAGTAATGTTGCATTACTAGTTTCATTTCTCTGTCTGGGGTCCATTTTGATAAATTATTTGAAATATAAATATAGTTCTTCAGGTATGGTGATTTTAAAACTTTTGGTCGCGTTTTGAGCAAATATTTGAAATCCACTGACAAAATTCTACAAATTGGATGTGGCAGTTCGGAATTAGCAAGTCAGGTATATTTGAGGCTATTGGACTTCTGATCTTCATTTTTGTTGAATTATGCCGGTTCTTTGCAGTAGCATTCAACAGACAGGACTGAGCAAAAACTTGGATCAATTAAGTACAAGTAAAAAAGTTAATTACTATTTCGTAAAAAAATTTGATGTTATGGAATCGTTTCGTTATATGCTTTCACTGCTTTACGATGTAATAGTTTGAAGTTTTGGGAATCCTCTTTATCTCCTTTACCTGACGTTTATCGTCTGCAGTAGAGCAGTTTTGCTTTATAAACCTGAGAAGTAAATCGCGAATTTCAGACAAGAATTTTACTTTTTTTCAAATATTTTCGTAGATTTTTCTGTTTTATAGCTTTACGATAGTGGTTATCGAATAATTGATAGTATCGATACTGATGAAGGAGTTATTCAAAAGCAAATTGCCGAAAATAGTTCGTCCAGACCGGAATTGCAGTTTTCATGTTCTTCCGCAGCAAAAGTAAAGTTCTTCATTTCAACCATTTTTACTTTGTTGCTACAGTTTGCAGCTATTTTTAATTGTTGTTTATATGAATCTACCTAAACAATAGCTGAATTATGATTTAAGTTCTCAGATTGATTTAAAATGTTTAAATTTAGTTACAACACTGTTTAACAAATCAGCCGCTTTTACTTTCTGTTTTTAATTTTTCCTCTTCGGAATTTTTTGAAGATTGACGCATCGAACGAAAAATACAATGTTGTCCTGGATAAGGGAACGCTGGATTCGTTAATACCATCCGCATGTAATAATATGGTGGAAGATGTGGAAAAAATGTTTGCTGAAATATGCCGAGTGCTTACGATTGGAGGTCGATACATAATTCTTACTCTTGCTCAAAATCAAGTGCTCAATACATATATGTCATTTTTTTTGAAACGGTTTGTTTTACGCATTCATATGTTGGGAAAAAATTTTAGTAAACTTTAAGATTGGGATAGTACTGATTGTGAGGGAACAGTCTGATGCTGAATAGTATTCGAATTGTAAACATTGGTTTGTATAGCAAAAGAAAATGAACTCAATAGGATGGTATAAAGAAATGAAAAAATTCAGTATCGATTTTGGAATTCATTTTGATTTCAGTATCACTGTTTCTTTCTCTTCAATTATAGACACTAATATGTACGTGGATACTGGTTGAGATTAATCAATATAATGTTATATTTATTGTCTGCAGATGCGAATAATGAAAATTTGTAGGAAGGATTTTATTATACGAGTTGAAAAGAATATTGATACTAATTACAAGTTTCCTTTACCAGTGTTTTTGTTTATTGCAACGAAACTCCGTGTTTCTCTTCCTTCACCGGTAATTTTTTTATATAATTTTGCTTTTGATAAAATTTTGATTGATTCTTATCATTCATTGAATTTATGAACATTAACTATAATTGACAGCTGACAGATTTTTTCTGACACACCGAAGATCTATGTAAATGGTGAATAAGAAAAGTAATTTAGTCCATTAGCACCATAAACTTTGGGAAATTGATATATAATACGGTTGTTGCAATAGTAATTGATGAAGATATATTTATATTTAGAAGACATATTTTTAATTTTGTTGGAATAATATAAAATAAATATAAAATTTCATTGTTGATATCATGATAAATAATAGTCTCTATATTTGCAGTATATGGAATTGATACTTTCAACGGAAAAGAAGTCGGTTAAATTCACGGATCCGGTGAATTTGATCAGTGCAGTAAATGCGGAGCAGGAATTCTCCAGATTTCGCCATCTCTGTTCCAAGTATGAATCATGTAGCATGCAAAGTATCACATGTAATTTTAAGCATGAGCACTTTTTCAATTAAATGTTACGAAGTTCTAGCATTTATAGCTTTTGATGCTTGCAAAAGTAAAGTTTGTAAGAATGATCATAGTGCGCATAATAAGTATTTTCAGTTTTGCTTGAATTCTAGAAATCTTGTAGAAAGTTGGACGACGAAGTAAGTATAATATTGCATGGTGACAATGAAAAGCCAAGATATCGAATAGCAGTTCATGACGATCCGGAAGTCAATGAACTAAGCTCTTTTGCTGTCTTTATCGTCCCGGTTGGCAGGTTATTTCTATTGTGATGAAATTATTGGAGTTTTAGATTGCACTTATTACTAAATAAGTAACCAATGTACATATGCATCATATGATAGTATTTGCAAAATTAAATCTCGGTAATTTAGAGATCATGACTGGTTTTTCGCTACTGAAAAGGGACGTTCATCATTGCGCAAACAATGTTGTAAGGATCGATTAGCAGTTGTTACGCTTTTTCGTGATCAAAAGTATGAAAATATGGAGCAAGTCAAGGATGAATTGGGTCCGTATGTAATACAGCTTACTCCAGCATCTTTGCGTCAAACAGTTGAGATTTTATAATCATTACACTTTAATTTTGATTACTAAATTTTATACTTTATACTACATTTTCAATCAAGCATAAAACATTTCATTTCAGCGTAAGTCAGTGGTTGAATTTCTGTCACTCGGCAAAATTGATGTTAAGGAAACTCGTGCCACAGGGGATTCGGATGTCAACGGACCATGGGCAGTAGAAGATGTTCGCATACAAAATTCGCTATATCGAAGACTTGTTTTTTTATCTTCCCAAAACCTAGTACAATCTGAAGTTAAACTCATTCGTAAGTTTATTTATTTTAAAAATAAGATAAAGGCAGCGCGGATACTTATCCACAATAAAAATATGAACTTGATTTTGGATTCGTAAGTAGGAATATCTCTGTTGTCTACTATTTTTTATCTGAGAACAATGCAGTTTCGGGATGTTTAAACGTATATCTCACCATACTAAAATATGAATTAGTATGGTGAGATATACGTTCCAAAACATTGGAAAATTGGTTTTTTTGTTTTTGTATAATTAGGTCACTCAACAATTATTTATTCAGCCTGACAAGTAAGTAGAAAAATCATTGTTTCAGAGAAAAAAATAGTATATGCAAGTTAAATTTACTATTTAGACAATATCGTTTTATTGCCAGAAGCTGCTTTTGTTTTTTGAATATTTTGATTTCATTAATTATATTGTTTTGCAGGAAATAGAAAAGGTCGCGAAATTGTAGATTTGCATACATTAACTTCGGAATATCATGAAGCGATGCTGGCGGCGCTACCTTTCATGTTACCTCCATGTGAAAAACTGAATCATTCAACCAAATCACGGTACTTTTCCATATGAATATGGAGTTGTTCAATACACTCTCTTTTTAGCTTACAAATTTATAAATGTTCATTTAATAATGAGATTAACTACATATCGTTAATAGTGTCATTTCAGATTACTTGTTCTTGGATTAGGTGGTGGTGTTCTACCTTCCTTTCTACACCTCAAATTCCCATCAGTAAGTCCAAACCTAGAATAACTTTGAACTTATATCTGTGGATTTGAATTATCAATCACCGTAAAGAAAGGTGTGATGATTGATCTTACATGTGTACTTATAAGTTAGTTTTCTTTGCATATGATTTCAGATGTTCGTCGTAGCTGTAGAATTAGATCAGAAGATTGCAGAAATTGCAACACATTGGTTTTCTTTTAATAGTGACTCGCATTTGACCGTTGTAATCAAGGATGCTCTTACATATGTGGAAGAATTGGTGCAGCAAAAAAGTAGGTAGTTTCAAATTTAAATTGAATAGTTTCAGCTTGATTGCCAGATGATCGAATTTTGGACATTTATCCTGATTTCAGATTTTTGCTGATATTTTCTTAGAATTTTTGACACATATTCATCAAACTGCAGATCAGTCACTCTTATTTGATGCCATATTCGTTGATGTAGCTGGAAGCACGCAGAAAGATGGACTGAGCTGTCCATTACCGTCATTTGTTACGGAAGAAGCTTTAGAAAAGATGTATGCTGCACTTCATGAAAGAGGTAATACATATCACTATATCATTTCATAGTTAACAAAAATATTATTTACATTTTGTTATTATTTGAATCATCTCCGAATTTTTACTTCTACTAAATTAACTGTTCATGTCCTATTATATTTCAGTCGTTTTTGAACTTTTTAACCGAAATGATGTATATTCGGAGCTCTTCTTTTTAGTATTTGCATACTTCATATTTGCATGAGTCTATTCACAAAAGTAATCAGTGAAGGAAAAATCTGCGTTGTTATTTGTAAGGTCATTATATACGACATTAGCCGCTTGTTGTATATGACATATTTCATGCTAGAGTCCAGTTGATGGAAAGCTAAAGCAATACAAAAATAAATGAAGCAGTAGTACATATATATCAGCCATAAATACAAGAGTTGAGCATACATTAACAATATCTAAATAATGAAACGAAGCAAAATATTATAAGATTCAAGGCAGTCATTGTATTGTTTCACTCACTTTTAATACTCATGTTTTACAATCATTTTATTTGTTTGTGCTTATTCTTTTATTGTTCCAGCTCTTATATTGATTAACATTAATATCCAACTAAAGTTAACATCTGTTATCGAAATGATTTAGATATAGAAGAATTAGGTATGTTCATGGTGATTTCATATAGAAAATAAAAGCACATTTTCGGAATACGTGTACTGCCGGTAAATGATAATCTGTTAAATCAAAAATTAAGATAAAACATTCTGTAATATGCAAAAAACTGTGACTTCCTTTTATTATCGTTCTTTAAGTTCACTTTATTACTATCTTATTTGCCCAATTTCCAGGAGTACTAGCTTTGAACCTGGTAACCCGAAACGATGATATTGCTGAACAAATTAAAGATCGTATTTTATCGATCTTTTCATATTATTATAGCTACTGCACCGAAGAGGACATTAATCAGGTATGTCTTTTGTGAATGGGGATGCTTGCTAGGAAAATAAAATTTTGTAGCAAAAAAATTGCAGTGTCGTTTCTTCGGTGGCCAAGTTCTTCAGTTTTCTAATTTAATTCTCATGATATATGCAATAAAATTCTTTGAGTTTTGTTTATAATCACTTAACCATCTCAAAATGCTGTATTTTAAGTTTTAGAGATGTCATAGAAATGAATGAAAATAGGTTATGGTAATGTTAGTGCTCGGAGGGGTGGTAATATTAGTATAAAATTAGAAAAAGAAATTTTATATTAGATTATTTTGATGAAATGAAATGAAATTAGAAATCGTAATCCGAGGCCTTTGTCTGTCTGTTTGTTTTTTTTTTACAGGTTTTGATTTGTCCTAAAGTGCGAAAGGGTCTATTCGAAGCTCGAAGAGCCTGTGAAAATTACAAAAAGGAGAAGGGTACACTACGAAATTTATTCGCTAATATTTCGGAGCTAAAATTTTATGAGAAACGAGCCAACTGACAGATGTTTACGAAACAGATTTGAAATGTCTTTTGAATGTTTTTCATTTGTTGCTGTTTCGCTTTAAATGAGGAATTGTTAGTTTTTTGTTTGTTTGTTTTTTTCTCTCTTTTGTTTTATATTCCTCTAAGAAATTGCAACCTTGACTTGATAAAATTGAAAACTGATGCAATTTATAGTTTTTTTTTTTTTTTTTTTTTTTTTTTTGTCATAAACACAAAGAGAGAAAAATTTATGATTTTATGTCATATAGGTTTATTTTCATAATCTTTGTTCGCAGTCATTCTTTTCCATCACATTTCCAAACTAGCAACTGATTCAATAATATTTTATACTTTTATTATATCCATAACTGTTTTTCCCATTTTCGTTTTCGTGCACCTTTTAACGAATTCTCACAGAAATTGGACCAGTCCATGATGAATGTGCATGTGTGTATATGTATGTTAAACACATCTACTCATTTATATTTATGAACTGTTGATTAATTTATCAATTTGTATATCTTTATTCATCCTACACCGACATCAGGTTAAGTTAAGAGAGTTGCACCTGGCTGATTAAACAAATTTGCCAATCTAACATTTTTTGATAACATGCATTTTAATCATTTAATAATTCATAATTCTAAAATATCATCACTCATTCTTGATCTCTTTTATCTTCCACCCATTCCTCGCTTACTTAGAACCGGCTCAGCATCACCTTGATTTTTGGATTTGATACTTATTGATTTTTATAACTCATATGGAGTAAAAGGTGTTGCTCCCCATTCCCCTTCTCCCTTCTTTTTCCTTTCTGTGTAATATTCATCTCTTTTTACAAAACTATATGAGGGAATTATATATTCAGATGAAACAAAGAATTGCAGTTTCGAAGAAAACAAGATTTGCTGAACTTGAATTTGACGCAAATTTGTAGAAACGAGAAAAATAACTTTATATTTTAATGGGAATTTGTTTCTTTGTTTTTCACTAGGAAAAAAATTTCGGTTGTTTTAGGCAGAAAACCAATTTCGGTAAATGTGTTTCCCGTGCCATAGTGTATGGTATAGATAGGATTGCTAGGGAAGATTGTAGTACCAGTTGAAACAAACGATTCATCCATCTATCCATCTTCGATTTAGTTAATTCAGAAGTTTAAGCTTGAAGAAAAGAATGTAAACTTAAAACCACTGACAATAACATTAGGCAAATCGTCTAATATACTATTCAGTTTGTACTAAACGAGTTAGGTTATGGTGCTGCTAATCTCTTATGAAGCAGTATGATGGAGAATTTCTGAACAAATGCTCTTTGAATTTTCAATCTTTATTTGGCGTTGTTTTTGAAGTTGAAGTTTTGTGGAAATGTAAATTTTTCTGTTTTTTCGAGTCATTTGTTTTTTTTTTTTGCATAAACTTTAATGCTTCCCTCAATCAGTGCTCATTTGCATGATATACAGCGTCAATTTCACTGCAGAATTTTCATCTTGAAAGTTACTTTTTTAATTCACTTTTAGTTGTTCACGCCATCGTCTGAGATGAAAAATAGCGAAATATGAGGTGTGACAAATTTCAAGTTTTTAATACATTGTGGTATATGTTTTGCAACAGTGTAATTTGTTTGTTCCCACAAAAGCAGGTAAAACTTGATCATATCCGGAACAAATGACATAGTGAGTAACATAATCAATAGTTAGAAAAAGTCTGAAATATTTCCCGGTGTACTAAGGGCGACATCCAAATATTTGTTCTTCATTTGAACAGGAAACAATTTATAGAAAACTAAGAAAACAAGTGGAGCACGGGAATATATTTCCTATGAATGCATATTTCTTGCTGAATTCTAAAAGGTAAGTAACAAAAGTGCTCTTTCGGTTTAATGTTTCAAAATAAGTATTCCAACTTTATTGTGTGGCATATTTCTCATCACTCCAAAAATTTTTATAAAAACCACATACAGTTATTACTAATTTTTATCAATTTTTGGCAATTATTACTAGCATCTTAGCAATTTTTGGTATCATACGTGCTACAACCTTTTCCTATAATCAATGCAGGGTTTTTTATTGTTTACTTTTTTTACGGAAATATAAGAAATGTACTTGTAAAATCATTTGGTAGAAAATTATAATTTGATTAAGCATGAAATAAAAGCCAGTTCAATATGTGCATGCATGATTTCTCTCTTCTTTTCCTCATTTAGGATGCTTTTAATTTTTCTGGATTGGTACCATTTAATTTTTTAAATTTTCAATTCTTCGATAGCTTCTATGATAGAAATAATTGTAACTATGAAATTTTGCAAAATAAATTGGAAGAATGTCAAGTTGACAATTTCATTAGAAGATAAATCATGTCACTTATTTTTGTAATAAGGATGAGTCAGTATTAAATTGTAAATTTAGAAATTTTAAATTTTTTTGCAATTTCTTTTTTCTTTTTGTTTTTTTTTTTTTTTTTTTTTCAATCCCCCCCCCCCCCCCCCCAAAAAAAAAAAAAAAAAAAAAAATGGAAAAAAATTCCATTCATTATTAATAATATATTTGCATGATAATAAAAAAAAAAGAAGTATTGGAATTTTTGCGAAATTCGATATCAATATATTAAATTCAATTTGAAATTCATTTCATTCATGTATTAATTTGTCTGAATTAATTGATTAATACTTTGTTTAGCCTTTAAATATTCAGATGAAGATAAAATTAATTTTTATACAAAACATGGAATTCATCCAAATGATAATTTATTTATATATTTGAAGTGAATGTTTGCATAAATGTTGATCAATACAAAAATCAGGTCAAGTTAGAACATCAAATAACGAGGAAAAAAAATTAGCAATAAAGTACAGATGAACGAGAAAGGGTAAACTTTTGTTGATGGTAGAATAAATAGTTGGGTGTTTTTGGTATATGGATGATGATGATTTGTTGAAATTTTAGAGGAATTTAAAAAAAAAAAAAGAAAAAAAAAGAAAGAGGAGAAGGATGACATTAAAAGAAAATAACGAGGGAAAAGGCATTAAAAAGCAAACATAATATACCGATTAATTTTTCGTTTTTTGATAATATCATATCCAAAATATAGCGATTTCAATAAATTAGTTTTAAAAAGTGTTGATTTAATATTTTGAATTTGAAATATAAACAGGTGTTATTCATTGAAGTTGACAATTTTTTTTTTTTTTCGGTCGAACAAATAAATTAATTGATTTTTCATTTTTGTTTTTCGTATTATTATTATTATTACTATTATCATTTATAGATAATTCGGATCACAGATAGATAAATATAGATAAATAAATAAAATCTTTCGGACTTTTTTTTTTTCTCTCTCTCTCTCTTTCTCTTTCTCTCCCTCTTTCCCTCATTGTAATCCTTCATTTTTAAGTAAAACTAGACGGATGAAGCCAATTAAAAACTGGTTGGTTATATTTGGAAAGAAAAAAAATATTGTCATTTGTTGTTGCTATTTGGTATTTGTGACTGATTGAAAATGTAACCTAAGATTTTCAATTTCTTCTAAATTTCCTTAACATATGAAGTAAAGAGAGAGTTGGAGGGAAATAGAGAGAGAGAGAGAGAAAAAAAGAGGAGGAATAAAAATGAATCCTCATTTTTCCAAATTTATTTTTAGAAAACGTTCACTTTCCAGACTCACTTTATTTAGATTGCAATTAATGAATTTTATATTTTGTTGTTATAATTATTACATTCGAAAAGAGAAAGAAAAGAGGATTAGGAACAACATTATCATATATTTTATTGATGATGTATTTAAATTTAAAATAATTTCACCTGAAAATTTCATCACAATGAAAACAATTCTAAGATTTATTTCCACTTTATATTTCATTTCATTTTTTGATTTCAAAAATTTTTTTTATTATGTATTATATACGCTTTATATGTTCTTTCTTTCTTTTTCAGCTCTCGACGACTGTTGCAAATGTGAAAAAAATTTTGAAATAACCAAAACAAAAAAAAAGGCGAAAAACGAATTGAATTACTAGTTGAAAAATGGCGACAATTGTCCAAATTTTTATTTTCTTTTAATTCTTATCATTTTAAACACTTTTTTTTTTTCTTAATAGACTTGCTAGAAAATAGACTCTCGGTAGCAATGCATTTTATTTCAGTCTTTCCCATTTATGATTAGTGATAAATGATTACAATTGTTAAATTGATTTGATAATAACAATAATAATTGCAGTTATTTTTGCAATTTTAATTTAAAATTTTTGATTTCTTCAAAAAACCTTAAAATATGATATAAATTATTAAATTTAAATTTTTCGATAGAAATAGATTCAACTTTTACCCTTATCTTTCCTTTTTTAAATTAAAATAAAAAAAAAAGCTAAACAAATTTAACTTTTACTCTTCCATGCTGTGATATAAATTATTAAATTTAAATTCCTCGATAGAAATAATTTTTAATTTTTACCCGTACTATATATTCCTTTACCTTACTATGAAATACATTATTAAATTTAGATTTCCGATTACGAATAAATTTAGCTTTTTACCATTATTATATGTCTCTTTATTTTTTCAAAATTATTTTTTTAACAGTCTGCCATTTTTCTTCCTTTTAGTTCAAATAAAAAGGAAAGTGAAGAAGAGAAGGGGGAAGAAAAAGTAGAAAAGAGGATTGATAGTGTTGGTAAAGTTTTGAAAAATGGATGAGACAGGTTATGTGTGATGAACTAAAATTAAAAAGAAAATAAAAATGTTGTTTTGTAGGAAAAAAAAAATGATTGGAACAGTATAGGGCCAATTTATTTTCAACGAATTTTTGAAGTGGTAATGTAGCAAATGATCGAAAAGGATGAGATTGCTTTTACTAAAAAGTATGATTGCTCTTTTTTTTTTTTTACCTCTCTCTCTCTCTTTTTACTTTTTTTTTCCTCTCTCTTCTTTTTGTATAAAAAAAAAGAAAAAAAAATAGAATAAAATGAAAAAATTTTGGGGACATCCCTTTACTTATTCTTTCTTTACCTTTTCATCGAAAAATGTTCTCATTTACCAACAAAAAGAAAAAAAAAAAAAAAGGAAAAAAATGAAACGTTTTTGATGAATCGTTTTTTGAATAAGAAATCTCTCATTCCATTTTATTTTTCATCATTCTTATTCATTAATTTTTCGATCAAAATTTTTTTTTTTAAATTTTACAACTTTTTTTTTTTTTCGTTTAAAATTATTTTCTACTTTATTAAATATTGTTCGCATAACATTACTCGATCCTTCTTTTCTTTTCTTTTATTTTTTTCCGCTTATCTTAGAATCATTATTTTGATTCCGATTTTTCTATAATTTTTATATAAATTGTTCTGGAATTTTTTTTCTTCTTTTGAATTTTAAAATGTTGTTTTTAAAAAAAAAAAAAAAAAAAAAGAAGGAATAAGAAATCTCTCATTCCATTTTATTTTTCATCATTCTTATTCATTAATTATGGAGTGCTAAACATTTAAAATCTTTGTTATATACATTTAAAAATAATACTTGCGAAAATTTCTTCCTTATTTCTTTCTTTTTTTTTTTTTTTTTTTTTTTTTTTTTTAAATTCTTCAGACACGTACAAGTTCATTTGAGACAATTCCGATTTTCCTATCATTTTTATCCGTTATGTTACAAGCTATTATCAGAGAATATCGAAGCAAATTGATCACTGGGTTATTCTTCTCTTTGTCATTCGTAGGAACGAATACTGCTCAATTGAATGAACAAGTGAAATACATGATAAAGTGAAAATGAAATGATACACGTGTATGCGTAATGTTCTAGAAGTTCAATAAGTTAAAAATAAATTGAAACAGTTCAAATTCTATTTGTTTGTTTACTTTTTCTCGTTTCAAAAACGAAAATTGAAAAATTTTTCTAGGGCAGAAAAGTTGCTAACACTTGCTTTGGTTAAAATTATTTGCATTTTTTTTGAAAGAAATAAAAAATAGAAAAACTTCTAATTTCATTTCAGTATTTCCGTAAATACATGGTAGGAATTTTATTAAAAATGATTGCTTTTTTTTTCTTTATTCATTCATCTTTTTATGACTTTTTTCATTTTTCATACCAATGATTTGATTGCATAATCTAAAAAAATATATATATATATTTAAACTAGCATTATCAATCAGTTCCTTCTTTTTTTTTTTTTTTTTTTGAATTGCAAAACAATTTCCATTTTATTTTTATCCGAAAGCTTTTCCAAAATTGCAGAAAACTGAATCCGAAATATTACGAATTTTTCGAATTTATTTTAAAGCTTTTTTTTTTTGTCTATATAATTCAATTAGAAAAAAGGGAAAGTAAATAAATTACACGAATTTGTTGTATACGAAGCAAAGAAAAAAAAAAGAGAAACTTTGTTGAAAATTCGTAGAAATTTTTCACTTAACTGTTTTCTTTTGAAAAAAAAAAAAAAAAAAAATATGTATATGAAATACATGCATTTGCTATCAAATATCATTTTTCACATTTTTCAATTACAACAAAAATTTTACAAATTCTTTCAAACTATTATAACAGGTATTTAAGTTTGATAGAAAATAGACTTTGACAATAACTGTAATAGTTTGACGAACTTGTTAAAAAACAATCAAAAAAATCTCAAGAAAAAGAAGAAGGAAAAAACAAAAGAAAAATAGAGACATATAGTAATGTTATTCAGGAAATATTAATAAAATATATTGTAAAAATTAAAAATTCTAGCATAAAATAACATTAGTAATTCAGCTATTTTTAATAGCTGATAACAAATTTAATTAAATAATTAAAGTATTTAGCTATAATAATAACAAATTTAAATAATTTTTAGTATTAACATTTAACAATAGAAGTTAACAATAACGTACCATTAGATTTTATAATTTCCTTTCAAGCATTTAAAAATATTTTTATAATATTGGCATATTTGCAATGAATAAAAGAGTAGGGAAATAATTTTAGAATTTCAATTTTTTTTTATCAGTGAATCTTTTTTATCAGTGAATTGATTGACGATAACACAAGCAATACAATGCAGAAAATATCAACTGAATGAGGAAATAGCTCAGCATTTCAATTTTCAATCAATTTCAATCATATTCTCGTTTATATTTTCTCCCGTTCCCTCTCCACCTGTACTTACCTGTTCTTTTTATAAATAATATGAATACTTTCGGTTATTCACTTATACACAACGTTCATTTATTCATTGGTTCCAGTAATTCATTCATTCATGAAGTCAGTTAGTTAATTAGTTTTGTAAATTAGTCAGGTGATTTTGTTAATGAATCAATTTGTTGTTTGATATTTCGGGTCATTTTTTTTTTTTTTTGTAGTTGTTAGATATTATTTCGGCTATCAATTAAACTCAAATTGGAATTTTACGATTAATTCATTTCCTTAATCAATCCAAAATTTATTAATTTGGCGAGTTTTGATAGTAATTAAGTCAACGAGAAAAATTAATAATTTGAACTATCAATTTATGTCTAAAAATTAATTTAATCAATTCAGGTCAGGCTAAAATCGGCGGAACACAATATTTGATGCTTATGATTCATCCATTTATTCATCTTATCAACCAATCTAATCTATAGTTAACCAATAATTCAATTTAAAATTAAAATTAAATCAATTAATTAAAATTAAAATTAAATAAGTTTTGCTTAATTTAATGAACAAGAACATTATTTAATTTATTTAATCATTTGATCGTTCTATTGTTTCATTTCAGCAATTTCTATTCATTTCATTCGAATTGAAATATTACTGAAATCAGTTCTTCTCCTTTTCATTCTTACCCTTTCCTTTTTTCTTCTTCCCCCTTTTTGCCAATCAATTAGTTAATTCTTACTTCCAACGCATTTATTTCAATTTTAAATTCGTCATCGTTCACAAATTCTCTGACATACTTTTGAGATGTTTCGTAACGAAAACATTCGTTTGGAACATACTTCACTTCAAACAATTTAAATTGCTTAATCTTCAGGTGATAATTTACAACTAGCCACCACCATTCCTTATCATCACTACCACCATCATATCGTCTTCGCTTTCCCTTAACACTGCTCCAAGTGCATTAACGAATTTTAGCAACAAAACAAGAATTCAGAATGCCGGACTATATCAAACAAGTTACTGTAACCGGCGATGTATCAACAATTACCGATAATGTAAGTATATCTTTATTTTTTTATCAATAATAAACTATCTTTTCAAATTTTGCATGTGAATTTAATATTTCTTATATGAAGAAAGCTATTACAATTGATCAAAATTTTACTTATGATAGTACATATCAGAAGGTTTGGCTTATTTTACATACTGCTGATTATTATTTTATTTTCTGATCATTTTTTGTTCGAAAAAAAAATTTGAAAATTAAGAATAGATTTATTCAAATTATTTACCAAACATGGGCTTTTATTTAAATGAAGGCAATTACAATAAGATATTTGCTCTTTCTTTTTTTCTTTTTAGAGAACAATAAACGAAAGAAAATAAATTAATTTCCCATTACGAGATTTGTAATAATATGCGTATATTATAAAAAAAAAAAAAAAAAAAGATGAGAGAGTTAAAAGTATACGAAGTGCAAATTATTATTACGATTTCGCTGGAATTGTATCTAGAATTAAAAATACAAATATTATCAGATAAAAATAGTTTAACATATTGATCTTTCTTCTTTTTTTTGTTTTTTTTGTTTTAACAATTTGAAAAATAAATAAACTTGATTCAAAAATGCGCTAATGCAAACCGTTTATTTATTTTTCTTTTTTTTTAAATTCATTTTATTTATTGATTTATGTTTATATATATATATTTTTTCCTTTGCAAAACAATATAATTTTGGCTTCTGGTTGATTCAGCGGTCGTTTTAATCCAAATATGCGTTTTGTATTCTTATGAACAATAAAAATAATACTTCAAAACGATTTTTTTGAGAAAAATAAAAAAGTACACAAAAAGTATAATCACCAAATTTTAAAGTGCCGTTTAACAATTTTTATGAAAAAAATTGCTAGTGCTTTCTTTTCTCTTTCTCTATCAATAATTAAGAAATTCTGAATAATTACTTTGACTAATAAATTATTTAATAGGAAAAATCGAATTTTTGTATTGCTACAATAATCATACAGTTTTTATTAACAGGATTTATTAAATTTAGCAAAATTAATTCCGTTTATGCAAAATTTACTATATAATTCATGAACTTTTTTTCCCTTCTTTATTTAAAAAATTTTTTCTAATCGTTTTTTTCTTTATCATTTTTCGATAATTAAATAGAAAAAAAAAACCAGTAGTTAAATATATTTCTTATGAAATATATTTCACTACTACTGGATAATACAAGAAATTTGTTTAACAAGGTCACGTTAAAAATTTCGAATAATGATTATTTGAAATTTTGGATAAATGAATTTTATCATAAAATTATCACTTTTCATTAAATCAGTTAAAATGAAGATTACAAATAGCATTACAAAGAGTTCTGATAATGGCGTGATTCATTCTTTTTTTTTTTTTTTTTTTTACTTTAAATTATTGTGATCAAAAATTTTCTTTTGACGTTTTTAACTTTTTTCCCCTAATTAATCGATTTTTAAATGATTTTTGAAATGGCGAAGTAGCAAAATAGATTTGTTAATTGGACAAGAAAAATGAACATGTATTGTATTATTACAATGAATCATTTTTCCTGAAATTAGAAATGTTGCACTATCTGACGAATTATCATCAGGTCAAAATCTATTAATTAAGATAAGACTTATCAGTGCTATTCTATAATGAATTACATATAATTCTCGTAATATACGTGTAAATTATACGTGTATGTTTATGTATGAAAAATCGATTTTAAAGAAAAAAAAAGAAGTTAAAAGTATACAAAGATAGGGAAATGAAAATGAAAAAAAGAAAAAGAAAGGAATGAAGTTTTATTTTCAAAAGCGATTCATTCCATTAAAATGCAGTAAAAAAAAAAAAAAAAAACCACAAAATTTCTCCTTCTTTCTCTCTCTCCCTCCCTCTCTCTCTCTCTGTCTCTCCCTCTCTCTCAATAAAATGCAATTGGCAATTTTATGTTCAATTGCCAAAAAAAATGGAAAAAAATTAACAACAAAATTTGCTAATTTTCAATGAGTCATTTCTTCCCACACCAATTTTGCAACTGTAAAAACAAACAAGCCGTTCATTTCCCTCTTCATCAGTCAAGAAGAACTGAAGAAATGAAAAACTTAGTATATTTCTGATCAAATAACCTAATAACTTAAAATAGAAAGCCAAAAAAGGAAAGTCAGAACATAAAAAATTCGACTAAATAAAAAAACTAGAAGTAAAATTAGAATATTAAGCCAAAAACGAAAAAAAAAAAAAAACCAAAGATTCTATGAAAAAATTTTGCGAATGTAAAACTTTTCCATTAAATAAAAAGAACAAAGTTCAAATTTGTCTTATCTATTTGATGCTTTGATCAAATTATAATAATTTCTTTCTTATTTGAATAATTTTGATCTTTTTTCTCCAAAAAATATTTTAAAATAACATTTCGTTTCTTTTTTCTTTTCCGAAAAACTTGTTTCTTAGTCGGATTGATAGATATGGACAACAGTTTTCTTACATGACATTTCAATTTATCTGATAGAAAATTTTGCATAATATTACTGTAAACTGGTTTCATTAACCTTGACCTATCTGCACATTGGTTATCAAAATTTGAGAGTAAAATTTTGAGTTGAAAATTTCCAAACAAAATGATTTGAAAGATAATGTTGATGAAACGAATTTTGAAAAAAATTTTTTTTTTTGAACTGATATAACTGTAAGTTTTTTTTTATCTTTCTTTTTTCTCCTCTCTCTTATTTGTACTTAATTTTTATATTTACGTATTAAATTCAAGTACCAGTGTGAGATAATCTAAATTTAATATAATTCGAATTTTTTTGCTTTTTCTATACTTGAACATGCATCAATTTTAGTACTATTAGGCATTATCTGAATTGAATTTAATTTCAAATTTTTACTTTCTTTTTTATTTGAATATTTATTCAAATATTTATTTATATTTATTACTATTATATTTTCTTTTTTCACTGCCTTTTTTTCGTTTTCATCAAAAATCATTCAAAGTTGGTGGAAAAATAAAACTGATTTTAATGGATTTTTTTCTTTTTTGTAAATTTAAAAAAAAAATGCAATTAGAAGCAAACTTTTTGATCGATAATGATGATTCAAACTTAATGATGATTTTCGACGATTATATTGTCTTCTTGATATTTATTTATCATATGATATTTAATATCAATTTCAGCTAAAAATAAATTCCTCTTGTAGGCTCTTTCAGAGACATAAAAATTCAAAATTTTTTATTTTATTGATTATTTTTGAAATATTTGTTAAAACTATTTCACACCGGCTGCATAAAATTCATTTTATTGAATTTATTAAAAAATATGAAATAATAAACCAAGAATGTATCAATATTAACATGCTATCGATATAACAAATTTTATATTGTAGTAGTTGCAAATGAATTGCTAATTATTGGTATTGTTTTTATTTTGTGAGTTATAACATCTTTTGTAATCATTTTAATTAATTAAAAAAACTTAAATTTTGAATCATTTAAAAATTACTTTTTAATAATTGCTTTATCTAGCAGTACAGATAATGGTTTTCTTGTTTACAACTTTGAAACAGTAAAAAAAAAAGAAAAAAAAAGAAAAAGTAATAATGATAGTGAAAAAAAAACGAAGAATTCCTGAAAATTTTGATGGAAAAGTTTATCATTGCAAAATGAAATGATATTTTTGATGAAAGAAAATGAAACTGAGAAAATTTACTAGAATACAAAAATGATTGTCGAAGTAGCTAAAATTAAAAAAAATTAAATTCTCAAAATTTCTTCAATTTTCCAACTTTTGCCATAAATGAATTGAAAAGAAAAATATTTCTATTTCAGGATGATTTATTGCATAATTGGTGTGCTGAAGTTGCAAAAGAAGTTTGGGAGCAAAAACCGGAATTTGCAGTTATACATATACAAGGATTACGTAATGCTGAAAATCCTGACATTCTTTCCAATAAAATTTTAAAAAGGTAATTAAAAAAAGTTTATTTTGTTATTTATTCGGAAAAATTTTGAAAATCAGATGAAATCTAACCTGACATTACGTGATGCAATTACGGTAATGTAATTATTTACATTAAATCTATGTATTTCCCAAATAGCTAGAATCTTCGAAAAACTCAAATTAACTGTCGTCATAATTGAATAATTAGTAATTAGTTGACAATTAGAATTGTAAAACATGAGCGAAGAATGTTTACTTTGCATCATAACTATGATCAGGCAAACGTGTTTTATTCGGAAAACACGTTAAGTTGAAATAATGGATAGTCTTAATTTCTTTGTAGTTTGTATTAATCTGTAAATTTTACCATATAGAATTTCACTTTCATTTGCATTAAATAAATTATAGCTTTAACTCTCGCATTTTTAACATCATATAAATTGTATTTTTAAGTCAAATATACAAATTAAGTAATCAATATTTTAATATCTTAATAACACAATTCCATTTTTAGTATACTATACGATGCGGCAGAAGTACAAAATTTATTTAAAACAAGTCGCTCATATTTTGACACTCGTGAAACGGTACATTTTAAATTATATAAAATTTTTTTTCCGGAAAAATCAAAGCATTAAATTTTTAATTTTTAATGATTAAAATTAATTTCCAATATATTTTTATCTAATGTTAAACATTGTACATGAATGTGATTGTAGATAAATGCATCGCAAGATATTTATAATACTATTCGTTAAAAATTAAAAAAATCATCTTTCTAGTTAAAATTAAGTTTATAATAATTTTTTAATTTATTTAAAATTTAAAGAAATTTTACAAATTGAAAATATCATTTAAATCTATTTTTGAAATGAAGAAATAGCAAATGATTTTTCTGTCCTTTTCCTTTTCCATTCTAAATTTTTGGAATTTCTTTTTCAAATTTGAATTAGAAACTCAACTTTTTTTTCCTAAAAAATTGCTTGATGAAGATTTTCTCATAATAAAAAGGTTTGAAATATTTGAAATTCGAAATTATTTCTCGTGAAAAGCTTTTATTCAGAATTTTTTTTATTTAGATCATAATTTTTACTCATTTTATTTATTTTATGTTCAAATTTAATTTTAATTTTTCTTCATATTAAAAAAGAACCTTTTTAAAGTTATCCGACATGTTTGATATCGAAAATATCAAACTTTTGTTGGTGAAAAGAGATAAATTGTTAACCAGTTAATTAGACTAAAAAGAAATAATGATCTATATGAGGCTAATTAAACAATACCGATCATAACCTAGTAGGCTAATTAATCAATGCAAATTATAGCCAATTATCGGGAATAACTATTTTTAGGGTCTTGGATCAATTTACCTATTTCGTAATAATGATGAAGTGGAATCATTTGATCGTTACAGTAATACCGGTTATAAAAGTCTTCGTCCAGGTCATCAGTATGAAATTGGTGCTCGAGAATGTGAAGGATTTATTTCGAATATATTTGGTAATGCTTCCAACTCAGCTTCCAATTATTCGTTACGTTATGAAGGCGATTTTTACGTATGTTTCAAATAATTTTTAAAATTTCAAAAAAAAAAATTTAACTTTGATCATATTCTTATAAAATTTGTCAAAATTACGGTAAGATTTTTTTGATAAACATCAAGATTCACGCGCGTATATCTTATTTTATCTCTAAGCATGTACATATATATCTTATTTTATCGCTATCAATTTTATCAATTATTATTTTCGATAAAAAGTTGCATTTTAAAAATTTAATCTCATCCATCACAAAGAAAGGGAAAATAAAATGAAAATAGACATATCATGTATGAGATGTTTAGAAATTTTATACCTTTACATTTCGATCTTTAAAAAAATTTCCAAAAGTTTTAATTAAAAATTTAATAAATAAATTCCTCGGATATTTTTAGCGTAATGATAGCCAACGAAATGAGAAAATGGATGGAACAAAATCCGTACAAACTGGTTTTTTAATGTCACGATTTCGTATTTATGGTCGGGATTTTACATTTGTGAATCTTAGCTTGCATACCGTACCTTTTGAAGATATTAAAGAACTCGTCGAACAGGTTAATAATAATTGGAAAAAAATTTTTAATAATCTTTTAAATTTATCAAAGAATTCGAATATAATTTTGCATGAAGTTAAATTATAAGATTAAAAATTATATTTTAAAATTCTGAAATTTTTGGATTTTTTTTATTACAAATTTGAGAATTCGAAAAATTTCTAATAATCTATATATGGTACTTTTTTTTTTTCTCATACAGCCTGAAACAACCAAAGCTGCACGATTACGAAGAAGTCAAATTGATATTTTGCTCAAAGAGTTCGTTTTTTTTTTTCTTTTTTTTTTTAGCCTGAAATTTATTGATTGCTTTTATAATTATTTTTCGATTTAAATTATAGGTTTGTTAACGTAAATAAAATTAAACAAATTTTTGACTTTGATGGGATTTAAATACTTAAAATTTTGTGAGTATTTTTTGAAAATATTTTTAAATCATTGTGTAATTGATTTTACTTAATTATAATAAAATATTTAGGATTGAATCAGAAGGATTAAAGGATGATTCAATTCTTGTTGCTGGTGCTTTTAATGCCCAATTATTCGAAACACATCTACTTAGCGTATGTTTGCTTTTTTTTTATTTTTTTTAAGAATTAATTTAAAAATTTTTAGAAAAAAATTTAGTTTCTTCATTTATATTAAAATTAATTTATTTATCAAGGATATGGCAAGTACTCAAAGAGCTACCAGTTATGCGAGAAAAAGTTCGGATGGTAGATTGGAAGGTATCGAACAACGTGATCGTCATGGACGGGTAATTTCTTTTTTTTTCTTTATTTTTAAATTTTTTGTTGAAAATAATTTCTATACTATTATTATTACCAATAATATTTGCCTTATATAAAATATTTTGAATAAATTTTTAGTGGCATCAAATGACTGAGAAGGATAAGTTATGAATTCCAATTACAAAATAAATTATAAATTTTTTAATCGCAATTTACAAAATTTTCATTTGAATTTCAGTTTCATTCAATAAATTCAATATTTTTTATACAAAACTAACTAAAAACCATGGTAAAAAAAAAAAAAAAAAAAAAAAACCTTTTCGAGGGTTGTATCAATCAATTTTTTGTACGAATGATTTTTTCAATTTTCAAAATTAAACTTTAAAAATTTTTGGGAATACGAAATGATTTTTTCAATTTTCAAAATTAAACTTTAAAAATTTTTGGAAATCTTTTATGGTTAAATACTATCGTTATTGAAGAGTGTGGTAACTGTGGAAACTCATCGTTTCGATCTTCATTCCATACATGATTGGTTCTTTCGTCTTGGTCGAGGACAAATGGTGAAAAAATATAACGGTGAACTTGCACAAGTTGTTTTCGGTGGTAAATTATTGGAAGAATCCGTATTTTTCCAGGTAATTGCAATTTCCGACCTTTCAATCCAGTAAATTTTGGTGAAATCAACAAAAATTAATTCTTAATTTGCGAAAATGACTGTAAAATGTTCCGTTTATCACTTATTCTGAATCATGTATTGAATTGATTTTTGGATAAATTCAACTTTATCGTATAATCATAATATTTCTTGGGATCTATGATTTTAATATTTCGTAAAAATATGCATACTAAAACATATTTATGTTTTTTTATGTTTACTTTTTACAGCCATCACGTCATTATGGTATAGCTAAAGCAACAGGAAAGGAAGAATTCATGAAAAATTTATGTCCAGCTTGGGCTGATCGCGTTTTATACAACGAGAAATTGAGCGATTTATTCAGACATGTAAGTTTTATTGAAATAGTAATTACGAAGAAATAGGTAAATTTGAAAAATTCTGATAATTGCTGGTTAGTTATTGATATTTAAATTAGCATAGGTATCATGTAAATTTGAAAAATGCAGAAATTTTCTGACAAATGTTGGTTAGTTGATATTTAAATTAACATAAGTATCATTCTTGTGATAATTTATGGCATCTTTTACAATTCACTTTTCGGCATTTTTTTCTTGAAAAAATAAAGAATTTCTTTAAAGCTACATGTTTGTATGATTAATTTAGGTAGCATTTAGGTTGAATTATTAATTCAAGTAGCATGCTATGCTTAGCTTACAAATATATTCTATAGAATGTTGTCAAGCATTTGCATAACTTAAATGAATTTTAAATTTAATTTTAAGCCTTTCAAAATAACATACCTCTTTTTAGGATTCATTTTGCGCATCTGGCCTCTACTATGGATTGGTGGCGGAGAAAAAGTTTGTTGGACAACATAAACCGGTGGCTTTACATGCCACAATATGTCTTAAATAATCAAACTGTGATATTAATGATGCCTTCTAATTCAGAAAATTCAATCCAATCACTTCTCTTAAGTTTCCTAAAATATAAGGCAACGAAAAACAAAAAATTTTTGCAAACAAATCAATCAGTCAATCAATTGGCTGATGAAATCTTCCTTAATGAACGAACGAATTTTTCCTTCAATTTCTTTAAAATAAAAATAATCAGTGAATGCATTTTATTGAATTCTATTTATGCAAAAAAAAAAGATATGTGTGTGCGAAGCAAAATAATCAAATCTTCTTTTTTTTTTTTTTACAAACAAATAATCCGTTTTTTTCCTTCAGATATTTAATTTTATTCTATTTTTTGTATGACATAAATTCTTTCTTCCTCTTTTTTATATATTGATCTATTTGATATTTACATTTGTTGACACAATACACTTGCATAACATATATCTAATTCCAAAAATCCAACAAACATCTAGAAAAAGCCTCCCAACTATTAAAATTCATTCAGACTGTCGAAACATACGACCTTGATCCTGAATCAACAAAAATTTAGACAACTATAATTAAAAAATTAACAATCAAAACTTGTAGGAGTAGCGCAATCACACGTCTATCCCTAAGCTTCAAATAATTTCTGCTTCATTTCTGTTTTTGATAAAAATAATTCAAATTTCATAATGGTATAAAATATATGGTCAATTACGCAAAACATTATCAATTGATGGATGTATGCAGTATAAGGTTGCATAAAACCTTTCATTTAATTTATAATTCAAGACGATATACTATCAAAATTTCACTTGTTTTTAGAATCATTTCATGCAAATCTTCACAACCTTTCAAACATAATACTTTTCACCTGTTGTTTATCCAGTTCTGCAACTGCTAACATTAAAAAAAAAAATGAAGCAGAAAAAATTAGCAGAATTTAAAAATGATGCGCACATTTTTTGTATGGATGAGCAAGTAAAATGTTGTTTTATATCATAATGATCCAGACAAATATTTGTTATCATCAATCAATCAGATGGAATCCAGTGAATAAAATGAATCACAGTAAATAGAAAGCAATAATAAGATAAACTTACAATATTTTCATCACAAATTTTGCTCACAACTCGAAATAAATAATCAATATATGACATCTGGGGACTTTCATTACAGTTAGTTGACAAATCAAATACTTTACAAAAACACAACTTACTTCAAATGCAAAAAAAAAAAAAAAAAAAAAAAAAACAGCATTAACCATCAACATCCCATCATCCTTGATCTTGTCAAAACATTTACATTAATTAACAACTATTTCATGACCATATTATTAATAACAGCAAAATAGCTAATCTAGAAGTCCTATATTTGACATTCTTTCATTTCAAAAAAAAAGAATACAAATTATTTTAATCCCGACGCCTCACTCTTACCGGTGATTGGGAGTTATCCATAACTGAATCCATCGTATCATCGGAACACAACGAGGCATTACTGCCTTCGGAACGTAGATGTACGTAATGAGGATGTCGTCTATTTGTCATTTCTTTCCACATTAGTGGTGCCAAACACAGAATTGTACAGAACATCTACAAATTGAAGAATTTCAATGAGTTTTTTTTTTTTTTTTTTTTTTACTATATCCAAATTTGTCATTTCCTTGAATACTATGACATTTTGTGTCCTGAATTTTTAACTGAGAAATTTCGTCCAAATTTCAAACATAAATTACGCAACTGAAGTACAGTACCATAACAATGAAACCGTAGAAGACAGCTCTCCAACCAAACATCGCTTCAATTTCTGGAATAAGAAGTTGACCAATCCCTGCACCAACACTACCAGTCCCATCAATGATTCCTGCAACTGTACTCAGTGCTTCCGATGATCCTCTAATTTCTTCAGCTTTCCCTGAAACCTAATTCATCTTTCACAAATATATCTGATATTATCAGAAGTGAAGTTCAACTCTCTGGATGCACATTGAAAAGCATAATGGGATGAAAAAAAAAGCTAACCAAGATCGGCGGAAACAGCAGACGATATTAGATTAGCTGGTCCACCGATAAAAAACCCCATTAGCGCCATCAGGAATGAATTGATCAAAACATTGCTTGGTGAATCTAGAAAATGTGATAATTCTGATCACGGAATGCGTAATCTGTCAACATTTTATCAGTATTTTTATTTGATTCATACTTTTTTCAGCAAGAATACCTAATCTTCATATATTCTACTATTCTGCCAAAAATTTAACCAATTAACATGTCTTAATATCTCAGTGTATTTTTTTTCATATTTCCTCTTTATACCGGCAGCATCGATTTGTTAATACTTTTCGCTACTACTGAATATTGCCCTGAAATGCATGCAATAAAACTTAAAGCCTACAACAATCCAATCAAATGGTAACTGACACTATTAACTACAACAGAAAATTTTAACAGTTAGAACTTACTAGAATAAACAAACAAGGAAGCCATTGAAAAAACTAGCATGAGTACCAAAACTGGGGTACGTGATGAAAAATGATCCTAAAATAGAAAAGATGAACTTTCCGATATTAAAACTTTTTCCATGAATTATTGTTTTTAAAATAATTCAATATATATCCTTTCAGATAGAGATAAAAGTTCGATTACTTACAGAAGCAATGCCAGCAACAACTGCAGCGATGATACCACCTATATCATACCACGTTGATAAGTCATCTGCGACAGATTCCTTCCACCGATAATGAGCATGGAGATAAAACGGTAACCAGAAGAAAAATGAATAATTGACCAGTTTGAGGCACGCATATGCCAAAGAGTACTGAAATGTTTCAACAATATGATTACTACACAAATTCAACGATCCAAATGATTAAATCATGGAAGAACATACCGCAATGACACCTGGAAGACGCCAAGCTTGACAAAAACTGATTGCCTTTAGTCGTTCCAAACCATCCGCAACAGAATCTGCTGAGTCGCGATCTATGTAGAACATATAATTTAATATTCATATAAGTAAATTTTTGTACTTCCACTCCTCAGCTGCATGAACAGCAAGTAGATTAGAAGGAATGGTTAAACGATTAACATCGTTGAGTCTTTTTTTGAGAAGTTGGTACTTGACCGTACCGACATAAAAGTATGATAATCAGAAGATGCATTACACTGAATAACTGGACAATCTTTTCCTAGAAAATTTGCTTTTTAATCAAATAGACGTATAGGAAAAAAAAACACTGCTAAAAAGCTGCATCTACATGTAATCAAAGCTAATTCAATGATTGACAACTTTATTCAAAAATAATTTTGAAAAATACCATGTGCAGTTCGCGATGGCAAAAAATAAAAGACGAAAAAACCTCCGAAAAAAAGTGAACATGCATTTGCAGCAAACGAATACTGAAACTTGATAATCATAAAAATCCATTAATATTAATATACATTTACTGATCATTAATTATCGATAGCCTTATGAAAGATGAACTGTTCGACAGTCTGTATTATAAGAACATAAAACTACATCTCATGAACAATCTCATTACATATAGGAGAATAACTGACAGCAAATAACGGAAAATAAAGAAAAAAAGAAACTTTTGACAAGAAAACATTTCTATTCCAATATTAAACAACTCACCTCATATCCTAACCGTAAAGTGTGAGATGAAACCAACGTGCCTATTATATTTCCAACTGAAGCGCATGCTGACCAAAGTCCCATTACAGCACCACGACTATTATGCCCGAACCAGCTACCCATAATCGAGATCTGCAAATTGATTTCGTACTTCAATACATGGAAGATTTATAAAGATCATGCTTAACTACGTTAACTTACTTTATAAGATTAATTTTTACAAAAATAAATAATTTAACTTACTTCATAAGATTATCTCTAAGATACGCTCAAAAGCACTTAAACAAATAACTATTTTGAGAATTAACTCATGAATATGAATAAAGCGAATTTTCCGAATAGGATTTGAAAAGATACTTCGGTAGGCCAAGCAACGGATTGAAATAAACCACAGGCAATCCACGTTGCAGCGTAAAATACTGGTGAACGAAACGTCAACCATTTCAATATTCCGAACAAAAATACCTATAAGAACAAATGTCTATATGTTGAAAAATTAGTCAAGATTATATGATTGACCATTTAGATTAGTGAGGATATCCCGATGCAATTGGAATTTGACCCTATGTTAAGCACAGCTATTTCAAACCCATTTATCCTAGACTGAATTATTCCAATAACACATCTCATATTTAGGGTAATTTTTTATATAGGCTTAACTTTAACAGAACAGTTGAATTTAATCGAAAATCTCGCTGAACCATAAAACTGTTTCGGTTTTTCTAAATATCAGTTAAACGTTCATTTCGCTTTTTATTGTTTCAAAAAAATTCGACTAGTAGTCAATTACCTACATATATATCAAATCATAAGGAATTTTATATATTAGTAAGCTTACGGTAATGGATGATGTACACATGCCAATAGCAAGTACTTTCGTCGGATTATAACGGTCTCCCAATGTGCCACCTGCATAAAGACCCTACAAATAACAATGTTAACTTTCCAAACATTTCTGAATTTCATCTTTATGTTTTTCCAGTATCCTTTAATCGTTACATCATTTCTTCGTATCTGGCAACTTATTTTTGAGAACATCACGTGAAACGGAAATATCTAACCGTTTCAGGTGACTTCATCCCCAGTTATTTTTATAAACTGAAGATATTTCTGCAAATTTTCCGAACTAATTGTTAATTTTACAAAAAAAAAAGAAAAAAGAAAACGAAAATCAACACACACCAATGCATATGCGCCAAGAAATGCACAGTCGAGGAATGCTAGAAACCCCTCTGCAGCATGCTTATCAGGAAATAATGGTCGCTCGCTGGTGCTGTTATCAGTCCATTCGATGATAAGAGATGGTTTCACCGTACTTAGTGTTTTTCGTGAGGCATGCACTAATGCATAACTGAAAAATAACAGGAAATGGAGATCAAAGTAAATACATCAACAAGAAGAAATGAGTAAGAGAAAGTGAAGGGGAAAAAATTGTGCGACACGATAATTTCAGTTAACTTATATCAAATTTACATTAGTTAAGTCTCGAATTTTAAACTTTATCTTTTCTTTTAGCACTGGAAGAGTCATTGTTTTAACATTAACTGTTAATATTATCAAACTTCAGGATGTCAATTTTACATTTTTTTAAATTAAATTTTAATTTTTAGTTAAGTTTTATTTTAAATTACTCACCTTATGAATGTCAAAGAAAAAACAACGAAATGATAAGGGGTCCAACTTTCGTCACCAATCAAAAAACGTGTAATACGTGATATGACGCTAATAGGACGACGATGTATATCCATGGCAAGGATCACAGCGGTCAAAAAAATTACCGCTTAGCGTTCGGCGATTATCCATTCATATTTAACGTTGCGTTGTGCCACTCGAGCCATTATTATGCATTTAGTGGTTCCTTGTTTTCTAAGAATTAAGTATAATTTCGACTGATTTTTACGAATGCAACGTCACATTTCACGTTCATTTATTTTGACGTATAATACATATTTGTCGGTAAAATCCGGAAGATAATTTATTATAAACAAAGGGAGTAAAAAGTCAAAAACCGCGTAATTTCAAATGGACCAACATGCCGATAGACAAATATTTACCGCCAAAACGATAAACATGTTTACCACTAAAAGGAGGCATGTTTACTAACAAAGAATAGACGTGTTTTCCGTCAAAACGAAAAACATCTTTACCACCAAAACACCTCAATTAGCTGATAAACAAAGCGAGGTCGATCAATCATGAGGCGATGCATTTGAGTTTAGGAGAGGAGGAAGAGCCCCGAAAGGATGTAAAAAGTTTGGATTTTGGAGCAGAATAAGGCTTCTTACAACATTGTTGTCGTAAAATTTCAGCAAATAGTTTCCCTCCGTGTTTCATGTATGAAGTTTTGGTCATGAAATTTCCTATGAAATATTGTTCCCGAATTCCATTCTTTTACAATAATTCATGCATACATATATTTTTTTTTTTGAATGCTTTCACAGGTGAAATTCACACGCAACTTCTCATACTGTTTAGTTTTAAAATTAATAACAGCAATTAAAAGGGAAAAAAAAAAACAAAACTAAATCGATTATACATTCAAAAAGATAAATGTGAATTATTAATTTAAAACAACCATTCTCAAGTAATCATCCTAAAACTTTTACGTCCCAAAATAAATCCACGAGATTTTTTTAATGATTTAATTTTATAATGAATGAAATTAATCATCATGATTTTTCCTTTTTCTTCTTGTTACTTTATCAGTAAATTTTTTTTTCTCTTCTCTTAACGTTATCGGTAAATATTTCAAGCGAAATCAGTCAATGAACAAATAATTGATAAACTTTCCAATTATCACAACTTATGTTTATCGTACATTATTGTTATTATCCGAATATGTTTTCTCATTTAATTTAAATTATTTGCAAATTTTTCATTTCTGTTTTGGAATAGAAAATATATATATCATTCCATAAAATGTGATAATTTATGATAGTGTTATTTATTATTATTGCATTCAGCAATAATGTTTTCATTTATAAATGAAAATAACATAAGCAAATATTATCATTTTCATACAATTCATTTATAACAAGACCGAAAACCAGGAGCGGAAAATAATGCGAATTTTTATTTTTTCCAAAAAGTAATCTAAAATAGGAAGTGTCGATAAAGTTCAAAAAGAAATTGAAAAAATGGAATTCGTAAGATCGCGAAATAAGCCTATCATTGGAAAATAATTAGCATATAACCTTATGTTTTTTATAAATTATCATATACAATTTTCCTGTTTCTCTCCCTTTTTATTTTTAAAGAAAAAATACAAATAAAAATAAAAATTTAATTTTAGAATGAAGTTCCATTTTAGATGAAATAGAAGCAAAAGAAAAAGAAATCAAATTAATTGCATGCATAAAAAACTATTTAATAAATTCCGTATAGAAGTGAAGAACAAAAAAAAAAAAATTGTTATTTGTTGATTACAATTTGATTAATATTTTCCATGTTTCGTATTTTCATATAAATTATCAATTTCGTAAAATAGAAAAATATCATAATTCATCTTCCGGATTGCAATTTTCATCCACCGAATCGATAATATCACGATCGAATTCATGAGTAAGCGGATAATATTTGCGCCTATTTCTCAACAAACGATGCCTTTGTTGTTGGCTTAACATAATTACAAAAATTATAAATATTATTAGCGGTCCACCACAAACAATTATTGCTAGGAACTGAAAAGAAGAAAAAACGAATTAAAATCCAATTAAAAAACTATGGTTGATTAACTTATTAATTAAAAAGCACTCTAACACTGTGTTAAGTAATATTATTTGATAAAAAAATAATATAATTTTAGAATAAATGAAAAAGATATTATGCTAGATTTTCATTTGTTCAAAAAATTTTAATTATTTTACTTTGTAGTTTTCTGAACGTAAGATTATTTTTTTCTTCCTCCTATTTGAAATTTCTTCTTTTTTTAATACCTATAATAAATGGGTAAAATTTCACCCATAATAATGAGTAAGGAAATTAATACAATGAGAAAAGTACCACGATAATGATGAAATTTTTAGAAGCAAATAAGGAAAATTGATTAAAGTTTAGAAAATAGCAAATATTTCTATATTAATTTCTGAAAAAATTGCTAGTTTGTATAAACTAATTATTTTAACCATTCAAGTGATTTGAATAAATCATGTGTATTTATAAATTTTTCATCAAAATGCCTGAAACCATTCTTTCCTTTCACTTTCAAAATTTTTGGAAATGGTAAAATTTGCAAAAATTATCAAATTTTAGAAACAAAAAAAAAAAGTGACTTGTCTACTATCTAATCATTCAATGATTTTTAACTTCTAAATTTAATAATTTCGAAGAAACTTAATAACTTCGATTCCTTTAGTTGACAATGAACTTGATGATATGACACTTGACATTTTCAATACATTCAACATATGTTGCAAGGTGCCATTATTTGGTGCTGGTATTATACCCAAAATATAACACATCAATGGATATAGGTCGATATTGTTTGCTGTTGTATCAATCTATCAAAAAAAAGAAGAAAAAAAGAAAAAATCAATATATTGTTATCTGATAAAATTTTGGTAATTTTATTTTTCACTTTTTTATTTTTAACTTTGGTAACTAAATTTTTTTATCAAACTGAATAATTTTCAAATGAAATATTTAAAGATTATTTATTATATTTGCGTTTACATCAAATTTTATATAAATGCATTGATAAAATATGATATGATAACAAAAAAGGTAGAGAGAGAGAAAAAAAACGAAACAATTTCAAATAAATCTTAAACCATGCAAATTACTTCATAACTTATTATGCATTTGCAATAAATTTACCTGATAATTTGATTTAAACATTGGTCCTTTCATTACTAAAATAGATTTCATTGTCCAATGATTTGGATTAATTCCATGACATGCAGAATGAAACGGTAACGAAGCTTCTTGAGTCTAGTTAATAATAAATAATACAATTATTGGTAATTAATTAACTACAAGAAAAAATCACACTTTTATATGTCCAAAAAAAAAAAAGGTAAAAAAATAATACTTACATTATGTGAACATTTAACACGAACATTATATCCAGGTTCAGGTTCAAGTAATATATCACCAATTTTATCATTTTTAGAATATCCGTACTCTTCTGGTACATCCTATAAATAAGAATGAAATAATTGAAATCCTAAATCTAAAACTTTATTAATTGAAAAAGAAAACGAATAATTGTATTGCTTATTTAATCAAAAATATACTTTTTTAATGAAAAATTTAATAAATTGCAAAAGAAAAATTCCTGATAAAACTTACTGATCAGTTTTATGATGCTAATTTTTAATTTATTGCTCAAATATGTTAAAATTATTCGAATAATCAATAAATCTTGTCATTTTCATTTAATTGAAATGTATCAAATCTTTGTCAGTAAAAAGTAATAAATTTCCCGAAATATATTTCGATGTTAATCTTTTAATCTATTTTTCTTTAATCTATCAATTTCAGGCTAAAATTATTGCTGAATAACTTTTAATTTTAAAATGAAAATTTACTTCTTTATAGTATATTTTAATACCATAATGACCATCTTTAATGGCCTTTTTTAAAGTTTCGTATATCTGATGTTTTCGTTTGACATCTTTAACATAAATCATTCGATCAGCAAATAAAAGTCCTTCAATACTGATCACTTCTATCAAACATAATACATTTGATGCACCTTCAATCTGCAATCTATTATATTCAAAAAAATAAATGTTAAAACAGAAAAAGAAAAAAAAAATTTTAATTAAATGTAAGTATTAAGATGATGTGAGAGAAGAAGTCGAAATATGTTGTTACTTGATCATTTAGTTTTAATGATTTAATTTCATTCTTTAATTAAAAAATTTCTAAATAATAATGAATAGTAATGGCAATAATAACATTACTACAATAATCATAATAATAATGGTAACGATACTACTAATAATAATAACAATAATAATAAGTAAAAAATAGTAAATTATTAAATATTAAATATTAAACCATAAATGATAAATGGTAGTATAACAATAATAAAGGCAAGAATTGCAGGACGTTTAAAAAATTTTAGATAATACATCTGATGGATTCGATGAACGATGCATTTAAAGGTGATGAAAAATTGTCAAGAAAAAAAAAAAACCAAAAATTTGAGAAAGTAAATGAAAGGAAAAAAAGACTACAACGATTTTCCTTAAATTTCTAATAAATTATTCAATCATTTTTTTTTTTTTTTGAATTAAAGATTAATATATGAGGACAAATAGAAAAACTGTAAAGTTTTTTTTTTTTCTCGACAAAATAGGAAGATATAACTAATATTAATTAAAATATATGATTAGCTATTTACATATTTCAAACTTACGTAAATTTTTTTAAAAAATATTTAAAAATGACGGCCAAATTGAACAAGAATTTCACATGATTGATAATAATGAAGAAAATTAATAAAATCAGAATTTTTTTAGATAATTGAATTAAAAAGTATTCCTATAAAAATTGATCAAAAAATGAAAGAAAAGTTCGAAATACCTCAGCATGTCCATGATCAGCGGTCAAAATAATATTTAGTCGTTTCGAAAGATCTGAATTATTTTCTAGCTTATCATTGATATAATTGACTAATAAATCCAACTCTCGCAACTTTTCATTAATTTTGCCATTTTTAAATCCATTCAAATGTAAGGAATGATCCGGTTCAGGAATATACCTATGAAATATTCATATCTTTTATCAATATCGGAATTTTTCGGCATTTAGCGCCAACATATTATTTTCATAGTAATATGATTATACGCCAAATATGACCAATTTACGAGATTCTCAAAATGAATTTATAATTGTTAGATAATGAATATTTTCGTATAAATTCTTAAGTTGTTAAATATTTTTCGAATAATTATTTATTCTTATAAATATATTTAAATTATTTTTTGAATTCTTCCAAATTGGGAAAAGAATTCAAGTAAAAGAATTATTCATATTATAAGAAAATCGTTATAATATTATAAATTAGCAATATAATATAAGCAATCTTACCAAGCAACAAAATTATACGGATCTTTCTTACGTATAAACAATTCCATAATTTCGTCAAAATCATTCATCCATTGCGACAAATTTTCGTATTCCATCCAAGGCCTATATTTTTAGAATTGATGACAATAAATTATGCAAAATTTTCTTGTCATAAATTTTACAATGATAATAATAATCAAAGATTTGAACAAAATAAATGGTACAATAATTGAAATCAAACAAGTTTATTACTGAAAATAGTGAATTGAAATTCAGAAAAGTAATAGATAAATAGATAGATGAAAATGGATGAAATATTAATCATATTCTTGAAAAAAAGAAAAAAAAAAAACTCAGAATAGCGGTATGAAATATACAAGGGAGTAAATGTTTATGTGAATAGAAATAAATGAATTATTAAGTAAATAAGGTAACAAATAAGTATAAGTAATTATTGAAGTAAAATAGCAAATAAACAAATGAATAATTAAGTTGGCAATTATGTAAGTAAATATGCAAATAAATAGAAACAGGAACCTATGTAATGTAGGCTTATGAGGTGCAGATGGCCAATGTCCACTTCCTGTTGGCCAAAACAAAGTAGCCGAACGTCTACCGTAACCACCACGTTCATTAGTAAGCCATATTGGTTCACCGTTGTAGAAATGACCCATCAATGAGGCATTTACAACTCCTTCTTTTTGTGTTGAATTAAATAAATCGAACCTTTACCATCATAAATGACATTAAGCATATGATTTGTGGCATATTTAAAAATGTCATATTAAAATTAATTTGCATATTATTCATTGCGGAAATGTTTGATTGCATTGTTAATTTTCGATTTGAAATTTGAATTTCAAATTTCTATCTTGGTTTTTATATTCAGTACACTAATTTTGATAATGTTAACCGTTGATTTTTAGCTAACTTTGATTTTAACAATTAAGTAGTAATTTTGTTGTTTCAATTTGTTTTTTTTTTTTTTTTTGCTGTATCGATTAAATGTATTATCAGAAATTATCATTAGGAAAAATTGATCCGTAGTTTTTGATAATAAAAGAAAAGTAATTTATATAACTTGAATTAATTCCATTATTTTTCTTTTAAGAAATAAATAATGATTTTCGGGATTATATAACTTGAAACATCAATGATGCATTTGTTTAGCAATAATTTTAAAATGAGAAAATAAGTCATTTCATCAATTAAATGATAATTTCTGATAATTATTGAATAATTTTGATAATAAAATTTATAATTGCTATTTATAAAAATATTCAAATAGATTTGGTATTTTTAAAAATTTTTCTCTCTCTCTCTCATCAAATACTTGAAAAAATTTTTTAAGACATACGTTGTATTAGTGGTCGGATCGTAAAAATAATTACCAACAATTCCATGACTTTCAACTAAAAGGCCTGTTGCTATTGATGCATGATTTGGGGCTGTATAGGTGAGATATTGTGGTTTACAACCATTTTTGAAATATACACCTGTAAAAAAAATAATAATATACCTGTCGAAAAGTTTGAATTTTTGCACTGTGCCTTTTAAAAATGGTATTAAATCCATTTCTGTTTTGTTTGTTTTTTTTTTCAAATAATCAATTTCGAGAATTCATTTCTGATACATTCCTGAAATATATAAAAAATGTTTCAGTCATTTTGCTTTAGCATATTATTATATTTTTGAACATTATAATATTATGAAAGTTTAACTTATAATCAAGCAAAATTTCAAATTGTATAAAATGGCTTAACTAATGAAATTTTCATGTATCTCACTCATTTAAGATAATATGATATGTAATTAAAAAATTATTTGTATTTGTCTATATTATTTATGAAACAAATGTATGGAAGAGAATTTCCTTTTTTTTTTTTAATTAAGAAAAAATTTCTGATTAAAATTAAATTAATATGAATATATAGAATATAAATTTCATAAAATTAACCATAAATCAATGAAATGTCTAAGAAATTACCGATTATTTTTAAAACATTATGGTTTAATTTGAATATTTACAATAATTAATGATAAAATATGCAATATGGTATACGATAAAAAGAAGATAGAAAAAAAGTAACAAACCTTTGGTTGCAAGTTTCCAAATATTTGGTACGGTGGTAGCATTTAATAAATCATACCGGAAACCATCCATAGATATAAGCAAAAGTAATGGATTATCATTTAATGAATTAACAGTAATTAATAATGTTATAAATATGATAAATATTAAATATATTCCATTTCCATTTATTTGATATTTAATAATAATCATTACCTATCAAAGAAATCATTTTATGTAATTGATTCAATAATATATCTGTAATCAATAATTCAATAATTCGATTCTTTCTATATCACTGATTATTTCATTATCGAATTTTGTTGAATATTTCAATTTATATATACTGCATGAAATAATTCAACAATATTAATTTTAAATTGACAAAAGACAAAGAAAAAATTAAAAAAAAAAAGAAAAAAAACGATTGCATAAAAATATTTTATACGAAAGCATATTTTAATATAATTAATTGGAAATATTGAAATTTCTGCAAAATTAATGAATTTAATGTTGAGATTGGAAAGAGCGGTCAAAAAGAACAAATTTTTAAAAATTTGAATAAAAATTTTTTTTTTTTTTTAAATTGGGTATGCCAATCGAATATGTTAAGAAATTACGTAGAAATAAGATAGACGATATTATTTTTCTTTTTTTTTTTTACCTACTAAATATCGAATTTTATAAATATTTATTGATTACGTAATATTTAATGTAATTTTATATGTACCGAAACGTGGCGCAAAAATATACGTATGTGCTCATTCATAGATTGACACGTATACACGTACGTGTACACCTTGCAATATATTTCGATAATTATTTAATTCAATTATTAAAAAAAAAAAAAACTTTATATAGAAGAAAAATTAACTTCTTTCTCGCAAGTTATTTTTATTCCCATTAAATCAATAACGGGTAAAGGAGGACAATAAATGCATTAACTTTTTCTATCTTTTTTTTTTTTTTTTTTTTATTGACTCCATTTTCTTTCGTTTTCTCTCATTTTTCAAATTTTCGTTTCAAAAATTTTCATAAATTAGAGACGATAATTTCATGGGAATGTGGAATATATACGATTATTCGAGCAAGTGCAATTATCATAAGCATTCTGCACAAATGATATAGCATTATTTCAATAGAATATGCAAAATAGGACAGTCATAAATATTAATGTCATTTACTACTAATGATTAAAATTGAAATAACATTTGCGTCATTTCCATTTAATTAAAATAATATTTGCGTCATTTTTATGCAACGATTAAAATGAAAATTTTATTTCCATCATTTTATGGATATGATTAAAATTAACATAATATTTTGTGTCATTTTATCGCTGCGATTAAAATTTAAATTGTACTTATGTCATTTTTACTATCATGATTAGAATTAAAATAGTGCTTGCGCTAATTCTATTAAAATTATATTATGTGAATAAAAAAAATTAGAATAAACAAAAAGAAGATATTTAAACAATAATGTAAGAAATTTGGTAAATTTCAAATTAAGAAATTGAATATTTAATGATACATCATGAAGTGAATTTGTCTATTAAAAATTTCAGAAATTTATTTTTCATTTAAAAAAAAAAGAAAAAAAAAAGAAAAGAAAAGAAAGATATATCAATAAAATAGGAATGGGATTAGAAGTAATTAAAACACTACCTGAATTGAAATTATGCAGTAATATAGCAAAAAAAAAAAAAAAATCAATGATATATTTCCGGTATTTCGATCCGATATAATCAAATGATTCGAACATATTACCATATGATAGACAGTCTTAATTGATTAGAATTACACGAAGTTGGAGTTTAATTTTTTAAAATAATCCTAAAATTATTAACGTACGCTTTTTCATAAATCGACGTATTACGCTAAATATTAACGCAATAAACGCAATATTAATGAATTCAACCAAAGTTTGACATTTAGCAACAGTTCAATAGTTTCTTTTCCCTTTTTCTCTTCCATTTTTTTTTTTTTTTTTATTTTCTCAATGAGGAATCATTGTCGACAAATAAGTCAGTTTGTTAAATGATTTTTTTAAGTTCATTTCCTTGAAAAAATCGACGCCAAAATTCAATTTTTTTTTTTGAAATATGAAACAAAAATTGTAACTTTCAACTACATGTTAATTTAATCAATGCAAATGTTTCATCACATATTTTCGCTATTCAGATATAGTAAAACTTTTGGTTTTGTTGAAAATATGAATTAAATAATTATCAAAATTTGAAATAAATATCGGATTAACTGTAACACATGGTTACTATCATCCAATTATCATCCATTATATATTTTTATCTCTGAGCTAAATACTAGAATATCCCGGGGGATCTCCCGAGAAATGGAGAAGAGGGGGGGGAAAAAAAAGTCGCTCTAGAATTAATCAGTTGAATAAAACCAATAAAAATGAAAATGATGAACTAACTTGAATTGTTCAATGTTTTTTATTAAAAAAGTGATAATTATTAATTAATCCTATCTTTTCATCTTTTTTTCTTTTTTTTTTTTTCTTTTTTTCTCCCTTTTTTGATAAATGATTTTAACGAAAAAGAAGAAAGAATTTTCGGAATGAAAGGATAAGGAAGAAAGGGTAGAAAGAGGAAAAGAAGGATGAAAAGAGAAAAAGGTCAGAGGATTATAGAAAGATGAGGAAGGAGGAGAAGAGAAAAAGGTCGAAGGACAAACTTTTTAGAAAAAAGTAGCATAAGTGCTATCGGACAAAACCGGTTCATCAATAATCGAGAATAGAAAGATGCCAATACACCTAACTAACATATACATAGCATACATTTCATATTACATTTTCATCTTAGTATTATATCTTACATTCTAAGTTTCTTTTTTTTTTTTTTCATTTTAAATTATATTTCTTTTAAAGTTTATATTTTCTAGTATTTGTAGTAGAAATATGAAAATATTTTGATCATAACTGATATTTTATTTGAGAAGATATATTTTAAAAATCTGAAAAGGTTTCGTATTTCGATTAATTTAGAAGTAATTAATTAATCAATTAATCAAACAATAATTACAAGAAATTAATAAACACTACTGCTTGGAAATATAGAAATCGACCAAAGATGAACAATCGTAATGGATGATTTAATTGTGTTGTTGATTATCCATTGTATGTATGTATGTATGTATGGTGTATGTATGCATGCATGAGTGCGTGCGTGTGCGTGCGTGTCTGCGTGCGTGCGTGTGCGTGTCTGCGTAAATATTTGTTTTTTTTTTTTGCGTGTGTCAAGTGAAGTAAATTTGTATATTACAGTAAAAACTATTTACATTTTGACGCTTGGAAAATTGTTATCAATGCGCAATTGCAACAATATTTACTTAATATTTATTATTTGTTGCATATCAGTAAGTTTATTTAGTATAAATTGTTTTACAAAAATTTTAATTTCCACTTTAAGTTCTACATTTCGATATTTATTCATTAAATGGAATTAATTTTTTTCCAAAAAAAAAGAATATAAAATATATTTTAAATCCGTTGGGAAATTTAAATTAATCTCTCTTAGGATTTCTATTTTCTTCCATATATTTTTTTTTTATTTTATTGAAAGAGGCAAAGAAAAAAAGTGAATTTTGATCTTTTTTTTTTCTTTTTTTTTAGTGAAATTATGCATTTTTAAAATTATTTTTCGGAAATATTATTGAAATTTTTTTGAGATTTCCGAAGTAAAAATGTCAAGAAGACATATGCATAATCATGATACCGATGAAACACCCTTGCATATTGATCAAAATGATCATAAACTTGGCGATCTTTTATCACTACGAACAGATGATATGATAACTGAACGAGATAAAGTTATGGATATTCGAAAAGGTGATCATCTTACGATTGATTCAGGTAAATTTATATTCCATCATTTCTAATAATATATAATTCAAAAAAAAAAAATTTAATTGCCCATAAAAATTTATGATGTAAGCAGTGAAAAAAAAAAAAAAGAAAATAATCATAATTTTTATTAGACATAATTATTTCTATTAATGCTTTTATTCGCTAATATTAACATTTTTTCTTTTCATTAGGCCATTATTTAGCAAAAAACTTCGTTTTAGGTTGTATTAATTAATAAATTAATAATTTGCAATTTTTCCGGAGTTTTTTCTCTTCAATTTTCGAAAAAAATTGATGTAACCTTGATTGTATTTAAATTTTAATTTTTCAGATAATCACTGATGATACCAAAAATATGGTGATACCTTATCATTCATAATTAAAATATTGATGAATGCCTTGCCTTTCATAATAAGCTTTATACTTTTGCATATGTCTTTGTAATCTTTTATTTTGCTTTGCTTTTTTTTTCTTTTTTTTGATAAATTCATGAAAATTTACATTTTTGGCAAATTTATGTATTTGTACAAAGCTTTATATTATGTTTCGCTTTTTATTTTTCATGATTTATTCATAAATACAAATTTTTTTTTTAAATTTGTAAAGTGTTCAGAACTTCTAAAAGTCTTTTGATTAATTTATAAAATAAATTAAGCATTTTTTTTGACCTTTTTGAAAATAATAAATTTTATGAAATAAAATAAAATTTAGAACATTACTATTCATGTTTACAGAATTTTGGAATAATTATATATCCCTTTATAAAACTGTGCCTAAATGAAAATAAACTTTTGTGAAATATGATATACTTATTCCGGAATGTATAATCCGGTTTTGATAAATAAATTAAACTTAATCTTTTGTCTGGACTTCAAAAAAAAAAAAATGCCAAAGAATGCCAAAAGAAAGTAAATGTTTGGCTGCATAGACAAATATAGCTTACGATGAGTTGGCTCATTTATTATACAATTGATTAAACATTGAAATCGATGAGTAGCAGCATTTGTTATGAAACTACTAAAAAGGAAGCCTAGCATAACGAGCCTAGCCTAAATAAGCCTTATCAGCCATAGCAGCGGTGCTTGTTTCACTTTCATTTCTTGAAGTATACAGATATTTTCTGCATTCGATGATTGAAATTTATTTGCGACAAATTTCTTTTTATTTTGTTTTCTTTTTGTTTGTTTGTTTGTTTGTTTTATTTTGCACCCTTCCATAGCTTACATTTACATCTTTCACGTTACGTAATATTTACGTGAATGACGCCAGCTAGTTTCATGTAATGAAATGGTTCATTGTTTACTAATAATATTGTATCGATTTACAACATGATGAATTTATCGTTCATTTTAAACAAAATGCTTGAATTATTGGTGGTGTAATCCAACAGAAATGATTAATTTGTGTTGGGTTTTTAAATTTTAAACTCAAATCGACCCTCACATATTCCTCTCTATTATCGAGATTATCCATCAAAGATCGAGATAAATGCCACTCAAGGATGCATAAGCTTTATTTTCTATACTGATTACGAAATCAAAGTTCGTTCATCAAAGTACGTTTGTGCTACTTTCAATTAATAATCACCGAAAAGTACTGGTAAATAATAATTAATTTTTATTTTTATTTTTTCTTATTTGCAAAAAAAAATTATATTTAAATTCAAAAATTTATTTTTGAATTTATTTCAAAAATTGTGTTAAAATTAAAAACTTCATTTAAAAATTTCATACGAACAATTTTATGATTTAATTTACTCAGTGTTATTATAATGTTTCCATTAATATTATTTTGATATTATGCTGAACGAGTTGATATTATAAAATTTTACTTTTCCATTTTTCCTTATAATTAAAATTAATATACTCAGAATTGATCCTGATCTAGAATGTACCTTGAAATTTAAATATTACAATCAGAAACAGACCAAGTTTTAATTTGAAAATTGGAACTTATCTAGATATCATAAATTACATTAATTACATCATTAAATCGATAGCTATCATTCCAGCAATTAGATTTGCTGGAATATATTTTAATCAGTACTGATTTGAAGCTTATCTAAAGTTACATTTCCTCAATTTCATTTAAAAAAATCAATGAGGCAATTTAAATTACTAACATTATTACTAATATGAAATACTCTTTGTCCTATAAAATTTCATTTCATTTAATCGTTTCCATTTAGACGAATTTCTTTTTTTTTTCATTTTTTATTTCTTTTCAAATAATTCGAAAGTTAAAAATTATTAATTTATTTTCAAAAATAGCAAAATCGATCAAAAATTCCTGAACAAGCAATTTTCGTCCTCTTTTATTTATTACCATTTTAGCAATAACCAAAAAAAATAATGTGCCTTTTATAATTGATTGTCTGTTCTAAACTATTTCATTTATTATTTGATGAAATAAATAATATTTTTTATTAAAATTTTTTTTTATTAAATTTTTTTATTAAAATCATTTTTATTAAAATATTAATATCTGTAGTTTGTATTTAGTGGTGACATATTAGTAAAGTAACGATCGAGTAATTAAATAACTGATGGTTGAATAATTAAGTAATGATCGAAATAATTGAATTAAAATGATTGAATAATTAAATGAATTGATATTCTTGGAATTTTCGTCACAGAAAAAAGACAAATTCTTTTTTAATATAAAAAAAAAAAAAGACGATGAAGAAGATGTAGAAGAAGGAAAAAAAAAGAAAGGAAAATTGAAATTAAAATTATGGCGGACAAAAGTGCCAAGGTAAGAAAATAAGGGAGCAAACGAGAAAAAAGGGAGAAAAGAGGACAGATATTGAACTTCATTGGCCTAGGCTTTGGCTGACATTGGCCACAATATCGAAGTGTTCCAAATGTCACCAATCAATTTCCTCTTTTCAGCCTAGATATTTTCATTTTTTATAATTTACTTGCTAATTTCTTATTGCATCGCCTTTTTTTTTTCTCTTTTAATCTTTTTATCATACTTTTCATCAACTTCATATTACTTAATTTTTCTCTCTCTTCATTTCCTTCTTTCTCTCGCCTCATAATTTTGTTGTTTTTTTTGTTTTACCTCTCTTTCTAATAAATTATCATTTTAAATTATCGATATTTTTTGGATAATCAAATGATAATATTAACTAAGCTAAATATAATATATGGAAGTCGAATTTTTATTCTTATTTTTGGGAAAATTTATTTTTCATACTTTGATTATCCATCATTTTAAAGGATGAATTTTGTTACTTTATCCAAATCTCTTCTCTCTCTCTCTCTCTGTTTTTACCTCTCTCTCCCTCTCTGTTTCGCCTCTCTAATTCTGTTTTACTTCTTTTTTTTTACCACTCTCTCTCTTTCTCCTTTCTTAATCTATGCAGTAAATAATTTAAGTATTGATATTGATCTTGAAACTACAATTTTAGTTTACATACTATTGCAAGCATTTGCTCTCATGGATTTGCTCTCATGGAATTGTTAATATAAGCTGTACTGCTTCAAATATAATAGTAAATACCGCGATTAACCAATCTATTCCCGGAAGATCGATAAGTTTCGATATTTTTTATTTTTCAATCGATTTTTCAGATGAAAAATTTGCTTGTTTAATTTGAATTTAAATTTATTCAGTAAATTGAAAGAAAATTTTTTTTTTAATAAAATTGTTGACAAATATTTTAATATCACATTTGTCTTTTTAGCTAATCTTGTGATTGCTATTAGAATGAATATTTTATGAAAAATATTCCAAAAAATACTACAAAATGAACATTTTTATTTATATAGATAATCGTATGGCACTAATTTTGAAATTATCAAATATATCATACCTTCATCTCTTATCACCTTCTCCCCCGCTCTCCTGTGATATTTTCTGGTTGTTCCCGTAATTATGTTATATTGATTATATTTTATTCAATTAAATTTTTCCATGAATAAATTTCGTATCGCACTTTATGATATTTTCATTTCTACTATTTAAATTTTTGTCATTTTTTTTTTTTTTTGCAAAAAAAGGTGATTTGTTATATTTAAAAGAAATTATCATTTTAGATTATCGATATCTTCTGATTAATCAAGTGGTAATATTAACCAAGCTAAAATATAATATATGGATATCGAACATTTTATTCTCACTATTGGGAAAATTTATTTTTCATACTTTGATTATCAATCATTCTAAATGATGAATTTTGGTATTTTATTTAATTATAGTATCATTAATTCTATTAATATTATTTCGGAAAAAAAAAAGAAAGGGAAAAAAACAATTCTTAATAATTATTTCTATTAAGGTATTATATTATTGAATATTTGGTGGATGCAGCTATTCTATACATTTGGTAGGAAATGTATTCCCGAAGATTTTCAATATGAATATACAAAATGTGATAAGAATGGACAACGATGGCGTGTTGCGGTGCCAAAATTGGATAACCTGGAATGTGATGATGGAGTACCATTACCTATACGAGGAGTGAATTGTTGTTTGTTTTCCCTTCATTTATTTATTTATTTTTTTGATTTTTTTTAATGATCAAAATTTTTAATTATTAAAAATTGTTAGCCATATAATGTTACTAATATTTAAAGGAATTGCCTTGGCATGATTTCGATGTGATAATTTTCACTATTGAAATCTGATATTACATTCCTTTCTTATCTATCTAAATATAATTTTAAAGTAATTAAATTTGAATTTGAGTTAAATTGAACTTTCAATTGAACCGTAAATAAATCGTTAATTAAAAACGAAAAATTTTATTTTTCATCATTATTTTAGCATTTACATGTGATGCCGGCATGTATTTGGACATTGTCACACAACGATGCCAACTTTGTCCGAAAGGTTTTCCTGTTAACAATTGTTTAAAATAATTATTCTAATGGTTTCCTATTAGCGAATAATTTGTTATATTGGATTTGCATAAATTTTAGCACGAAATTTAAAAAATTAAAAAGTATCAACTAAGAAATTTAAGATAGATTTAAATTAATTCGAAATAATTTTAGGTACATATAGTTTGGGTGGTGGTGGCATTCGATATGATGTATTTGATAAAATCCCACCAAATTTTGAAGTGGAAAATATTAACATTTTACCTGAAAAAAATGCAGATACTAATAAGGAAACATTAGAGGATTGCCCAAAACGGTAAATTTCATCTTTGATCATTTTTTGTAAAATTAAGAAAAAGTTATCAAAAATTTTTTTTTTTAAATGCAAATGCAGTTATGCTAAATTTGCATAGATTTCATTGCAAAATTTGTGAAAATTAAAAAATAGAATTTAAGAATTCAACGTGTATTTAAATTAATTCGAAATAATTTTAGGTGATTGATTTGAATTTTTTAAAAAACTAAAAGAATGTTTGATGCATTAGAATAGAAGTTGTTCTTTAAATATAATCTATAATTAATTCTTTTTTTTTTTAATAAAATTTCAGGAAAGGTTGGATTGTACGAAATACGGAATTAATATATGTACCGTCGCCATGTTTTTCGAGGCTTAGTTATAGCGTTGATTTGGTACATCCAGGTTACGTCGAATACGTTTATCGTCTGCCACGTAATAGTCGTGATCTTATTTTTAACGTTGACGTAAGAAATGACAAATGTAGAAGTTACAGGTATGCCAATTTTTTTTTTCCAAAATTTGATTCAGTTTAATTTTTCAATTTAAAACAAAATTTGACTTTTTTTTTCTTCAAAATTTAATAATACTTGCAAGAAAATTCCAACAGAAACATTTTAAAAATAGTATAAAAAGTTGGAATAAAATAATCAAATAAATCTAAATATGACAGACTTCAAGTTTGTTCTTTATTTCTTAATTTCAACTGAAATTTACCACAAATGACAATCGTGGTATTTTGCTGTTAAAATTTGTGCCAAAAAAAAAAAAGAAAGATTGAGTTTTATTTTGAATTTTTTTTTTTGAAAAGTTTTTGAAGAAATTTTAAATTTTGATTTAAAAAACGGAACATATCCAGAAGTAGAAATTATTACATATAATTTTAGAGATGAAATGAAACAATTAATGAGGAGCAGTTTGAAGAAGGGAAATTCAGAGGATGGTGATGATTGGCGTCATGATCGAATTGAATTAAAAAGTGGTCATAACATTATCAGTTGGACAGTGATGAGCTATCGTTTGGACGCTCTATACAATAATGATGTGATAACAATTTCACATATCGATGTTTACGGTATCTATTTGTTAAAAATTTTGTACACGATATTTAAATGAAGAAATTCATTAAGAATTATTCAATCGATTTAATCTAATAAATTTCCATTTCGGATTTCAATTTCATCATGTTAATATACGATCATGCATATCTTTTGACTTAGAATCTTCTGAATTAGGCTTACAATCGTTAAACAATCCCAACATTGCTCAAATTCTCAGTTTAACATGATCCGTAATTTAAAAAATCTACTACTGCTATCAGCAGTAATTAACAGCTCTTGGATTGATATGATAAGTACAATTAGAAATCTTGGCTTTAACATAATCCATGAATTGACAGAATTAACAACCTCATTTAAATAAACAATTTGATCATTTCTTATTATTCATTTTAATCATTTTCTCATTTTAGCTTTAATTAGTCATTGTTTTAATCATTTCAATCGTTTTATTTTAATTTTAATTAATTATCCATCGGCTTCTGTCAGTTTTAAGTAATACCAGAATTATATTGAAATACAGTTGAATAATGTTTAATGCATGTTAAATTTCGTATTACAGTAATAAATTTTTCAATTTGAATTTCATTATGGGATATTGATAGATCGAAAAGTTCTAAGAAATGAAATTAAAAAAATTAAATTCAAATTCTTGAAGGTTTACAACAAGTAGAAAAATGTAGCAAATGTCCCGGTGGAACATACAGTGGTATTGGAGCGAAACAATGTCGATTTTGTCGTGCCGAATATTACAGTCCACCAGGTTCCACACAATGTATCCGTTGTCCAGCATTACAGTATTCCCGTAAGTTACCATAAATTATATAATTTCTGATAATGTTAAAAATAATTGAAATTCATTGATTAATTTTAAATCAAAAAATGAATAATAATGAGTGTTTTTAATTTTATTCCATTTTTAAACAAATAATTTAATCCATTCCAATGATTTTTTTTTTAAAACAGATGCACGTTCAACATTTTGCATAAATCGACCAATTTGTTCATTAAATGATTATTATCCGGTACTAAAACCATGTATTAATGGTAAAACGCGTACGATCTTTGTTAAAGTACAACCAAATATTTGCCGTGATGATTTAAGTAATGCTGTCAAGGTTAATTAGAAATTTTTTATTTTTATTTCAAAAAATTTTTAAATCAATATTTAAATTTAATTAATAATTACATAAATCCTCTAATCACGAAAAAAAAATAGATTAAAAAAGATAGATGAATAAAATAAGTGATTATTGTAATTAAAATTGAAATACAAGGAAAAGTATATCATTCCGGTTAACAATTATCTAATGCAGATTCCGGAAGCTGGTAAGGAAATTCCATGTCCGAAGTGTAATCCGGGAATGAATTTAAATTCAACTGGCCAATGTGTTTTTTGTCAAAAGGATCATTACTCAGAAGGCGAAAGTAATTTTATTTTTATATTTTATTTTCCAATGTTATTTTTAAAAATGCATTTTAAAATCCGAAAAATATTACGAACTACAATGTTAATATGATTAATTGACTGAAATATTAGTTTTGCATCAATTTCGTTTTTTTTTCAAAAATTCAATTTTCTAATTTAAATCATCAAATTCAATTGTTCAGTTGAAATTTCTACATTAACATAGTATAAGCAGTAAGTTTCTTCATAAGAGCCGAATTTATATTTCTTCCGTTCAAGTACAATCTATTGATCATTACGTCCTTTGGAATGTGTAAGAATGACAAAATTCATTTTGTACGTAATTTAAATCAATCATTATATTTGTTTTAAGTTAAAAGAAAGAAAAAGTAAATGTGAAAATAAAAAGTAAAAGATAAAAAAATAAGTGAGAAAAAAGAAACAGATTTTGAACTTCGAAAGTAAATATTTTGAATAGTTGAAAAAAAAAATGTAATTTCATCTTTTTTTTTTTTTTTTTTGTTCTTTTTTAGAATGTCATCGATGTCCAATTGATACATTACCAAATTACGGTTATCACTATATTATTTGGAATACACTACCGCCAAATATGTTCACCAAATGTGAATATATTGTTGAAGGTAATAATCCGTTAATATTTCATTTTTCCCATCTATTAATTTAAATTTAATAAAAAATCTGAATTTCTCTTTTCTTTTTTCTTTTAAAATCTAATTCGTTTGCTAGCATTGTTTGCATGAAATTTGAATTTAATCCAAATTTTTCTTTTCTTTTTTTTTTTTTTTGTTTTCTTAAAATCTAATTCGTCTACCAGAATAAAATTGTTTGCATGGAATCTCAAATAAAATTTAAAATTTTCTTTTTTTTTCTCTTTGTTCCCTTAAAATCTAATCCGTCTGCTAGAACAGGATTGTTTCCATGAAATTTAAATTTAATCCAAATTTTCCTTTTCAAAAAAGAAAAAATTTTGTTCTCTTAAAATCTAATTCGTCTGCTAGAATAAAATTAATTGCATGAAATTTAAATTTAAAACCCGAATTTTTTTATTTCGATTTTAGAATCTAACATTTCGTCTTTTTTAAGGAGATTCAATGCGTTGTGTAATTGATAATGCCTGGATACCATCTGGAAGTATGATTCAAAGTTCATCAACACAAGAAAAGGGCATAGCACTTGAACTTGGCCTAAAAATTCAGGATGGCTTTTCAAATCCATTACTTGCATTTGATGAGCTAACATCACCACATAATCCAATTGCACATATTACATTTGATTTTGAAATGAAATGTGCGGATGATAGTTGTGTGCTATATTTTATTGAAGTTTGTTTTTAATAAAAATTTTAAATTCAATAAATTTTGCAGAATTTTAAGAAATTCTAATTTTATATATTATAAAAAACAATTTTTGCTGTAAGTATGAATACAAATTTTTCATAATTTTCGATTTTTTTACTTCTCAAATTATTCTTTTTTTTTTTTTTTTTTTTTTTAAGGATGCACCATCACAATCGTATTATCGTATTCTTGCTGATTTTAGTGGTACACAATATTATCAATCATATTCATATCCGATTGTTTCACCAAATCCAACACAATTTTTATTTATTTTTATAAGGTATCTTGTAAAATTTCAATTTTTTTCATATAAAATATTCTATTTTATCTTTTTTTTCCTTTTTTTTTTGAAAAAATAATATAGAAAGGTTTACAACACATTAATCATATCAAAAGGTTGGTTATCAGGGCAAAGGATAAGAGATGGACAATGCCCACAAGCTCCAATCCTTGCAACATTCCAGACAATTAACATAGATTTAAACATTTTAAACAAAAACTCTATTAGCAATTCGAAAGATGAGAGAACAAAGACCTTTGTGCCCAGATATGGATAAGTGATTCATTTGTCTGAGAAATATTACAAATTTCTGCCGTACGAAATACCTTGAATTATTTCATCATTTCGATTTTACCGGTATTTATATTGTAATTTTTTTTAAGATCAAGAAGTTCCACAAAAGAGGATGTTGTAACAGATCGAGCTTTTATTTATCGTATTAATGTCACCAATGTTGGTGACAAATCTGGTGGTGCATCAACATGTTTACAATGTCCAAAATACAATGGGAAATGTGTACATTGCTTAGTTGGTGAATACATCTCTGAAACAGTAAAATTTTCTTCTTTTTTTTTCCATTTTTCTTTTAAATCATTTGAATTTTCTATTTTAGAAGTTTTTTTTTTTTTTATTTTTTGTTTACAAATAACAGAAATGCATTTATTTTCTTGTAATATAAAAAGAATATTAAATTATTTGTTTCATTTTTTTTTTTAATTTTTGTAAAAAATTATAAATCAAATGGATTGGTACTAAAATATCAAAAGCTTTTTTTTCTTCGCATAAATATATTTATATTTACTTGAATAATCTTATAATATAATCATAAATGGAAATCGAATACATTGTTATCTTTTGAATATGCAACTGGCAAAATATTTGAAAATAAAGAAACAAGATGAAAAAGGAAAAGAAGGTAAGTAATGGATAAATTAAATCATCAGAAATGAAGTAATTAATTTATATTTTTAGAATAATGAATGTAAAAAATGTCCAAATGGATTAATATTAAATACAACAAGTGATCGAATGGGTATCAAAAGTTGTATACCATGTGGTCCTAATCTTATCTCACATGATAGTATACGATGCATATCAGATGGCACATTGATATTGGAAAATTCTGCTATCAACAAAACATATCATTTTAATTTTACCTATTTTTTTAATCGGTATATGCAAATTTTACAATTTAATTTTGTTTAAACTAATTTTGCTGAAAAAAAAAATATTTTATTCATTTTAAATTAATTCTAGTAACATTCTGATTAATTTTTGTATATTTGAATCGATTCTGTAATTTCGCAATTAATTTTATTTATTTAAAGTTTTTAATATGTTTTTAATCGATGAATCATTGTTGTAACTTGTATTTTCATAATAATTTTGAAATAGTTTTTTTTTTTTCAGATAAAAATTTTTCCTTTTATTTTTCTTTTCTTTTATAAAATAAAATATTTGGTGATTTTTTTATGACTGATTAAAATGCATATACTATATTCATCAATATGTAAAAAAAACAAATTAAAATTTAATTAATTAATTATTTGATTTTTTTTTCTTTTTTTTATTTTCAGAACATTTACAGCAGAAGGTGTTAAAGTATTTGCACGTGAAGGTGCTTCATATTTTCATTTATATAATATTTCACTTTTAACTGAAAATGGCGCAAATTGTAAAGAAACTTACGCATCATCAGAATATGCAACTTCTTCTTTATCTTACAGTATACAAACAAATCAGGTAAAAGACTTTTTTTTTGAATCACTAATTTTTTTATATAAATACATTATTAATTTTAAAATTTAAAATTCAGAAAATTGTATTTATTAATCACATGTATAAGTTGGATTAATTAATTTTTGAGATTAAAAAATTCCAATTTGAGTAATTATTTGATTAAATTTGAAATTTAAAATAAAAATATCATTAATTCTCGCAGAATCAAGACGATACCGGATCGGTAAATGCTTACATTTGTCGTTCAACGTCATTTCCGATGCATCCTACCGCAAATGTCACACAACGTCTTTTTTACATTTCACCTGTCGTGTATATTATTTTTATTATTGAAATCAAAATTTGAATTTTTCAAAATTTTTTAATTCCAGAAATTCCGATTCTTTGAAATAAGCTAGCCATTCTTTTTTAAATTTGAATTAAGATTTCGAATTTTTACTTTTTTCATTTAATATTTGTAAATTTATTGATATATTATAAGTATCATGCAGTAACAAATGAAAATTTGTGTAGAATTGGAGATAAAATTTTGGCTATAACATCTGAACGACAGCTGAATAAATATGTCAAATTGACCGATCGAGAATTTGATACCACTGGTTTGTTTAATAATTTTCCTATATATTTTTGAAGAAAATTAAAATGATACCGGAATAATTAAATCATAATTCAAATTAAATTGTTGTAATATAATTATCTCTTTTTTAAGGAAATAATAATACAAATAATGAATCGCCAGATATTCATTTTTTCTTTGGCTCATCTGGGCCATCAACCCAACTTTGCTTACATGGAGTACATACTGCTGTCACATTGAAATGTGATCCACGACAAATTACCGAACCATTGGTAACTAATATTTCGATTTTTGTTAATTTAGTTTGGATTTAAAATATTCTTCTAATATTTTATGCTTATTTGAGGCTAGCTAATTTATATGAATTAAGATATTTGGCGAAATTTTAACAAATCATTTTAATTTATCAACTTTTTGCTTTCATCTAATCTGATTAAATTAAATTTCTTTCTTAAATTAATTGAAATTTGTATAATTTCTTTGGGAAATAAAATTTCCTTTTTTTCAGGTAAAACTTCCAAGTAATTGTCCAGATGGTACTTGTGATGGTTGCTTATATCATATTATCATATATTCATCACATGCTTGTCCAATTTGTACTGATAATGATTATAGTATAATCAGAGGTGAATGCATCAATGGGATGCAATCAGTTCATAGAATACCGGCAAGGTAAGATATCTATAAAACACTAAATTGAATTTTAATTTTGTTCAAAATAATTTAAATGTATTTTAAATTTGTTTTAAACTTTATTTTTAATTTAATTAATTTAAGTTACTGTATTTCTACCGATACGGTAAAAAAAGAACGAACAGAAGCATGCACGACGCTTACTTTACGATTACAACTTCTCATTTCCGGGATTATTTTAACAGTGATTACATTATGTGTTATCATTGTTATGGCTTATCGAAAGAACAGAAGGTTGTTTTTAAATCCCATCCAACGATTGAAACAATTAAATTTCGTCCAAATATTGAAAAAATTAAAAAATTATTTACAATTACGGTTGGTTTTTATTGTGATTATAAATTTGAAATTTAAATTTAATTTTGATTTTTTTTTTTTAAATAAAATTTTTGTGTTAAATATTGATTAATTTTAGTTTGGAATATAAATATATGAAATTGGTCGAATGGAAAGATAATGCGAAAGATTTGAGATTACTTGGTGCTGAATCATGTGGTGTGGAAGATGATGACAATGAAGATGATGGCGAAGTTTAAATTTTTCAAAAAAAAACAATTTTAAATTCAAATTTTAAATTTCTAAGAGTGTTAGCGAAATTTATAAATGTTTATATATTTTAATAAACTGCATTTGTAGGAGCAAGATCGTATATTTTTTGCTCGAAAAAATAGGCGACTTTATCGTGAATATAAGAAAGAACGCAATTTATCTCGTAAAGGTGATCGAGAAGATAGTGGACAAACGCCATTTGTCCCATTGGAGCAAGCTGATTGATCGATGATAGTGATAACAATTACAATCAAAGTTTTCCATCAAATTTTTTATGTCTGAAATGAAAAATGAACATATTTTGGTATTAGTTTATTGCTAAATTAATTCGAAATAATTGATTTAAATTGATGTTATGATACAGTATTATATCTAAAATAAATCCTAAGATTTGAAAAAGAAGAAAAGAATTATAAAGCCAGGAATAAATGAAAAAAGAAACATTTAATTCAAATATATATATTTAATTCAAATATATACGAATTAAATCATATATTTGATAAAAATTATAGAACAGCCATAAAAATATTTTAAGTAAATATATGAAACTATTAGAAATTGCAAAATATGTAATGTTTAAAAAAAAGACATTTACTTTTTGTATTATTTTTATTTTCTAATAAATGAAATCTAAAAAGTAAGAAAACGACATATATATAATATTTTTCACTATTTCGATGTTATTTCATTTTTTTTTTTTTTTTATCAAATTTTAGGAGAAAAAAAATTTTTTAGAAATTTCCCAAAAACTGTTGCATTTTTCCGGTTTATATTATGAATGAGAAATAATTGATCATTCTACATTGATAAGTGATAAGGAATCTTTTCATTTTCTTTTGATTGATATGAATCATATAATTAAAACATATCTTTTGACTATTTCTTATATATTTTTATAAATTTCTTCGTCTTTCTCTGTCCTCACTACGCTCTTTCCATTTTTATCCCGAAAAAAGGAAATGAAATTTGTTATCAGGATTTCGGATCATCCAATAATGATACTAATCATATGTTTAATCTGATTTGCATATCGATTTATCGGATATGATTTGCTTCATTAGCCATCAAACTTTTCCGTATTAGTATTAAGATATTGACAATTTAGAATGCGTCAAGTTTTCGGAATATTTATTCTTTCCGAACTTCATTAAATTGCTTTGAAATCATTGTATTGAAATGGACGGAAAATTTCATCTCACAGTTTACTAATTATATCCGAATAAATCGATTTTTCTTTTTTTATTAAATGATAATTATAATCTTTGTAAAATAAATAAAAAATTAATGTAAATGAAGAAAAAGGAATTTCATTAGTTTCATTTTAACATTTCATTTTCTTCATTATTCATTTTGCGCATTGCTTTCTTTTGTTCATGATTCTATATATTAAAAGATTTGCTTATTTTTCGTTTACATAATTTTTAATTTTACTTACCTGTTTTTTCTTAATTAAAGATCTCTTTTAATAACTGAACTTTGATATTAACATTGTTTAGCTTATCGACGGGTTATCTTATCTTTGTTGATATAATCAAAAGGAAGAGAAAAAAAAAAGGCAAAATAATACAAATGTGTTAGTGAAAACTTTTTTTCTTCAATTCTCTACTTGTAAACTTTCTTAGTTTTTGTTAAATATTAAATTTGCTTAATTTCTTAATTTCTCTCAACTGTAAACTTTTCCTTCTTTTTTCTTTGTTTAAAAACTTGCAAAAATTTGATTTTTTCGAATTATTCATAAAACGATTTCTTCTATTAAATGATTGCTTAAAGCATAGCGAAATTTGAATCTAAAATTATTTGTCATTAATATGAAATTCAAATAAAAGTGGACAAAGGTGAGCTATCATTAGTAAGTTTTTCTTTCTAGAAATTCTTGATGATTGCATAATTTTAGGAATTTTTGATTTTTATAATAAATCAAATTTTGAGACGCAATTATTCCTAAGTTTGTTTTATTAGTGACAATTATTTGCGTTAATAGGTTGCCAGAAATGGAATGACCTATTGGAATAGAATTTGAAAAATGGAATAATTTTTTTGATTTGTAATACCATTGAATTTTGTATAGATGCAATATAAGGATGAATTAAACTTAAGTTTCGGTTCTTTTTTTTATTAAAAAAGCAACAGTGACATAAACAAACAATTGTAACAAAGGATAAACAAAAGCTATGTGAAAATGAATTACATATATGGCAGACTTATTATTATTATTAATATTATTATTATTATTATTATTATTATTATTATCATTATTATCAGTATTGGTATTTATGTGACATTTAAAGACACTTTCAAACAATAAAATCATACATGATACAAATTAGCAATTTATAAGAATTTACATTTCCATAAAAGATAACCAAGAAAAAAAAGACAACATTTGGTTTTTCATTAAGAAATTTAAGTTTAAAATCAGAAATTCGAAATTAAAAATTTAAACTTTTCAGTCAAATATTTGAAAATAGATTAGGAAGATCATAGAAATTAATTGGCAAATAAAAATGCATGCCGAATAATTCATGAAATTTGCATAATATTTGATCGTGTTGCCTTAAAATCTCTAATATTTTGAATAATCCAATTCATCTTATAACTTTAAATTTCACAAAATTAAATTAAGTTAAGGAAGAACGGAAATATATAATGAAGAAATTAAATGAATGATTACAACGATTATATATTATTATTATTATTATGTATGTAATACTAATAAATTTTGATAACATTATAGCAAATATTAGACTATATTTAAAAATTTTTGGTAGAAAAATTTAAATTTCTAATATGAATAATTCAAATTGTTCGGTTCTTCACGGAATAATATCTAAAATCATTTAAAGATCAGATAAGTTTAAGGATTGTGAGCAACAGTTAGGATGGATTTTTTTTTTTTGGTTTAATTTGTTGACATGAAAATTATCAACAATATTAAAAAATAAATTATCATAATTTCGAACTTATCATTAGAAGAAGAAAAAAATCCACTAAATATTACTCTTCCTTTCAGAATTCGTCTAATTTTTATGTTAGCTGTGAAAATTAGTCTAATCGCTGCATTATCAGTGTTAATCATAGAGTTTTTCATCGTGATTCCATTCATCACTACTTATTTATAGATGATAATGCAAAGAAAAAAGTGATAAATGATAAATGACAAAGCTATAAAAGAGATAAATTCAACTGTCCAAAGGACATGGTATGCAAAGGAAGAAAAGAACGAATTTGGTGAAATTATTTGCAGAAATGAAAAAAATCAAGAAACAAAAAAAATAAACAACAATGAATCAAAAAAATAAACTTTAAGAAGAAAGGAAGGGCAGTGAGAAAAAGTTTGGCATACAAAAAAGAGCAGTATGTTAATTTTGGAAAGTACATTTGGTTTCAAATTAAAAAAAAAGAAGAAAAAAAGGATAAAAAGTTTGGAAACGAAAGACAAAAATTAGCACCATCCATAAATTAATTCATGGAAGATGTTGAAATTATTGATTGAATTAATTGAAACAAATTTTCAATTGGTTTGCTTAAATTGTTCAATTCAATCAAGCATGCAAATTTCTAGGCAAATTATTAATTATAATTTTCAGCGGGCACAAAAACCGATTTAATTCCTATTTTCATTCTTTTATACCTTTTTTTTTCCCTTTTGTTCCTTCTTTAATAAATGTTTTATAAATTGTCGTTTTAAAAATTTAAAAAAACTAGAAAAATTAGAAAACTTTTACCCCGTGTTTTTGGGATAAACATCACTGGAAAATATCAGATAGAATCATAATACTATCAAATATATAACATTATCCATCAAAAAATGATAATTTGATAAGAAAATGAAATGATATCAATTCATATTTCCGTGCTCGTTACATAGGTAATATCGGAATTATTATCAGCAAAAAAAAAAAAAAACAAAAAAAGATAAGGAAAAACAGCATAACATAAACAAATTTTTGCATAAATATATTCAGCAATATAATTCGTATATAAATACTCATTTAACTAAGAAACAAATATTACTATAATTATTTAAACATTTCTTTCTTCTTTTTTTTTATCACAAATCTTAAATTTAGCACATTTAAAATACTTGAAATTCATAAATTTAACATAGCTTTCATCATTTTTTTTTTAAATCACCATAAACTATTTTATAATAATATATCCAAAACCAAAATATCGAATAATTGAAGTTCGACTTTTTTCTTGGATATATTTATACTTCCATTCCTTACTTTTCAAATATTTTAATTTAAACTGACCTTTTTTTTAGGAAACAAACAAAACTTTTGACAATTAGTTATTTTCGTATGAATAAAGTTTATAACTTAATACGGGGCATTTTTCCTTTTTTTAAATTAAATTTTAAAAAATGAAAAATTGAGAAACAATACATTTACTTATACTTTATCTTTTATTATGAAAAGCTTGTTTAGTGATCTTTAAAATTCATAAATGAATGAATCTGGATAATTGTCTAATTTGCAAATTGATAAATTTCAGTGATAGGATAGAATTGAAAAGTAATTATTAAATATCAGAAAAGATATCAGTTTCGAACAACATCGTTATCATAAGTATTATTGATAATATGTTATCATGAAGAGATGTTGTGCTCTTCATGATATAAAATTAGCAAATTCCAATTTCTTCATGTAATATATCTAAATTTAAAAAATTAAATAAATATAAATCTATTTAAGATTTCATCATGAGAATGATGTAAATGGACGAGAAAATTTGATAGTAAAATTTGAAAAAAAGAAGATTCTGGATGAGATTCAATGATTACGGTAAATATCCTGGAACTGTTTGTTAAAAACTATCCAGAATACGGGCAATTCCCGAGATATTTCTTGTCGAGATCAATGAATAATCCTTTTGACAAAACGATTTGCAGTCCAGTGCAACTTATCTTCATTTATTTCCGCATATGATACACCACCATTGTTGTCATTATCATTTTTATCATTTGAAGCATCAATTCTGGAAATTTAATGAATTATAGTTTTGCAAAAAATAAAAAATGTAACAATTTAAAAAAAAAAATTTTGTGCCTTTTCTATTTTCGCTTTAAAAAAATTTTTAAAATTATTGTTACAAGCAAGATCACTCTCTCGCTTATATTCTCACTGCATTTTTACAAAATTTATTGAAATTAAAAAATAGAATTTAAGAAAATTGAAAAAAAGACAAAGACTGAAAATAAGAAATCAAAATAAGAAATGAAAAAAGAAGAGGAAAATTTAGTGATAACAGAAATAAATAATATAAATGAAATGATTGATATACTTGGTTAGGCAAAAATATAATTAGTAAATACGATTCGGAATCGAATTTGAAGTTCGTTTTTTCCGGAATGCAGCCCGTTCCATACCATTTTCATTTGACTATAATAATTCATATGCATACTGGTAGATAAATTTCTTATTCAATTTTATTATTAATTTTATTACAAATAATTAGTATATAAATCTCAGTATACATATTTTAGTATAAATTCTGATATGAATAAATCTATGAATTTTGGTATTACTGAAGTATAATTTTAGTATTTCGTACAAAAGATATAAATTTTAGTGTAGAAACAGCAATTATAATTTTATTTTATAATGCAAATTTGAATTTTAATTCCCATTCTTATTATGCTAATTTAAAATTTAACTTTGTTTCATTGCCTTTCTTTCGTAGCAAGTTTTACAAAGGAAGAAGGAAGGAAAAAAAAAAACAAATTTCGGGTAAATTTTGATCAATGCTGATAATAACTTGAAGCATAGAAAAGGAATTAAATACTAAGACTTATTTTTAGGATAAAAAATTCGTTAACAGGAAAGAATTTATCAGTGATTAGATACCGCATGCAAGTATTTATTAGATTAAAAATTCATTCCCATTTTTTGATCTTACACATATGTTGCTCGAACATTTGACTGAAAATTTCACCTGCTGATTTAGTTATATTACTAATAATACAAAAAATTGCTTATATATTAAAAATTTTAAAGCTCAATTTTGAAAATTAAGTTAATTGAATTTTATTTTCAATTTTAAATTCGATAAACAAATAAATGTACAATAACTAACATCAAGTGGTTTCCATGCACAATACGGCATTGGTAAACCATCGGGTCCTGTTGGACATGGTGCATCCAAACCGGGAATACCCTGAAAAATAAACTTGATTAAGTTCGATTAACTTAATTTTCAAAACTAAATTTCAAAATAATTTGATAATAAATACTAGCATGCAGTATCTAATCACTAACAAAATCTTTCCTGTTAACGAATTTTTTTTTTTCCTGAAACTGTTCATCTTTTTTTCTCATGGTACTCAAAATTATAAAACGCCTAAAATAGGCTGGAATTTTTTTTCCAATTCATCGTATAAAATTTAGCATATATATTAAGTTAAAAAATTTTCCGATAATATACCTGTTCGCCTTTTTCACCTTGCAATCCAGGTAGGCCACGTGCACCATGCTCACCTGGTAGTCCTCGATCACCAGGTGGACCACGTGCACCCTGAATGAAACATTTCACGAAAATAAACAATTAGAATAATTTACTTCTTTAATTACAAGTATTAGTTGAAAGAATGAAATTTGTCAATTAAAATATGATTCTTATATAATTTATAGATTTGTAAAATGAAAAAAATTAATCATTCAAATTATGTATATACATACAGGTAATCCAATATCGCCTTTCAATCCTGGTGGTCCAATTGGTCCAGGTTTACCCTGTAACAAAAAAATTGATAATTAAATGTGATAAAATGATAAATTATTTAAAATATTATCATTAAAAAATATCACAAAACATTCAATTCAAAAACTTGATGACAATAAAAAACATGCCATGCAAAAACTATGCATATCCAACTAAACAACAAATTGTGCGCCAAACTAATAATTATCACCAAAAACGGTACAATGCATTCAAATACACTTGTCGTCTTGCACAAATATTCGGAAGCATTTTATCTTTTATTTTTATCTTTGTTTTTTTTTTTTTTTTTTTAAAAAATTTTGAAATTTGCAAATCTGAAATTGTAAAACGGATTTTTTTTCTTTTTTTCAAAAAAAGGACAAAAAAGATCAAACATTCAGTGATCAAATCCATATGTCACCCAAATAAAAGATGACAAGCCAACAAATTAAGCAGATGAAAGAGTTTTGATCAGCGAAAATTCCGCTGCAAGTGAGAAATTTGCGATTAGAAATTGATAAATTGATAAATCACGAGAATTTAAATATTTTATTGGTTTTATTTCTTTTTTTTTTTTATTTTTCGTTTCATGAATGTTTTACCATATAGTATGAGATTTCTTCATTCTTTTTTTTCCTAGAAATTAAGCATTACCATTTTAAAATTTTATACTAAACTATAAAAATTGAAAGTTTAAATTTGAAAGTTCATGTAGATGACATAATTTTGATTAAAAATTTCACATAAATTAATAAAGATAATTCGGGAATAACATGGATTAACCGTGAATGATACATTGATAATAGCCCTACTGATATATGAACAAAAAAGATATTAAATACTTGAATATTTGGCTAATATATTAAAAAGGAATAAAATTCTGTATTTGTTTCGAATTTTTAAATTCAGTTTTCCTCTAACCTGTTTGCCTTCTATTCCTGGCGATCCTCGTATTCCCATTGGTCCTGGAGGTCCCTAAATTTACCCAAACTATTAAATTATTTAATATTAATTTTAAATGAACAAATAAAAAATTCCAGGGAAAAGTTTTGAGATTTAATTTTAAAAAATTGAAAAAAAAATTTTGTAAAATATTTGAAATATCATAGTTGTAAAAATATAACATACAGGCAAACCAAGTGATCCAGAAACACCGGCTAATCCTTGCTCTCCTTTTTCACCTTTCATACCTGGAGGTCCAGGTAAACCAGGACTTCCCTAAAATTTATTTGTTTAAATTTCCGGTTATTCCTTATAAGCTGATGCAGAGTGATATTTTAATTCATACTCGAGGTCCGGGTGGTCCTGGAACCGTAATTGATGATGAAGCGGTCGCTCCAATTACAGCTCCCTGAAATTTTGATTTTTTGGAAAAGTTTTTCGGTTTGAAATTGAAGAAATTATCAATATTTTTCATCACTTTATGTCCAAGATAAAATTTGAAAGTGCAGAAAAAATTTAGCATATAATATTAAATTTTGAGAGGTAAATTTATTTCAGTAAAGTGAAATATATCCTTCTATAACATTAGAAAAATTAATTAAACTTACCGATGATCCTGGCAATCCTGGTGGACCGATTAATCCAGGTGGTCCAATTTCACCACGTTCACCTTTTGTACCAGCATGGCCTGGTAAACCTTGAGGTCCACGTTCACCACGTAATCCTTCGTCACCTTTTGGACCCTAACAATTTGTGCATATCATTTGATCGAATAAAAAAAAATAAATTTGCAATAAAAATAATGAAATAATTTAGTAAAAGAAAATGAAAAATTTAAACGTACTCGTGGTCCAACCGGACCCGGTGGTCCCGGTAAACCAGCAATTCGTACATGTTGTTGTACCATTGGTAATAATTTTTCAATTAAATTTTCCTCAGTCACATTTAAACAATCTTTACCCTGAATAATAAAACACCGAAAATGATAAATTTAAAATATTAAATTTTCTTTTTCTCTCCTAAAAAAAAAAAAAAAAACTTCGAAATATTACAAATTTGCATATTTTAAACTCAAAACTTAAAAATTTTATCATAATTAATTTTACAACTAATTTATTATTTATATTTTTTGTCAAGAAAACAGAAGAAAAGAGAGAAAAAAAAGATCCAAATTGGTTTTTGCTATTAAAAAAGAAATAAAAGAAAATTAAAAGGAAAAATTATCAAAAAAGCTTACCTGTATGTAAATAACAACATGCTTTCTAAATAAAATAAACAAAAAAGTTTCTTTCAAAAATTTTTTTTTCCTTTTTCTCAAAACAACACATACAATTCATGCAAAAAAAAGGCATGCTAACAAATATTTACAACAATTTATATACGTACGTTTGGTTAGTAAACAATAAATTAAAAAGAAAAGACGTAAACAAGAAGAAACGAGCAAGTTTTTATTTTCCAAAAAATTTCAATTTTTTTCAAAATTTCCGAAACTTTTTTTAGATGTTTTTTTTTCTTTTTTTCCTTCATAAACAGAAAAAGTTAAAAGTCAAGGAGAAAAAAAAGTATAAAGAAATGAAACAAAAACTCACTTTCTTGCCACGTTTGCCGATGTCACCTTTGGGACCTGATTGTCCAGGTGGACCTATTGGACCTCGGATACCCGTATCACCCTGAATTCTCTTACGTCTCACTATACCTATTTGTTAGGTGAGTTTTCTTATCACAGCATACTGATTACTGATTAATTGAAATTTTTGGAAAAAATAATCAATAAATTTTAAAATTGACGATCTTTTTTTTTTTTTTTGTTAACTTTACAATCTTGACAGCGACAAACAATCGGAAAATTGAACACGAATGGACTAATTTTAAGAGAGATGATAAATATTTTCCGGAAAGGACTGTAACAATTTCCATTTTTGATAATTCAAATGGAGAATTTTAATTTTTATTTTTCTTTCTCAAATTTCAATGATTTCTAAATTCGGAAAACGAAAAACGTAAACAAACCTTTTCACCTTTTTCACCCCGCCGTCCATCTCGTCCTGGTGGACCCGGTGGCCCAGCAATAACTTGTGTTGTCCTTGCTGATGTTGCCGTAACAACACCGGGAGGTCCCGGTAATCCCTGCATACCAATTTCTCCCTTTTCACCTCTTTCGCCCTTCTCTCCCTGGAAACGATTGTTGGAATTTTTCTTTTTTTTTTTTTTTTTTTCTGGAATACTTAGATTTCATTTAATTTTCAAACCAAAATTTTACCATTTTTTGCAGTCTTCAAACTGATTAATTAGCAAACGAAATAGTCTGTTATTTCCTTTTTTTTTTTTTTCGAGAATTTCTCGAAGTACTTTTCTGACTTAATTAGTTATTGTATTCCTTTTTTACGTGCTTTTTAATGGAAATTTAAATTAGTATTTAATCAATATTCAAAATTCTGCAGTAAATGAAATTTTTCATTTTTCTCTTTTAATTTTTTTTTTTTGAAAAATACCAAATACTAAAATGCCATATGGTTTCAAAACTTTGCACAAAAAAAAAAAAAGATGGAATGCGATAACACAAGTAAGATTCATCATCGCATGCAAATGAATTACCGGTATTCCTCGTTGACCTGGATTGCCGGTTCTTCCGATTCTTCCTTCAGCACCATTTTTGCCGGGTAATCCTGAATCACCTTTAGCTCCCGGAGCACCTGGAGGTCCGGACATACCTGGTGGACCTCGTATTCCAGGCGCTCCTGGTTTGCCCGGCGGACCGATTATAGCTTCTGAATTTTTCTCTACATACTTTGAAGTAAGGCCTGGTGGTCCACGTTGTCCTGGCGGTCCAGGCTCTCCCTAATTGGTTTTGTGCAGTATAATTTAACGATATTACGATACAACGAATAACATGCAGGTAGCTATGAGCAAACAATTTTAATAACATTATCATTCATGACTAAAAATAGAACGGCACTAAGCCACAACATAGAATTTTACTGAAATAAAATTGGAAAAAAAAAACAAATCTGAAATTCTCTATCTTTAAACTTCGAATAAAAGAATACCTTTAATCCAGGTGGTCCCATGGGACCAGGTTTACCCTGAATACCAGGTTTACCGGCTTCACCTTTGACTCCAACTCGTGATTCACCATCAAAACCTGGTAGTCCTCTTTCGCCTTTCGGCCCTGATGGACCCGGTTTCCCAGCATCACCAGGTGGACCAGGCTTGCCCGGTGGACCAGGTGGACCCTGCGATGGTGTGTTTGTATTTAAAATATCGATTAGCTAAACGATCATTAGAAAATCACAAAAAAAAAAAAACCTCTATTGGATCGGTGTAATAATAATAAACATTAATATTATTTTATAAATTAAATAAAAATAAAGACCACGCTTGTCTGATATAATTTCTTATCAGAACCATCATTATCAATATTATCATTATCGCCATTATTATTATAATCAGCAGTATTTTTATCTTAATTTTAAGACAAACAATTTTTTTGAACTGTATGAAATTTGAAAATTTACTTGGATGAGTACTGGTGTTACAGAATCGGCATTTCCAACCTATAAAAATTAAAATTTGAAAATCCAATTTAGAAATTTTCTAAATAAAAAAATTGAATCCACTTTTTACTTTATTGATACTAATTTTCATGTATTTTATCCTTCACTTCTTGTTTTTTTTTTTCTTTTTTTCTAAAGGTAAATTAAAGTAGATAAAATTAAATTAATTTCAAAACCACCAAGTAGTACATAATATTATAAATTCATGGAAATTAAAAATATTAGTAATTCTTTTTTATTATATATGAATAATTTGGAAAATTATTTGGTTGACTTTATAAAATGCTTCTTTTTTTTCCCCATGATAATATGAAATAAATAAATTCAATTTGCAAGAAATTGACAGGTTCAATAAAAAAAAAAAAAAGAAAAAAAAATATGAAATAAAACTTTTCTGCAAAAAAAAGAGATCCAAAAATTGGAAATGAAATAAAAATTCAGAAAAAAAATGGATTTGAATTTAAAATTTTTGTAAATGTGAGAGAATTTAATACTGAGTTCAAAATCTGAAAAATGAAGAACAAAATAGTTCATCCAATTACGGAATGAAAGGAAAAGTATGATAATGGGTTGCAACTTCAACAAATATACTACCAAAAATTCAAAATATGTAAAAATACTAAAATAACAACAAAAATAATTCATTTGAATTCTATGCTTAGTGGAAAAATAATAATGATGAATTATAATAATGTGGTATGATAGTGATAATGATAACAGCACAATATTCATACCAATTTATTCTCTAATACTCGAATTATGATATCAGTTTTATTATGAAAGATAAATTATAAGCTATTTCATATAATATTTAATGGTTTTATCAGTAATTTATCTGCCAGTTTCAGGAATTAAAAAATGCGAGATATTAAATTCAAATTTTTTCGTATTTGTATATTTTTTCGTTTGCTTTTTCTTTTTTTTCAAAACTTTAACAGATTTTTTTTTCGAATTGATGAAAATTGCAATATGCAGAAGAAATTTGTGGCTTTTAATCAGATCGAATTCAATCAATTCATCGAGTTCAAGTATTCAATTTAATAATTAACAACTTGATATCGTTTTTTTTTTCTGCTATAGATTTCTTAATATCAATTATATCTTTAATAGAATGAATTAATACATAATGAAATAATACTTGTATTTTGCTGAGAGCAGCCGAATAACCACGTTCACCTTTAGAACCGGGATATCCTGGTGGCCCCATTGGGCCACGCTCACCTCGTTCACCTTTTGGTCCCGGCATACCCTAAAAGATTATTTCTCATTCAAATTCCATTGCAAACTTTTAATTTGATAATTAGTTAATTAAAAAAATGGGACAATTTTTGATCAAATTATCATTACGATCATTTTCCAGAATTGTTATCATCCCCTATCGATCGATGATGAATATGATTGTTTTCTCTTGAAAAGCTTTTGCTACAAATGATATCCCGCAGCGAAATGTCTCGGTAATTTGATGGATTTCCCATTTTTGTTCTTTTTTTTCCTTTTTTCTTTTTTTATGACACCAAAGATCATTACGCAATACATTGTTGACATTCAGAGATTTGTTACCCGTATAAACTATATTAATTAGTTGGCATAATAATTAAACGAAGTTTAATCAATTGGAAATAAGCATTCATCGTCAATTGATTAAACTCATGACCTGAATTGATATGGTAATAAAATTATTTTCAGATTTCATTCATTCAACTTCTACTTAAATTAAAATTAATTTAATTTAATTAATTTTATCCATACTCAATAATTCAAATTTCCTTCATTCTCTGATTTCATGCCATAAAGTTTATAAATATTTCCAATAACTTACCGCAACACCTTTTGGTCCATCTAAGCCAATTGGTCCCTAAAAATGAATTATTTGTAAATTTAAAATATTATTTCAAAAAATTGAAGAAAAAATTAAACTTTTCCTTATATATTTGATATTTTAATTAATATTCAATATGCAAAACAATAATTTTTATGCTTACCGGAAAACCAGGATATCCACGCATACCTTTCGGTCCCTAAAATGGATTATTTTTAAATTAGTTTCGAAAAAAAAAAGTATTAATGATTAAAAAATGATTGGAATAATTAATTTGAATGCAACGGCAAACGATGACACAATCCAAACAGCACGATATAGAAGAATCAGAAAAAAAAAACGATGAAAAGCTTAGTAAAATATGCTTACTTGCAGCATGCTTAAATTATTGAAATATAAATTTGCGAGTGAAAAAAAAAAAAAAGGATTATTACAAAACCGAAATATATCATCACATCAAGCAACTTTCTATACGATAGTTTCATAGGTTATTGATTTTTCAAAAAGAAAAGAATTGAATTATCGATCGTTTTGAAATAAATTATCAACCACTTTAATTTTTTTTTCTTTTATTCAAAATGAAAATATGGAAAATTCAAGAAGCATAAAATTTATGTCAGTTTACGAAGAAAAAAAAAAAGAAACAACATAATTCATTCAATAACTGCTTTTCTTTTGACAACGAAGACAGTAAAAAAAAAAAAAGGACTGGACTGATGAACGTAAATGATAAGAAAGAACACAACATACAGGTGGCCCCGGTGGTCCCGAGATACCGCGGAGTTGTATAGCTTGTCCACTAGGTGTGTATAAAAAACCAAATGATCGTAATTGACGACGTAATGACTGCTTCAAAGGCTGCAATTTTTACCCAAAATGAAAACAATATTTATGCATAACCATTTTTTGGACAATTCTTATCACAAAAAAAAAACTTTAACATATCACGAAAATATTTTTATCAATCATGCAAGCATATTTTCAGTATAAGTGTGTGTATATGTAAAATAAAATGGAATAAAAATGAAGTGAACTTAATTCAATTTAACTTAAAATTATGTTAAAATTTGAAAAAAATGAAGGTAAAAAACTATGAACACTCTTGAATAACTTAAAAATAACTATAATAGAATTGCTTTACTGATAAATAAACAAATAATTGTTAATTAATCATGCTTACAACACAACAATTAACACATCGAAATTTTATGAAATGAAAAATTGAAAAAAAAAAAAAAAGAAAAAAATGTGGAAGAAAATAAAACATACTCTTGATCCTGGCATTCCTCGTTCACCTTTTCGACCTAAAAAAATAAACAAAAAAAAAAAATTATTCTTTTTCCAAATTTTAATTCCATTCTTTTGTGTTTTACAAATTACAAAAGTTTTATTTTGCATTTGATTACAAGTATGTTTGTCTAGTTTTTTTTTTTTAAATTTTTTTTCCAAACCACTTCAAGATTTAAGTGTTATTTTAATTTGATTAGTTATTTTATCGTCGTTTAATGTTGGAATGTAGTGAATGGGTGGAGGAAAAGAAGAAAAAAGTTTTTCAGTAGAAAAAAAAAATTTCTGCAAAAACACTGCAAGGCTTTTCGAAGATGAAAATTTTCACATCAATAAAATTTCCTTCCCGAACAAATACACCAATTGCTTCTTCATTTGCTAACAATATATGGTGATAAATTAGTAAAAAAATTTTGGAAAAAAGAAAAATTAGAAAAAAAAAAAAAAACATTGCATCGTAGCGGTCAGTACAAAGAGATTTTTTTTTTTGGTAATGGTTAAATTAAATTTTTGAAAACAATTCCCATTATTCGGAATAAAAAGAAATTTTTTTTTTTTTTGCGCAAAGATAATAATCACATTTCCAGGAATGTTTTTTTTTTTTTCTTTCATAAATTAATTTTCAATTCTTCAAAAATGCTTTTAATGAATTTTTAATATATCCGATCGTATAGTTTTAAAGTTTTTTGAAAAATTCATGAAAATGAAGATAAAGAGATACCTGGTGGACAGTAACATTTGTTATTATTATCATAGTTTTCTCGAATATTCCGACCATCATTGTTAGCTTTTGACCTTCGATGCCTAATAAACTGAAAAGTTAAAAAATTTTGATCACCTATGTTAGCAAGATTTTCAACTGCTCTTCGATAATATAAAAATATTTTTTAGATTTAATTGTTCTTTAAATTCATTTTTTTTTAAATCCAATTTTTAAGTGAGAAATTTTTTCATAAAATTATTTTATCGTAGATTGATTAATTTTCATTCATTTATTTATTTATTTTCTTCAAGATTAAAGAAATTATTTGTTTATAAATGCTAGATCCTGAAATGATCCTTGCTCGCCAGTTTTTTTTTTTTTTTCTTGAAGTATCACTTAAAAAGTTTTATTTTTGACCATAAAATAAGTGGTCACATTTTTTTCGCTGTTTTTTTTTTTTTTTTTTTGGTTGAGTTAATGATAGTCAATTTTCTTTTCAAATTTTTTTATTTCATCTCAAAATGTCATTTTTACGAGGAAAAAGTTTCATGGGAAAAAAGAGAAAAATTTTTGTAAAATTTTTTTTTCCCCTCTCATCCATTATTTTAAATTCATTGTTCATTTTTTTTAGCGTTAAAATTTTTAATTTAATTCCGTATAAAATCAAGCATTTTGAAGTTAAATTTCAATTGACTTGACTAAAATAACATTCTTTATCGGATCAGATAGCAATATTGATTGATGATCAAGAGCTTCATTAAATTAAATAGGACAAAGCAAATATTCGATGATATAAAAATGAAATTCAGCAAAATTTAGCGCTAATTTGCATTTTTTTCTTTATTCGCTTCTTTTTTTTCTCACCAAATTTTTGTTTAAAAATGAAATTTTTGGAATTTTCGCTCATCATCGATCAAAATAATCTCGTCAGATCAAAAGAGAAGTAGTAGAGGAAGCAAATTTTCTTCTCAACTACTAATTTATCCAAAAATTCCAATTTAATTAATTATTAATAATTATCTGACTATTCCGTAACTTATCGATAACTTATAATGACATCAAATTCCAAAAATTCAAAAATCCAAGAAATTATTTTATTTCTACTAATATTTCAAATTTTAATTTTTTCTTGTTTTGTATTCAAATAATCATTTTGGGCTTTTTTTTCAAGTATCTAAAATTTTGAAAAATTAAGAATTTTAATAATTGCGGATTAATTAAGCAAGCAATTAGAAAAACGACGTTTCGCTAAAATTTAAAATGTTGAAAAAGTTGATTTTCAAAGTCTTCCAATTTATATCATTTAGTAATATATTTTAATTCATATTTAACAATTCAAACATGTAATTAATTGTACATAAGTCGAACTAAATTGTTTGTTCCATTTATATGTTTGTTTATTTATTCCCTCAATTTTTCTACTTAACTTTTTTTTTCTTTTTCTTTTTAAAATAATTATTGATGGAATGAATTGATTTCAAATATGAAAAAGTGTAACTTTTCAAGACCTTTTCTGCTTTGCATGTTTTATTTTAATGCATAATTCTGTTCAAATTTATTTGATTGCTTTAAAAAATTATTCCCAAAAAAACAAACGAAAAAAAAAAACTTTTTTTCTTTTTCTGATCATTTATTTTTCAAAATTCTGATCATTAATTGGTGATAATGAAAAATGAAAAACAGACGTATCAAATATATAGATAGATAAGTAATAGAAATAATGTATCAGTAATATAAGTTATTTATAAGTAATATATAGGTTATATAAAATTATCTGTAAGTAATTTGTAGGTAATATAAGTTATCTCATCTAAATTAATCGAAATAATGAATAAATAATATAAATTCCTGTGATGAGCAATATATAGATAATATAAATAATCTATAACTTATAAATAACACGTGTAAATAAGTTACCTAAATGTATAAGTAAATATAAGTAAACAATAGAAATAATATATATTATTTGACAAGAATATCTAAGTTGTAACGCTAAGAAAAAATGTTGGAAATTAGTGATCGGTTATGGACGTAACCTGAGATTATGCAAATTAAATGGGTATTAAAGAAAGGAAGAGAAGTACTACATCTGGTCTTTGTTTCAAACAAAGTAAGAATTGAAAAAGATCGATGTTGATCAAATTTCAACCTATCTATTACTAATCAATAATCTATTCGTTATCATTTAAGCATCTTTAATGAACTAAATTTGCTCAAACTAATAAACAATTGTTTATTAAAACTTTACGAATTTAAAAGTATCCAATTGCTTTTCAATAATGTTATTCGTCACAATCTTGACATCTTTAATCAGTTTAATTTGTTTGAACTAATAAATAATGATTGAAACTTTACAAATTTCAATTCAACATATATCTATTATTCATCAATAATTTATTCGTTATCATCTAAGCATCTTTAATCAATTGGAATTTGCTCAAGCTAATAAGCAATTATCTATGTTAAAATTTTGCTTTACACTTTTCCATAATTTGTTTGTCTTTCATACTTTCTTAGAAGTATATGAAATAAATTTATTTTAAAATTTTTAAAATTCATTAATTTTAATAAAAATTGATATCAAAATTTTATATCTCAATTATTTAAAAATAAAACAAAACAAAACAAAAAACAATTATAATAAAAATCAAAATAAAATCCCACTTTTTTTTTTTTTTTTGTTTTTTTCTCTCATTCTTTTTGTCACCACTTTCATTATTTTTCAATTTTGTCATATCTGTTAATTGAACCGTAGAAAGCAATGAACCGAACAAGATACGATAATATTATCATAAAAAATATTCATCCCTTTCTTTATCTAACTAAATTCTTTTCAGCAATTTATTGAAAAAAACAGCATATTTTCAAGTTTTTTTTTTTCAAATTTTCAAAGTTTACTAAAACTTTCAAAAATTTTCTTTCCAAAACTTTTAAATTTCAAAAATTTTTTCATAACGAAAAAAAGAAAAAACTCATATGTTTTATGAAATGAGAATTTCCTTTCTTTTTCTTCTCTTCTTCTTCTTCTTATTATTATTATTATTATTATTATTATTATCGTCCGATTGGAAATAAGAGAGGGAAAATGAAGAAAATCCTGAGAAACTGGAATAACCGGGAAGAATGAGATGTCGGGAAAAAGCGGGGGACCGGGAGAAAGAAAGAAAGAAAGAAAAAAGATTAAAAGGAGAGGAAGATTTGTGTCCGATAATGTTTTTTTCATGAATAATTGATGCAATAAATGAAGGTTGATGACGCCGGTATGGCGTGTCCACGATCCGATAAGAGGAAATTAATCCTTGTAAAGTATTACATCTTTCTGTCTTTCAAAAGGTTGCTGATTGATTTGTTGGAAACCTTTCCAACTTTTTCTCTTCATTTCATCTCTCTTTCTCAAATACCTCTCTCTCCCTCTCTCTCTCTCTCTTCCAAATCTCGCCTTAATAGAAAAAAAAGAAAATCTCTCTTCTCAAACCGATGAAATTGTCTCTTTTTTTGTCTCTTTTTTAAACCTTGCATGACCTATGATAATGACCTCATCTTATCTCTTGTCCACTTCATTTTTCCATCCTATCATTTGATAATTAACCAAATGCCGCAAAAAAAAAAAAAAAAAAAATATCTTCATTTCCATTAATATATGATCATAAATATCGCATTATTACCGTTGAAATTTTAATATAATTTACCGTATCTTTTATTTACCATATTTTCCAAATAATATCTACAGTACCTCCTATTTACCGTATTTTTTAAATACTATCTATTGTATTTTTATTGGTAATCTTTTTTTTTTCTCTCACTTATTATCACTCATTTTACTTCTATCCATTAGCAATATTAAAATTTTATTTTTCATTTCAAATTAAAATTTTATCGTAATTGATTAAAACACGAAAAAAAAAATTCTATCTTGAATGCTTTCGTTGGATTTTCTTTTCGATTGATTTATTTAAAAAAAAAAAAAAAAAAAAAAGAAATGATATAAAGTACTTAATTTTTTTCTATTTTATTATGATAATTTTGTAGATTAAGAAGGAAAGAAGGCATCAATGATATAATAAATCTTTTCGACTAAAACGACTTTTGCTAATTAATTAATTTCAAATCTCTTTTTTCATTTACTCTTGGAATTTTGAAGAAAAAATGCGACAAAAATTAAAATTTGATATTAACTTTGGTATGAATCAAATATTTCAGATTGAAAAAGGCTTCTACAAACAGCAAAAAAAAAACGGTTGAAAAATCAGGATGATCTCCGGAAGCAATTAATTAAGAAAGAAAGTTTGCTGTTGAGAAAACTTTACATACATATAACCATTTTCACTCAATTTGAACAGTTGGTTTAAAACAGTAAAAATTCGTTTAGTTTCAAATTTTTTTGTAATGTAAAAGAAAAAGTTTAAAAAAGGTACAATAATTTTGCATGCAAAATAAATATTATTACTGCACTATCAATTCTTTTTTCTTTTTTTTTTTTGCTTTTTCCATTATTGTATATAATAATATTTTAAATCAATTAAGATAAAAAAACGAAAGAAAAACTGATTACTCAATTATTTATTTTGCAAATTTTGAACAATTTATAAATAACAATTAATTTGTAGCCAAGTTAATCATTATATCTTAATAACTAATTTTATATTCTTAAGTTTGTCTATGTGGTATAAATTACATATAGTGATACTATCTATGCATAATTTATATAATTTAATTAATTAATTGATCAACTAGTTATTTGTTTATCATAAATTTTGGAATTTCAATTCAGATATTTATATTTTCATCTCGAAGTATAATAGAATTTGATAATATCGGTAGGCAGTATAATGTTGTGGAAGATACAAACAACAAATTGATTAATTAAATTAATTAATTAATTAAATCATACAAAAACTATATATAGATAAAATCACCACATATAATTTATACCAAATAAATACGTTAAGTTTTTCTCTAAATATAAAAGATATTTTTTTTTTTTTTTAAAGAGAAATTATTGATCATTTTGTTTTAGCAAATTTATTATATAATTCATATTTATTCTTCTTTTAATTACTAAATAAATAGTTTATGTTAGTCTCACTATATTTCAATAAGGCTGTCTGCTTATTTAAATTGAAAAAAAAAAACATTTTAAAACATATTTAACTGAATTTTAACAATCTTATCACTAGTCCCGGAAATTAAAAAAAAAAAATTATCACTAGAGTAATTTAAAAAAAAATCTTGCAATTTAATCTTGAACCCCTCTCAAACATCACCCTGGTTATGATTTTTCCATCTTCCCACTCCCCTGAACCCCGCATTTATCCGTTCTTCCATTTCCCCGACTTTTGAATTTCCCATTTTTCCTTCCTTTATAATCTTTTTACAACTTCTCCCGCTATAAAATATCACATCAATAATATTTTTACATCATCAAAATGCTGCTTCTTATGATTTTTAGGAAATTTTGAAATAGAACAAATTATTCGCTAAATTTCAATTCGTTTTTCATTTTCAACCAATTTATTCATTCAAAATAATTTTGCATGAAATGGAATGGAGAAAATTTTTAATCGAATTTTTAGCAAATCCCAAATGAAATTTCAAGTTTCAAGAAGGCAAAAAAATTTGAAAAAATATCTGTCAATATTTGAGATATTTTCAAATATCTTTGCATTGGTGGTTACTTTTAATGTTTAGAAAAATTTTTGGAATTTAAAGAGAAAAAAAAGAAAAAAATTGGATGGTAATTTTTTTTTTCTCCAACAATTTTCTTTTTAAAAAAAAAAAAATCACACATAATTTGTTACTTTTAAATTAATTAATGGATAATCAGAAGCATAAATTCTTCCTTTTTATTCAAGTCCATCCATTACGAATGTTTGCATTTTCAGTTGTGTAAAATTTCAAACGATTTCGTCTAACAACCATTAGAAAAGTGTAAAAACAAAAAAAAAAGAAAAAAAATTTGAATTATCTTTTTAAAAGAATTTTCGTTTTGTTTACATTATTTATGAAATGAAAGCTTTAACCAAAGATCTGAATAAACGGAAAGAAATCTTAACAGGATTATGAAATAGATATTAAAAGCATTTTTCCAAAAATATTTTTTCTAGTTTTATTTTAAAATATTCTAATTTAAATTTAATAAAATTCTTCTGTTAGAATAGCGAAAGAAAAAAAAAAAATGAAATTATCAAATTGTACGTTGATTGAAGTGTTCAATGCATATTTCTTATCGATTAGTAAAAGTTAAATGAGTAAAGACAAAAAAAAAAAAAAAAAAAAAAAGAAGAAAAAGGTAGCATAAATTGCTTCATTTAAATACGAAAAAGTTGAAAACAAATGTACGAATTTAAATCCTGAAATGTAAAAAAGTTTAGACTGTTTCATTTGCAAAACAAAAAAAAAAAAAAAAAATTTCTTGAAAAATTTTAAAACTTATATTTTAAAAAATATTTTTTTTTCCAGCAAATTAACAATTTGATACATTTCTGACAGAGCTTTCATCAATTCTTGCGAAATTTAGCTTTTCTTTCACTCAAAAATTTTAGTTAATTAAATTTAAATTAAGCTAGAAGAAATAGGGAAGGATAAAAATGATGGGAAATTCTTAATGATTTAAAAATAAAGTATTACTAAATTGATATTAAACTATTTTCTCGGTATATTTAGTAATCGAATCAGCCAAAAATTGTCCGGTAAAAATTAATTTTCATAATTAGGTATAATTAGGTAAAAGTGTTACATAATTTAATTTATTTCCATATTTTTGCCTCTTTTGATAATTAATTAACATTAATATTACGATATGTTTGATTGATAATACTTTCTAGCTAAGCAATAATGAAAAGAATTCTGAAAAGGACATGTTCCTACTAAAAGATTTGCTAATTTTGATTTATAATTTTACAGAATTTCAAAAAAAAAAAAGAATTTTTAAAAAAATGAAATAAATAAAATAATTAAACTTAAAAAAGTATGGGATACCTGTATGGAGTGAGCAGAATTAAGTTCAATCCTTCGAATTCGATAATCTAATCGATTGATCCTTAGATGTTGAAGCACCAAACAACCCGCAATACATAACAAAACAAAGGCAGCAGCAACTTTTAATAATATATTAATCGAATTTCGATCAATTTGTAAATAATGATAGCTTGATCCGAAAGCTGATTCATTAGGCTTCTGTTTTATCTTCTCGTTTTCGATATTATCATTATCACCGTTATCATCATTATGATTATCATTTCGATCATGATACTGAACATATGGCTTACGAAACATACGAGTTGATTGCATATTTAAGGTAGTTACTGGTACATAGAAACTTGTAGAAGATGAAGAAGACGAGCTCGCAAGTAACGTCATGCGACATCGTTCGTCTTTGGAACAGTTATTATCATCTTCCATGTTGACATCCAGCCAAAAATCTAGCATGACAAATAAAGGTCACGTAAATCCGTCATTTTAAAGTACCATCATGAGACGTATGAAGTGAAATGAATGATAAAGCATAATTGATAAAGATTACGTGAAGAAAATTATAACCGTTATTTTAAAGTGATAAGTGTGAAAGATAAGACGTGAAATGAAATGAATGATAAAACTTGTTAAAGTTCTAAAATATTTCATCAAAAATATTGACATTTGATGAAGAGTGATATGATAGGTTGAAAAGAAAATAGGCTCAAATTTTATTTAAAATTTTAATTTACAAAAAGAAATTGCACCAGAGAGTAGCGTTATCATTGAAAATTGAAATTCTTGCATTAATAATTACAACGACAATTAAGCATGAAATAAAATACAAAAAATTGATAAAATTAAGAAGCCTTATTGAAATAAATGAATATTTTTAAATGATATTGAAGAATAAATTAACATAATTAATTTTAACATTTTAAGTGATATTAAGGATATTAATTTTAAATAATGCTAAAATTTTAAATGATATTAAAAAATAAATCATTATTAATTTATGTATAAAACTTTTCAAAGAAAAGAAAAAGAAGCAAAATTGATTAGAAGTAGTTTTTTTTTTTTTTTTTTTTTCAAATGATAAAAAAAAAAAAGTTGTCGACAAAAATCGTAAAAATATTATACCGTTGGCTAAAGACAGACATTTCTTCATATATTTGAAAAAAAACGAGAAATGTCAACAAATAAGTTTTTTATACGTTATCGTCAGCAAGTTATTTACGCATTAAAATGATTGGAACATAACAAAAGTTTTGTCGGCAAAACTTTTTCTTCTTTATCCTTCTTCTTCTTCTTCTTTCACTTTTGCTCACTCATTTTCTTTCTTTTTTTTTTTTTTTTTTTAATTTCAATTAATTCAAGTAAGACATCATATTAGGATGATAATTGCTCTAAAAACAAAATTCATAAATTCCGAATTTCAAGTTGATTTTTGATTCGCATTTTAAAAAGTTTAGCAAACGAGGATGCATTGTAAAAATGAAACTGAAAGATACATCTCACTTGAATTCATCCAATCTTTTTTAAAAAGTGTGAAAAAATGCCAATCAATTTTTAAATTTCAAAAAACTATTATGACCGATCGTTTTTTTTGTTTTAAATTTAAATTCAAAAAATTAACGCCATTTCACACCATTCTTTTAATCCATTTTTTTTTTTTTTTTTTCTATTATTTTCTTGTGTTTTTGATTGCTAACCAAATCATTCGTCTTAAACTTCTTTCCTTCTTCATATTTCATTTCATTTAAACGAAATAAACTATTTTCGATTTATCAGTTTATTTACCATATCAAATGTTGATAATCCGTTAATAGGGTAATAACTGACGGTAAAGATTTTTTAGACATACAAAAATTACTGCAGAATAAAAAATTACATTAATTCAAATATTCTTAAATAACCCATATTCCAATTTTTGCTTATTTTTAGCTTAATTAAAATAGGCAATTATTTTTTAAGTTAATTAATCAAACAATTGATTATTTCAACATTACTTTCATGATATTTGCAAGGAAAAGGAAAAAAAAACTTTCTATACTTTTTTCAAAATTTTCAAAATGTCATTTGAACAAATTCTCCAAACAAAATATTTCAGTATTTAATTTTAAAAACTTTCTTGAGAAGGAAAAAAAATAAAAAAGAAAGGTACGATAAGGTAAGAAAAACAAATTATTCCTCCCAAAAAAAAAAAAAAAAAGAAGAAATAGCAATTAGTTGTTCAATTTTTTCTTCAAACTTATTCACTGCTTCCCTCTAAATTTTTTCCATTCATCTTTTTTACCATACCTTGAAATTATTAAATTTCAACTAATTATTGCGATCAAATAATTCCACATTTTTTTTCATTTTCAACTTTTTATCAATAGAAAAAATCTTCTTCTATCCAAAAAATTATCAAATTCTTCAAATTATTGCTCATATAATAATCTTTTCAATCATTTTTGCAAAATGATTTAAAATAAAAAAAAAAAAAAACAAAAGAACAAAAAACGGAACGAAATATTTGCGCCTTATCAATGTGATAAAGCGTACACAATTAAACATATCAATGATGATAATAAATGAACAATGACACAAAGTTAATTATATTCCTCCGAAAATTTTATCAAAATCATTTAATGATCTCAAATTATAAATTAATTGATAAGGAAGTGAGATTATTTTTGAAAAAAATTTCAACGATTTTGCATAATAATATATGTGCAATATGATGAAATGACATTGAACTTACAAAAGTAAAAAAATAAAAAAGAAATAGTTAAAATTTCCCAAGAAAAAAAAAAATTCAATCATTCATTGTATTTTATTTCTTTTATTAAAATAAATCTTTTTTTTATTTGAAAAAAGAGAAGAAAAAAGCTAAATTACCTAATATCATACTATATTTTATTGGAAAATAGTACTAACTTTTATTTAAAAAAAAAAAAAAAAAAAAAAAAAAAACTTTAAACATTCGCATAATTAAATGTAAACATTTCAAATGTTAATTTCAATACAAATAATTAGTTTTTATCCAATATTGGTTAGAATTTTAAACATAAAAATACATATTTATACCTATTATTCTTATTAAAAAAAGAAATTGAAAAATGGAATATGTTTGAAAAGTTATATAATAATATCTTCTAATCAGTATTGAATAAAAATTCATTTGTGCTAAATTATTTTTGGTATGAAATAATGAAAAAATTATCTAAAATTATTAATACCAGTAATAATAACAGTAATAATAATAACAGTAATAATAGTAATAATAATAACAGTAATAATAATGATAATAATAATAAATAATAATAATAATAATAATAATAATAATAATAATAATAAATAAATAAATAAACAAATAAATAAATAAATAAATAAATAAATAAATAAATAAGTAAAATAAATAAATAAATAAATAATAATAATAACCTTACAAATTATAATAATTATTTATTCAATTCCTGCAAACATTCAACATAATTAAATATAAATATTTCAAAATTTAATTTCAATGGAAATAACTGAACAGGCAGTAAAGCAAACACTCTTCCAACTAAACAATGTATTGTGTATGTGCGTGTATATTTGTGTATGTATGTGTGTATGTATGTGTGTGTATGTGTATTTGTGTGTGTATGGATGTGTGTGTATGTATGTGTGTGTATGGATGTGTGTGTATGTATGTGTGTGTATGTATGTGTATGTATGTGTATGTGTCTGTTTGTGCGTCGGTCCGTTCGTCCGTCTGTGTCAATGTAAAGTTAAATAGAAATCCTCTAAAAGCAAAACTATTATAATGCTATAAAGGCCCATATTTCTTATTGCCAAACTACTATTACTACTACTACTACCGCTATTATCATCAGTTATTGCTATTTGTGCAACATATAATTACTACTACAATAACAATAAAACAATAATTACTACTACAATTATCATCTTAAATATTCGTCTAAAAATAAATTTCTCAATAATTGACAAGAAAGAGATGAAGAAAAGAGAAAAAATGGATGAATAAAATAAAATGAAGTTATTTTAATCTTGAAAAAAAAAAAAAAAAAAAAAAAAGACGAAGCAAGAAGGTCTTTTTTTAGAAAGGTTTAATAAAATAAACTTTTTTTTTCTTTTTTTTTTAAACTTTTCTTTTAGGATTGCACCATAAAAATTTCTGGGTAATTTTGATAACAAAAGAAGTGAAAATAATAGCAAATACACACATCATTATATATTGTGTAATTAAATTTCAACAAATTTTAGCCAAATTTTAATTCGGGAAGATGAAAGAAAGATGAAATAGTCTATATCTTTTATTTTCAATTATAATTTAGTTGCGAATCAAAATTTAATTAAAATATAGTTAAATTGAAATTCAAATTAAAATATTTCTAAAATATGTTTTTTAATTCCGTTTTGTTTCTGTTCTTTCTTTTTTTTTTTTTTTTTGTGGCAAATTAAATTGAGATATGTAGCTTCAGAGATGATGAACGAAAAGAATTTTTTTTATCATATATTATAATCAGTAAAATATTTTTTTTAAAAAGAAAAGATTAAAGTTAAACAAATTAATTAAGTAAATGATTAACTATTACTTAATTATTACATAGTACCTAACTATTACTTAATTAATAAATTAAAAACGAAAAATTAAAGCGAAATTAGAGATCATTTCATCTTAATGTAAAGATATTAAGAAGCAAAAGGTAATCAGTACCTCAGTAGTGATAAAATTTATTCTTTCATTTAAATGTAATAAAAAGGTAAATTTATGCTTTAATTACCGAAAATTAAACAATCATTAGATAGTTCAAAAGAAAATTTAACTTCTCTAAAATATTTATTAGACAAATAGAGACTTTTTGGTAATTAAATTCAGATTTAGATCAAAGGTTGTATAAAAATTATAGAAATTATCATACTTGAAAGAAGAAACGATTTGGGTGGAAATTTCAAAAGTTGAAAAGTTTTAAAATGTTAACAATAAAAAAAGAAAATAAATTTTTTCCATCAATGAGATGATATTATGGCAGTACGATGAAAGGATTTAAAAGAAGGAAATCGGTTAATATATAATTAATTATTCAACATTTATCAAATCGAAATAATTCAGAAATTGAAATATGCTATATTGATTTGAAGTCATAAATTCTCATATGATATGATATGGCAATTGATAACGATTAGTGATAAATTTTATGAAATTCGACTTTTTATCTCTTAACAAAATTTGATTTATTCATGTTTTTCATTTTATCTCTTTTCTTTCTTTCTTATTTACAAATTATTTTGCCAATCTTGAATAATTTATATCCGGCTAAATAACAAGTAACAGTGGTAATATTAATATCAAAAAATTTTCGAAAAAGTGATAATTCATATTTAAATTAAATTCTGAAAAAAAAAAAATACGACCGCCAGAAAATGAAATATCAGATAACGCGATAACTGTTATCATTACTGTTCGTATTACTGTATGTTTATATGGAAATAAATAAATGAAATAAACAATAAGCTTGAAGATTAATTAATAAATAAACAAAAAAAAGTTTTAAGAAGTAAATTGCCCGGGCGAAGAACAAACGATCGACCTCATCACATTTCATCGGATGAAAATGAGGAAATATTTCCGATCCGATTCGGTGCAATTTGGATAAAGGAGGCGCCAGAAATTAAATATACCGACTCCGCCCTAATTAAGTTTTTATACCTCAAGATCATTACTCTAATTTATTATCGATTTTTTCTTTCTTCCAATTTTTTCGAGCATAACGAATCAATCATTCATTCATTGATTTCCTTGAAAGATATGATACATAGATATATTTTCTTATCAACATTTTATTAATTAATGAATTAAATGATTATTCATGAATCAGTCAACAATTAATTTCATATTAAATATTAATGAATTGCATAATTTGATGATGATTTTGCTTCAGGAAATGTATTTTCAGATCTAACCTTTAACCCTTTGTAAACCACATCATATTAATAAATCATGATTAAACGATTTTTAATTTCCGAAAATTTCGGTATTCAAGCGTAATCTTTGACCCCACACCATATGTCTTTGCTATTTGGTTTGAAAAAAATGGAGCTAATAATAACTACATTAATGATAGGATTATTGATAATTAATAATAATAATTAATAATAATAATAATAACAATAATAAATAACACAATTAATAGTGATAATACAATAATGATAATTCATTATCGTTTCATGATCTCGGAGTAGAATATAAAATTGCCATGCAATTATCATAATTCATCATATTAATATCATCAATTCGTCATCATTTAACATTTTAAAGCTTAATTTATTTCAATCAATAATAAAATCTTTGCTTGTACTATAATTATTATTGGCTTAATTATTAATGTATACCTGTGAAATTAAACATTAAATATCTTTTCCATTAATAAAAAAACTTCCATGTCGCGCACTTTTTCACTTCATTTTCTTACTTTTCAAATTATATTACTCCTTACTATTGTTATCATTATTACCATTAATCAGTAATCACTTGATTATCTACTTTATCTTCATGTTGTTGTTTTCATTTTTTTTAAACAATACTGTAGCGATCTATTTTACATTCCAATTTACTAGCATTAAATTAATTTATAATATCTTATTGAAATATGACGAAATTTCGAAGAGAAATGAATTTTTAAGATGAATAAATAAGAATCAATCTTTTACGTTTCAGTACGTTTACGAGAATTAACGTAAGTTCTAAGCATTATTTATAGATTCATGTATTAGAGACAAATTCACGGATATATCTGCACACATATCCATTTAAATATTATCCATCCATTGTCGTATTTATACGAGATTCATCCAAGCGTAAGTGGTTTCTTCTTGTTGGATTACTTACACATTGATTTCATTTTTTCTTTTTCTCATTCATGCTACCATTATTTGATCAATAATTAATGAACGATGAATACATTTGTTCTATCATACATTCATACTGTTCTATTGCAAAACGCCTTGATGGCTTTCTTATTATCAAATATTTCACGTTTAGAAACAAAATTTCGTCAATATTTCAAGATTATTTTTTTTTTTTCATTATAATTACCATACATATAATATTTAATTTTGCAATAAGAAAAACAAAACAAAAGCAAAAATTGATTGATTCAATTTGTAATTTTTGAAAAAAATTTCCATTTCATTCAGAACTCGTGCTTTCGATGAATAATTCAATTTTAATTATTGAAAAATTTCTCATTCGTTGAAATAAATTACAAATAATTAATATTTCATTAATTAAAAATGAATTAGATTCCGTTGTTTCAATTTGAATTTGTCCAGAAATGAAATGAAAAAGGACACTGTCATGCATTAAATGGAGAAAAAAAGAGAAAATAAATAAAGAAAGAAATAGTTAACAAATATATAACAGTTAAAGATCAACTTGATTTCACAAATATATTCATAAGACTTTCTTAACCATAAATAGAATTCATTTAAAGTTTAAAAAAATGAGTACGTTAAGGTAATTGTGAGTTTTGCATTCATAGGTGAAGATACGGATATGAAAAACAACAGTTTAAATTAAGTAACTAAGGTAAGGTTTATTTACTAATAGATGCTTTGATCTATTGCTTAGAGAGAGAGAGAAAAAAAAGAAATTTTTCTAGAAATTCCGAAATATATTTCCAATCTATTGAATTCTATAAAACTTCACCCTTAAATGATTATAACAGGAGAAAGGTAATGGAAAAATCAATTTGCATAACTGCGGGATGAATAAGAAAAAACTTTCCTTTATTTCTATTTTCACTAGTAAAAGTTCCAACAGTGCAGGATCGAAAATTGAGATACGAAAAAAAACCAAAAATTTTTCTCGTTCACAAGATCAAAAATCACGAAGAAAAAATTACAGGCTTATTTCTTCCTGAAAACATTTGTGACAATCAGTTAATCAATAATAAAACAGATTAAAAGAAAAAAAAATTAAGAAGCGAAATGGCAGGTAGAATCCGTTGGCAAAATAATTTGCAGGAAAAAGAAAAAACAACAAGATGAAATGAATCAAAAAAAGTGATATGAGAAGGAACAAAAATTTGAAATCAAAGCCTAGAATGAGGAGGAATAAGAAAAAACAAAAACAAACAACGAACTTAATAGTATTTCATCCATTCAAAAATGAATAAAGAATTATTACAATTCAGATATTTCAGGCATTTTTAAGGCACAATAAATTTGAATTATGATAACTGAAAAAAAACTATATCGCTATCTGAATGACAATATTCCAGAAATACAAATAAACCAAATGTTAACAATAGCAAAGCACCACTTGTTGTATCTTCTGGCAGTTTTGTCTTACAAGTGATGATCCAACAATTGGTAGTCGAGTAATATAAAGAAAAAAGGAGCATGTTATACGAATGATGATAATTATAATGATAGTGATAGTGAAAACAATTAGCTGAGTTAATGTAGAAAGACAATAAAAAAGAGGAAAATCTCTTCGAAGAATAGTGAGATTTTGTGAGAGCGCACAGACACACATATATATCATCGACTACATTAAATTAAGTAACAAAATATCCATTTAAATTTAGCGTTCCCTTTTTTTTTTTATTTTGCTTATTACATATAAAATAATTAAACAGAAATTTGACTGAGTCGGAAATCTGTCTCATTTAGGAATCATCCTATATAGTCGCTTACGTGAGTCGTTGTTATGTTAGTCATAATGTCAGGTTCTCGTATATTGCATCAGCGGATAGTTAAAATTAACAAGAAATTAAAAAGAAAGAAATTTTCAGCGACTTTTGAGTTTTTTTGAATTTCATCGATTCTATAGATTGATAAGTGACCACTGCATTTCAATATGACGAATAAAGTAAACAAAATATTAGGAGAAAAATATGGCTATAACTGGGCGCATCTAAATGTCGCATGTTGAATAATATTCGATTTGCTTGTGTACCTGAGCAGTAACTGTATCGATCCTTGAATGAAGCTCAGTCAGTTCACGATTGTAATCTGCTAAGCGTACGTCAAATGCATCCATATTGGCGGAAAGCTCTATAAAACAAAGGACTCTTTCAAGTTCATCTTGCATAGACAACATAATGACTTTTTTTTTCTGCATAATTGTAACTTAGCACAAATAAGTGTTTCAATATAAGGTATAAAATAGCCAAATAGGTTAATCGATGTAACATACGTGAAATATCGCTACGATGTCGTTGTGTTTTATGCAAAAGTTGTGTTGCACGTTTACGCAGTTCTTCAGCTCTCGCTTGAGGTAATTCATTACCAATATTCTGCGATGACAGAAGTTCTTTAGCTTTTTCAAATGAAATCTGAAAATGATCAATATACAAATGAGTAAATTCACGACAAGACATCACACACGCTATATTTCTATGTAATTTCATATACCATTTCGCAATAGCCGATACGCAGAAAATGGCAAATCATTCATTACAACATTCTAAACTAGATCATATACTTGCTCAGATTGACTCTTTGAAATTCCATCCTTCTTTTAAGTAATGATAAGAAATTTCCTTTGACATTTTCATAAAATCATGTTCATTCAATTCACAAAGAAAACTGAATTCATCGTTTTTACCGGGATTTCTAAAACAAAAGATTACTCCGAGTTGTTCATTGGCTGCTTCAGCAAATTCTGCTTGACGTATAGCTTTATCAGCAGCTTCATATGCATACTTCGTATCTTCGGATATCGATAAATATTGCACGTTAATGTCCTTCATATCGCCCTCCAGTTTTATTAATGATTCATTTGTTTTTGTCGTCGATATTTCCGCAAGTCGTAACTCATCGGTTGCACTAGTCAAATCATCTCTAAATCACATATCAGTTTGATTCAAGACTGAAGAAAAATTGATGATTTAATAGCTGAATACAGAATAATCATTTTTACCTAGAAAAAAAAAAAAAAAAAAAAAAAAAGAAGAAAAAAAGAGAAAAAAAACCAACTGAGCTTCTCTAATTTGTTGTGTTGCATTCGTTATTGCATCTTTAGCTACTTCTTGTGCAATACCGGCTCTTTGTAGGGCTTCGCGCACCACTGTTGTAGTGTTTCTGCAAAAAATCTTTTAATGCTGCTATTAATATGGTTATGCCGATTTCAAATAGGGAAAAATAAGAATTTCACATTTTAAATTTAAGAGACAACTAATCAAAAGATATCCTCAAAGTCTTATTTGGCCCACAAATATAATTTACTACATTTCGCATTGATTTAACAAGTACATACTTGATCTCAGCTGCACGCATACTTGCCAATTCTGCAGATTTTTGTAAAGCTTCAGCAATTGTCTTATTACCTCGTGTTTCATTCAAAATAATATCAATATTATTAATATTTAGCAGTCTTTCGCGAACCTGAAGAAAGGGAAAGACGATATTTTATTTGATAACAAAAAGATTTCCATACTTTCCGCTTCGAATACATAACAATAGTAAGGTTTATCGACTTTTTTAGTCATGGTCACTCACAATTTTCAAACGTAAAACGTCGGAAAAGCGCTCGGAATGCAAAACGTTCTCAAAAATTCACAAAGCTCATTAGAGAAATAATGGCTATTGCAAAGCAAGGGCTACCTGAACTAGAAGATAATAATTTCAATAATACGATTTAAATTAATGTCATCATGTTAACATAATAAAAACTAACCTGATTTGCCAATTCCTCAATTTGAGCAGGTGTAAGAGATATTTTGGCCATTGTTATCTCTTCAGCTAATGCTCGGATTTGTTCTGGACTAGAACGTTGACTATTATCAATAAACTCTTTCATTTGATCGAGAATTTCTTCCAGAGAAGCTCGAGTTTGATTCGCCTGAAAACGAAAGAAACTTGGTCTGGTTAGATATTAAATTAGATAATCTATTTAGACAAGAAATCTGTCTTCAGTAGGTAACAAGGTAAGTAACCTGTCTAGCTGCTGCTTCAGCAATATCATGGCCATCTTTAGCTTTGTTTTTTGTAATGAAAGTTTGTTGTAATATTTCTCGTACACGAGCAAGAACCTGCAAAAAATAAGATCAAACAACCAAAATTATTGCGAAATTTGCAAACTTTCGGAATTCACTGACCAGTTTAACCAGAACAAGAAGACCGAACCTATTTTCTCCATTATCCATAATTTCTAAGACTTAGCAGTGAAAATGTTTCATTTAATCCTTCATTTCTAAGTTTTTACTCCATTACTAGATATTCTAAAACAAGACAGAAAAATGATTCGTCATAAACCTCTTCTGCTTCTTTCTGCTTCTCATCCAACTTTTGGTCGGCTTCGTCAGTGAATTTTTTCGCCATTTCGGCTTTGCTCACAGAACCGGAAAGGCATGATCGTCCACCACAATGGCCACAAGCTCCTGGTCCACCACACAGTTGATCACATGGAGCTGATTCGGCACCGCAAACATCCCTATTTAATACTGGCAATACAGTTTCGAAATTCGCCAACTAAAAAATGTTTAATAAATATTTTCTGCAAAAATTAGGGAAAGAACTATAAATAAATTTGCCCAGAAAGGACTGAAAAAATAACAGTGACGAATCATTTATAAAATTCAGCACAAACATAATGTACATTTGAAGATTTGGTTGTTTCGGAAAAATGATATTTCAAGAAAATTACTACACATACTTGTTTATCAATTCGTTCCAGAGCCATTTCATTTTCACTGAACTGTTTTTCAAAATCAAGCCGATTGTTATCTAACAACTGTATCGCTTCCTGCCTACTGCTTTCAGCACTGGTAATTTTTGAATCTGCTTGATCGGTGCGCAGCTTCGCAGCAGATGATTTTTCGGCTGATTCTCGAGTAATATTATATGCACCCTGACAGTATAAAAAAAATTGATTACATATAAACAACTTTTGGTAATTTCACTTCTCTGAGTAAAACTAATAAACTATCAGAATCATGAAATAAAAGATAAACCAACGAATAGCATTTCCTCAACTCGTTATTCTAGAACAAGAAAACTTTTTCAAACTTCCTAAATCGCAGATTAAAAACGTACTGAAATATGAAATGACAATGCGCAGCAACTATAATTATTTGATTTCCAAACAAAACTGAATTGAATGGCTATTACCTGCACGTCAGCAACTCGTAACAATGTTGCGTTTTCTTGAAATGCTTGTGATTTTTCCGTAAGTTTGTCAGCTTCTTCGATTAATGATTTCAATTCTAGGTCAGCTCCATCAACATTACTTGAAATTTCAGTTACACGTCCCCCGACACCATTCAACAATTCCTTTTTCAAATTAATCTGTAATAAAACACAAATTAAGCAATTAAAATGGCAATATAAATAAGAGAAAACTGAATCCACTTAACTTTCTTCTAATTATGCATTTTCTTGGGCAAAAAAAAAAAAACTGCTATGACAAATATGTAGTCAAACTAAAAAATTAGGTAAGCGAATAATTGAATAAATACATTTTGTCGAAGTTTATTAACTTCATTTTGCAATTCAATAATATCACTCCGAGTTATATTTGCTGATTCCAGCTGTGTATTTAAATCTGTTAGAGTATTTTCCATTTTCTCGAATTCATTATCATAAACAGAGGCTACGCCTGTATCCTCAACATTCTTAGCTGTTTCTGAAAATTTGAAAATTACTTTTGGAACAAGTGGAAATTAATTCAATTATAAAATCGGGATTTAAAACTGAACTCCAGAAACATCATTATTGCATAGTATTACTACTTATTTTATTCAGAATGGTTCTCAATTTTTATCTCGATAAAAGTCATTTTATATGTAAACTTCATTTTATATCAAAAACATCTACTTATCGTTTTTTTGTTATCTATAATGCATAGTCATCATTAAAGCATCCATATATTATGGCTAAGCACAGAAATCTTGCGGTCGCTTGCCACTAGAAAGCTTTTGTTATCAGTAAGTTTTAAAATATATAACAAAAAATTTACCAATCAAAACTTCAACTTGATCCTTCAAATTTTGAATGATTTCATCCCAATTTTGGAAACATTCACCACAAGCTTCACATTGCGGCCATTGGCCAGTATATCCTCGAGCACACATGTTACACAATGGTCCTGAAATATCTAATTTATCAGCAACAAATAAACCATATTTATTCGAAGAACAAATAATTTAAACTAATTGAGATTTGCATGGATCTTAAAGAACAAGTGTAGCTAAGATTAAATTTAACCATTACTTTGAAACTTTAAATAAAACATCAGCTTACCTCCTGAACCAGGTAAACAAACGCATGAACCATCATAACGATCGCATTGCTGAGTGGCTGAACCAATTTGATCACATTCACATTTACGACATTCATCAGTTGTTGGATCACCCCAGTGATAATCTTCACAATCCGAACTGTAAAAATATAGAAATCATCGCAAGAACATACTTGACAAATTCACGAAATAGGTTGAAAAGAAAAAAAATTATTAATCATTTACCACGTGCGCCCTCCTCTTCCGGGTTTGCAATAACATCTCCCATCCAGTTCATTACACTGCAAGTGAGGTATACCGTCATCACTAAGAATAACACCTGTTGGGTCGCATTCACATGCTTCACAGCCTTTTCCTGAAAACCAGAGTAATTTACGATACACATCATCCCAAAGTTTTGTTGTTTGATGTACATTTAGCAATAAACAAATAAATCTACATTATGCAATAATGAATAAACAAATAAATAAACAAACTGGTAATAAATAAAGTATTTAAGCAAATGCACTTACCACTAGCCAAATCGAAATGATGCGCTGCACATAAGTCACATGCTTTTCCTACAACATTTGGCAAACATGGGCATTGGCCGGTAACACGATCACATGCTCCAGCTGTTTTGTTTGTTCCCAAATCGTTACAAACACACCTGTGCAAACAATAAATTGATCAGTAACTCCATCAGTATAGCGAAATCAAAAAAAAACGGTGAACTAAATGATCGAATAGTTCTAGAATCTTACCAACGCTATAGACAATCATTAATATTTTTTGTGAGTCAGTTTCATTCCACACTTTGCTACAGTATGCTGATATTTCAAAGCATTAGCCAATAAAGTATTCAGCATGAGGTTTAACATCGGAAAAAAAAATCCAGTAAGTCAAGTAAAATCTCTGCTATCTATTTACATTTAATGGAAAAATAAAAAATCCATACTTTTTAGCAATTCATAAATTTATGCCATTTTTATCAAATCTTACCCATAAGAACTAAAGTTATGTAACTACAAATATAAAATTCGAGAATTGATCTTCGAACTACATAAATTTAAATGGGTGATTTCAATCATTTTTTACTTTTGACAGCTTCGTATCTTCGCATCACCATAATAACCCTCGATGCAATCTTCACATTGTACACCTTCTGTATTGTGAAGACATTTAATACAATCGCCAGTCACTGGATCACAGCTTCCTTCCACATTCACATCAATGTTACCATTACAATCACATGGTTCACAAGTCCCGCCTAACTCGTTCGGATTTCCCCAGTGATTTATCGCACACGAAGAACATCGTTCACCGGTATATCCTGCTCTACAATAAAATTGATATTTCAATTATAATATGAATCGCAATTAATGATGAGCTTGAATGCAATTTGCAAAATTAATTAAAATATACCTGCAATTACAAACTACATCAGGAGCTTCAGAATGTTCACTAGGACGAAGATAGCAAGTATCTGCATGTTGGAAACCGCTATCCAGACCACCAGGACAAGGACATGGCTTGCATGGCAAATTGATACCAAGCCGTGGATCACCATAATAACCATCCTAAAAAAATCAACATCCTGCATTTTCATGTGCTCTGTTTGTTTACAGATAAGAATAAGACAATCGAATGCACAAGATTTACATGATGTTTAACCAAAAGTAAACATACCAATGTATCAGTGAAATAATTTGTTTGGAGAATTAAAACACAGTGTTTATAATATAAACGGAGTATGAAAACATCTCTATAACGTAAAGCTTCTATATTTCAAGGTGCGCTTGAAATGTCCAATGTAAAATATGAGAAAATTTTATTTCATTAAGTTTACATTACAATTTCTTACCTTGCAACGATCGCAATAGAAACCATCAGTAAGATCAAGACAATCAATGCAAGCTCCAGTTTTCTGATCACATATGGAAGCATGATCATTGCACTGGCATACACGGCAATCGGGAAACGACCAAAATCCTGGCTGACATTGATTACATTGCCTAAAAATGCGTGAAACTACGGCTTGGAATAATCTGATATAAATAAAAAAAGTTGAAAATAATAAAAATGATATTCGTAACATCCGTTACTATTTCTCATTTAAAGTTAGTATCGTGGGGATGTTCTAGAATTGCGGATGTTGAGCATTAAGCATCAAATTTATTCTTAATTATGTAAATATCACTAATGCTAATTTAAGAAAAATCGAAAAGAAGTAAGGTTGTTGAATTCTAAGTATAAAACAATTTTTCAATAAAATGTAAGAAAAAGTGTAAAAATTAGCACCTTCCCGTAATTCCACGCTCTCTGCAACTACACTGACCACTCTGCCGATTACAGTTGTTATTTAATGAGCCGACACTATCGCATTCACATGGAGTACAACCGGAAGGACCAAAACCATATGTTCCAACTGCACATCGATCACACCTAAAACACGATTAAATCTAAGTTTAAATTAAATTTCCAAATATAAATTTGTCCTGCTAACTTTACCAAGAATTAAATATGAATATTTTTCTATATTTCTCTCAAATGTCAAAACAAGAAACATGATGCAGAATAATCCAAAAATATTTTAACTGCTATTAAATGGCAATTACGACAATAGTAAAGAACAAAGACTGTATCGGAAAAAATATCTCAGATAAGCTGATTTCCCATCGAAGTTCAAGAACTTCTAAGAGGAATTAAAACTTTAACATGGGAAACAATCAAAAGCAATTAATTAACTATGAATTGATTCAATAAATATTAAACCTCCTTCCAATAACATTCAGTTTACAATCGCATTGTCCACCTTTACCGGAGCATATTCCGGAAAGTGAACCTGTAGGGTCACAATCACATTCCAAACTACGATTGAATAACATTGCTGCAACTGGACAAATGTAACGGACGCATACATCAGATAAATCTGACATCGGCGTTAAGGATAATTGTTGTGCCCTGCATTGAGAGCGGTCGTATTCCATCCTAAAGCCATAAAAACATGTTATTTTAAAAATTTTTATGGAAAATTAGAAATTACTTCGAAAGAAAATACATCGATGATAGGTACTAGAAAAATAATTACCTGTGATGATTGTCAGCAGAAATTCCCTGTGAAATAAAGAGCTCTTCGGTTGGTGGGACAAGGACTATTGAATCAATAAGAACAGTGGCTGTTCTATCGCTTATTTTGGTTCGCTTTTCTCCCATTTGTACAAGAATTTCATATGAAACGCCAGCTTCTAGACAAACATCTGGCATAACCTAAAATTATTTTCAAATTATGGCATAATATTTAAGAAAAAATCTAAGATTTAGGAAATGAAAACAGTTTTATACATACTGAATAGTGATCGCCATCACACAGAAGCAATGGAAGTCAAACTTGTTTACATATGATAATGACAAGAAAAGACATAGGAATGGAAATTCAATGCAGGAGGGATGCTTACCTCAACGTAATGAGAATCAGAAGGAAGTCTTGCAGTTAAGAAATCATCCAACGGTGAAAGATTTTTACAGATTCCATCGGGCGATGGATCTGTAGGTCGTACAACCGTTAGTTGTACATTTTCCCACCCTATACCATCCTGAAAATAAAATTTGCTATAAATAATTCTTTTTAGAAAAGTCAAGATAAAATATGATAATAAGCATAAATAATTATGCTTCAAACCCTCACCTGCATCGGCTCGTATTTGATAATAATATTGTAATGCATGCTCTGAACGAGATTGTCGAATTTGAATACCAACTGGGTATGTTCATTAGCTCTAACAAAGCCATCACCTGTCCATGTGTGATCTCTTACAAATGCTGGAAGCTCTCTAGATTCGACTTGTCCCTGGAAGTTTGAATGGACATTATAATTATCAGTACTCTAAAACTTACTACGTGTTAATCAATAAATAGAAATAAACATATATTCCATAATAAGGCACTGATTTTTCTAATATCTAAAGTTTGCGATACTTACATCAGTAATATCTGCTTCTTCTGCTTCCAGTGTATAATGATTAATAGATGGACAATAATAAGCACTTTCGGCGGTGTCACAACGTCGACCGACAAAGCTTTTCCTGCATTTGCATTGCCCGGTAATAACATCACAGTGATTATCAACCGATCCACCCAGATCACAATCACAAGGTTTACAGCCGTAAGGATCATCACTTAGTCCATAATGTTCTGGCTAAAAATAGTTTTTTCGACTGGATAAATGGATTTTATGTAAACAATGAACATTCTGATCTTCGAAATTTTAATTTACGAAAAAAAAAGATGCAAAAAACTAACTAAGCATTTGTCACAGGCATCACCAGTTACAAGCTGTTTGCAAAGGCATTCACCAGTTTGCTTATTACATCCTTCATTATTGAATGAGCCTAATAAATTGCAACTGCATGGACGACAACCATTTGGATCGTCGGCTGACAATTTCCAGAATCCATTTTTACAGTGATCACACCTAGAATAATGTTCGCAATTATAGAATATTTAATTTAACCGTGATTCACCTGTGATTACTGACTTACTATCAGTTTGGCCATATGTGTGAGATACGATCTTAACGGACAGTTACTATCCGAATCATGTTATTCTATCATATTTTGAAATATAACAGTTTGCACAAAGCTCACTGATTATGCTGGCGGCATGAAACTTAAAGTTAAAAACTTGCCATGGTCCTTCGACATTCGATTTGCAGTAACATTTGCCAGCAACAAGGCCTCGTTCTGGATCTTCCTCACCTTCACAGATTCCATCATTTAACGAACCAGTCTGTAAAAGAATCATATCTTGGCAAAAACAGGCAAACATTCACATAAGTAACAGAAACAAACAAATGAAGTAAACGAAGACAAACCTTATCACATTTGCACGGTAAACAAACATATGGATCAGTAATTGGTCGATCCGGATTGCGATAGAAATATGGCTTGCACTGCTCGCAGTTCTTGCCTTGCGTATTATGCAAGCATTCATCACACACTCCACCTGATGCGAAGCCTGCAAAAGATCTCTCCAAGCTATCAAAAATCAAAACTGTCAAGCAAATAAAAGGAATTAAAGCGGAGAGATCTTACGAAAGGAGATCTAAATTAGAGATCGTGAAATTATTTATGAATACTAAACACCCTAACATCTTCCCGTTCGTTGGAGTAAAAAATATTGGATTCTCAAAGAATGATTTGTGGAAACAACTAATGAATTTCAAAAAATTGCCAACTTTTGGTTTAACAAAATGAAAATTCACCAGAAGCCTGATATACAGCACGATCGAAATGACACCTTGCTGCATGACCGTTGCATTCGCATCGTTTGCATTCATTCGAATCATCACCAATTGCTGGACGCCATGGTAAATCATTAAAAAAATCCATACACTGTTCACAATTTAATCCCTTTGTGTTGTGAGTGCATTCACATCGTCCATGTACCTGTAATATTCAAGATTTTCACTTAAATGAATTTTCGAAATAACGATAATGACATTACAGAAATTTGTACGAACACAACTATTAGCTCAAGCATTCCAAAGAAAATAAAATCAATCTTGGTATAACCACAAAAAATCCCAATTTGATGAGTTGTCTGGCTCCGATTAATTAATGAAAAATTGATACCATATCAGCTCGATAAGGTACAGAAACTCGGGCAGCATCATCTATTGGTATACAACGCTGAGCGTGACCATAGCAAGAACACGATCCACGAACAACCAATTCATAGATGGCATAATAATACTTTTCATCGATTTCTGGTCTAAAATTAAAATGATTTGAACATAAATTCAAATTCAAACACGGAGAATAAATTCCCAGGAAAGATCGATGAAGCATATTCCGAATGCAATCTCTCAACACTTGCTTCATAATTATACTTTGAAATCAAGAAAAACACTAGTGACTAATTAGGTAAATTTATATTATCTCAAATCCTGCTATCATTAACAATCATTGTGGTAATGATGAAAAACCTTCCCTATGTTAAATCTACATATAATGAATAATCAAGCAGTACAATTTGCTGACTTGTCCATCGTTGCTTTTATTTAGCAAAAAAAAAAGAAAAAAACTCAGGATATCAATTGAAAAACGCCCGAATTTATATTAAACAAAATTACTCAAATAAACAAAAATACCTGTAATCCAATAAATCATCACCAAGTGTATGAAGTTTAGTGAAATTGATTCGGATATTCGTAACTTTCAACAAATTTGCTATCTCATCAGCATATGGATTTTCTGTAGGAATATGTGGTGAAATCACTTTGTAAACCAACTGAAATTCCCCATCAAATATAATTTAATCCGCGGAATCTCACATGTTAGAGAAAAGAAATTAAAAAAAAAAAAAGGAAAAATTTTTCGTGGAAATCAAAAAATTTATAGAAGGCTATTGCAAAAACAATAATAAACGAACTTCGCCTCCTGTAGAAGGAGCAACGTCACTGTACCGCCTCGTGCAAATGACATCTGTATGTTTTTTTGGCGGTCTTTCAGGAATATTTGGAAAGGTATTTTGACAGTCGTATGCAAAATATCTATATGGAGACCTGAAATTTGCGAAAAAATGTTCATATTTACTGATCTATTGGCGTCGCTGTTTTTAATGTTCCTTTAATAATTATTTAAGTTTAAGACTGGTCTATTTTGTTTCTTACTCGTTTGATTCGTAGCTTATTAAATAATGCCTTTTAAATAAATATAACAAAATGCTTCGCACATCAAATCGAACTAAGGAAAAAAATCTTGACCATGTTTTTGCATAATCAGCCGAACGTTCAATAATCATAGCAGCAGGACGAAAAGATTTGAATGTTATGATCAAATGAGTGAAATGAAATTCAGCTTCGAGATCGAGTCGTATTGATACATTCTGTACACCATTTTCAGATTGCCACCAATTCCTGTTACGATCTTCGTATGATTCTGAGACTACGTTTTCAATCCTGAAACAGTATTTGTAACTAAGCGTATCATCAAATATAATAAATCAAATACTAGTGTATTGATCAGTCAAATTTAAGTGTTGTAACACTGATGTGCTTTAAAAATAAAGTCAGTAGGTACTGTAACATTAATGGTACAATATAGATGAAGGCACAATGCCTGGATAAGAAATGTATCAAAGTAAAAATATCATAACATCAAGTGTTCTATGTGTAGATGAGATTTAAATTGATACAATTATTCCAATATATAACTCCTAAAATTGTATCAACTAATAAAATGTGCACATACCTATGGCTCAATTTATATGGTTCCCGATTTGGTTTCCACTCTGTTCTACTGTCACAATAAAAACATTTTGTTTGTTCTTCTAAGTGTGATACAATACAATAACGTTGTCGACCATGTAAGCCACATGTTGACGTTGCACTAAGACTTTTCTTCCGTCCAATTAGAAGATTACCAGTTGCAGGATAACATGATCGATCATTACATACATCTTCTTCTGGTGGTTCTAAAAAAATAAAATAAAAAATCTTATTATCAATTTAACATTACATTATCCATATAAGATCATGAAATAAATAAAAAAAACTCAAATTTTATGAAAAAAAAAAAGTAAATTTCCTTTTCTATTATTATCAACTAATTCGATTTCTTCTCATAAGTCTGATTTATTTTCCAAATGAATCATTCCGTTTTTTTCTTCAGATAATTTGTATAGTAAATATATGGAAATAAAATTTAAACTTGAAGTTTAGAAGAACTTTAAAATCGTTCAAAAATTCTATTTTTCATTTAAAGTTTTGTTTTTCGAAATATTTTCATTTGAAATGAAAGAACATAAAAGAAAAGAGAAAAAAAAAAAAAAGAAAAGGAAAACAGCAATTAAAACAAACATACCATGTTGAATGGATGATGTAAAAATGATACAGAACACCAAAATGCATTGTGCTACGGAATGAGAAGGGCACATAACCAAAATGATCAAATAAAAGCCCTCTAAAATGTCAAAAAAATAAATTTTTAAAAATATAAACATATGAATTACAATCAATAATAATTCGATAATTTATATTTACGCAAAATAAGATTTTTCGCAGAAAAAAAAAAAAAGAAGGAAAACTTTTTCTAAAACAATTATTAATTACTCGTAGCAAACAAAAAAAAAAAAAAGAAAAAAAAAGAAAAAGTAAGAAAGAGTACAACAATCATATTACACCTAAATGTCAAATTTAATGTGATACAAAAAAGAGCGAAGAAAAAAAAAACAAATAATACAACAGGCTAATTAAATTAAACTAATTAATAAAAAAGAAGCAAAAAATTTGCAAAAAGACATCAAAAAATTGAGCGAAGTTTTTCTTTTTTTTTTTTTGCACGTAATGAGTATAAATTTTGTTCCATTTTTAAAAGAAATCAAAGTGAATAAAACAGAAAATAAATTAATTTAGCTAGGACGAAAAAAAGACATGTATCTATATAATATAATTGTTTCAATTATATAACTGTATTATAGAAAATTCGCATATATTTCCGCTAATTAAATTAATTCAACGAGGAAAGCAAACAAAAAAGCATATTTATATATCGATATAATATAATTGTTTTAATTACAGTAAATATTTTCGCATAAACAATAACAAACAATTTCGAGCTAAATTGAAAAGAACAAAAATATAACGAGAAAATTTGATTAAAAGTAACAGTTACGAGAAAGTAAGAAAGGAAATACTACCATCTGTGAAACATCTGTGTTGTATGATGATGATGAGATGATTGGGGTATGAAAATTCCAATGACAAAAGGAAGAGGAGCAAACCAATTCTATGACATGACCATGACGAATTAATTGATACTATCCTTCTCATTATTATTACAACTACTACGAATACTACTACTACTACTACTACTAGTTACTATTAAATATTACTAAATTTTAAACAAAATTTGAAAAGGCAAAAAAAAAAAAAAAAAAAAAAAAAGCTCTTTTTCTAATGAGAAAATTTAAAAATTTAAATCACTCTTTTTCCTTTGTTTTTTTTCTTTTTTCTTCAATACCCTAAATGAAAAATTACCATTTTTTCTTTTCCTTTTTATAAGCTTTTTGCAAAGGTGCACATAGCGATAAAATTTGATGGACACATTGAAACTAAGAACTTTTTGTTGGGATGAATTATAGCATTTTGTTACGAATATATTTACCTCCTATATTTCATTACTTTTTTTTTCTCTCTATCCCTCTCTCGTTTTCCCTCCTCCTCCTCTCTCTCTCTCTTACTGTTATATGCATGATGTACAGATATCAATAATTACATTATAATATCAAAATTTAGTGGTTTAGGAAGTTTTTCTCTTTCTTTCTCATCACTTGAAATTGTTTAAAATTTAAAAAGTCTCTCGAGAGAAGAAAAATAATCATAAAAGAAAGAGAGAGAGACTGTGATATAATGAATGCAATAAAAAGAAAAAAAGAAAGGAAAAAAAAAGTTCGAGGAAAGTTATTTTCAATCAAATAAACATATCATTGTATATATATATATATAAATATAAATACATTTATGTGTCTGAGTGTCTGTATATGTCATCTGTAAATAAAAGTTTTTTTTTTTTTTTCCGCAAAATATACTTGAAAAGCTATCATTTTTCCAATTTCAATGTTTATGTTTGCAAATGATTTGTAGGGCAATTGTAAACAAAATACACATCAAAAACACACAAACATAAACATTGAAATGCATTTCATATTTACTGAATACTAATATGATGGTAAAAGAAAAAAAGTAAATTATGAAAAATAAATTTTGTCGATGAAAATTGAATTAGACATAATTATTTGCTAAATTATATGCATTTAATTATTAAATTATACGAATTAGTTGCTGAATTAGATGTACTCATTTGTTGAATTTAAACATATTCATTTACTTAATTAATTTTGTCATTTTTTTTTTTTTTGTTACCTTATTTATCATTATGAGCAGAAAGATCAATGCTTTTGCCATATCGTTGACAATTCGAAAAATTTCTTTATCCAATCTTTATGAGAATAAAAAAGAAAAAAATTTTCATTTTATCATTTTAGGGAAGAAAAAAAAAATATTTATCTGTCATTCATGGATGGAAGAGAAAAGATAAAATGGAAGAAAACATTCATGGATGGCAGAGAAAAGATAAAATGGAAGAAAACATGCCTAAAATATGAAATGTAAAATGGGCTATTATAACTATTTCGCCATAAATTAGAAACATCAATATTGAATTTTCTGCATTATTTTCCTGATATTTACCAGAAACGACAATTTTTGGGAAAATAAAGGCAGACATCTGTTATTTTCAAGCAATAGACAACGAAAATAGAAGTAAAATAATTCGTATCAATGGATTTAATTAAATCAAAATTTATTCAACGAAGATTTTAAACTTCCCATATAAATAGCGTTCATGAAAAAAAAAAAAAAGTAATTTTACGATGAAAGAAAAATGAGTATTAAAATAAATAAATTGAATTTTTTGAAATGATGATAGTTGGATGCAAGTGGAAAAAATGCCATTATTGAAGCAGAAATAAAATGATTAGAAATTGGCATGAAAATAACAGCTACAAATGATTGATGATGACAGAAATAGCGATGATAAGCTTTATCACTATATAATAACAATAATATTCATTTTATTATGACGATTAAGATATTCCATATTTTTTAAAAGAAAAATTAGAAAAAATCAAAAAAAATATATTGATGGGATATTGATATAATTAGATATGATCAAATTTGGATATTCTGAAAGATGTTTTGCCGATTTCGAATCTTCAAGTTATCCTCACTTAATCAATATACTGCTGAAAAAAATGGTGTAATTTATTATCATTCTTTTAAAATCAATTTAAAATGAAATATATTAGAAAGAAGCTAATAAATTTTCCGTAAATCTTTACCTTTCGCTTTCTTTTTTCTTTTTTTATATGCTACAAGCAATTATCGGATCAGTTATGAATACTCATTCGAAAACTGGAAAATTTAGTCATTGATCAAAAGCAGCTTTTTCCATTTATATAAACCGGAGAAATAAGATGATATAATTTTACCGTCTGGAGTAATCTATAAATTAACTTTATTAACAGTGATAATTCCGGATAAATGGAATGAAGGATTGATAGAAAAGATATGATAATGAAAATTGGAAATTAGTGAAATAGGCAGACAGGAATTGTAATTGAATGAAATGTAGCTGCGTCATTCTGTCTGTTGATTTGTTTAAAAGTACTGATATTGCTTACAACTTCAATAGCCGAATCAATGATACATGATTGGCACGTCTCTCGTATGAATCGACGGATATGATTGATCTTCAATGACATATATACCGCGTACAGATAGACAACGATATTTGCTATCATACTTATTGCTAAAATTGCTATTTTTGTTGCCGACGTAATCCTACGTGAGATACAAGTGAAAAATTGGGAAAAATCGATAAGCAGAAATTTGCTCATGCATGAATTACTTGAATACTTCATTGTCAATTTAGACGACATTAATGTTTTTACGCAATTCATCCGATTCGATTTATTCTAAACTCAACAGCTTGCAATAACATTTCCGTTTTTGATTCCGGAATAAGCGAATTGATTAACGGAAATGTGATTTAGAAAGATTCTTATTTAAAGAACACGTAATGTAATACGATTTTTCAAAATTTCCTTCTTCCCTTTTGCATTCTAAATCGATTTTAATAGATGAAAAATGCGAATAAACAAGTATAGTCAATCTTTTTGACTCAATAACACGGAAAAGTATATATCATGCATTTTTTTATCTGAAAAATTTTGCAAAAAAATGACAAGTCATAGGTTATCTGCGTCATTTCCAAAATTGAAACCAGAAAAAAAAAGTTGTGCAAGGTGCAAAGCAATAAATCATTATAAGAAGTTAAAGATGAATGACTGAAAAAAGTTCGAAGAAAGTAATTGTAGATTTTGAACTGAAAAGATTAATTTAGCTATTTAAAATGGATCCGAAATTATAATTGCCTCTTTTTAAATGCAAAAAGATAAATTAAAATTTTGACATTCTAGAATTTTATGGAAAATTTCTTTTCCAAAATATCATAATACTTTTTTAATGCTTATTTACCCTTAAATATTTTAATTAAATGGCATACTGAAGAAACCTGTCGCATTTTGGAGATGAAAATTTCAGTTAAATTTAATAGTTGCAAAAACTGGCTCAAAAGATAGTTTGATTGCTTCCCTTACAGTCTCTGCCATTCTTAATTGATTTTCATTTATTTCAAAATGTTTCCGTTATCACGATAGAAAAGTGCGCAAGAACGGAGTAAGCATTCCGTCCGGATGAAAATTCGACAAAAAGCTGATAGTATCATATATCTGATGAGGTCGCATATTTTTGTATCATTATACATTCACTTTGCGATTCGCTTGAATATACAAATGGATTTGATCAAAACAGACGTTTGGAACTATGGCTATTCTTTGCGTGAAAAGTATATTCAAATTCGCTAATTTACATATCGATCATGTTGGTCTGTTATGTTCTTTGGGCCCCTACCCTAAGCCTTGTTATGCGTGAAATACGCTCAAGAAATTATGACGGTAATAGTTGGCGGGGTCCTGTGCGAAACGCTGAAGGTTTTCACTTTCTGAAGTCTTGATTCAAGTTCCGTTAGCGGATTTCGTGTCCAAAGAAGAGAAGTTCTAGAAGTTTTACGTGAAACTTAATCGAAAAATTCTCGCATTGATAGTACATCTCGTCATCTGGAAACTAACATTCAAATCATTTACTTTTATGCAAATTCAGCTTCATCCAGCACTCAGCTTCTCTTTTCACAAGATTTTCTTATAATTACTTAAAGCAAAGCAAATTCGATGTTTTGGAATCTTCATGAGATTATAGAATTTTTTAAAATTTTTCAAAAAATTAGCAAAAATCCAGGATAAGAAATAGTCTTAAAGCTGACGACTATCGCTTAAGCAGTAGCTCCGAATTGGTCAGCAAACCGGACCTGCCCCATATCTGGCAATCCATTACTTCGCTCATTCACCGCAAAAGATGCATTCACGCTTGCGCTCATGAATTACAAAATTCGCTAACATTCAAATTGGCGATTCGCGCCAAGACAAAACTATCACAAGAAATCATGTTTTTTGCAGAAATGCACGTAATTTAAGCAAAGAAATCTCAATTGCGCCTTGGAATGGCTCGAAAGTGAAATGAATCAATGATATGAAGCTTCGCCAGTTTGATTTGGTGCTTGTAAGCGTGGAGCTTATAACATCAGAAAGATTTTAGATTAACTTTGTTTGTGCATGAACTATTCAGAAGTACTTCTGAATATTACTTACGTGAATTGATCACTGCCTTACGTGAACCATTCGAAATAGGGTTCACGTTCGACGTAACGGCATCTGTACTACTCGGAAAGCATTTAGCAGTTAAACTATTCCGCTTTAGGCATTCTGAGCTATGTTGCGATGATAAAGCCAGGCAGTTATTTTAACCATTTATTTCACATCTTAAACCACTTAGTTTTAATCGTTGACAGGAATATTTTCCTATTTCAGATAATTCAGTTTGAGTTCGAACATCCAATTGAATTTATGAATCTGAAACAATGGGGTAAATTTGCATGGAATACCCACCTTAATAATCTATCTCTAAACAGCGAAAATGGAACTTTTAGTAGTTTTTTTTTAAAAAGTACTTTTATTACTTTTTTTTTACTTTTACTTTTACTTTTCTCTCTAACCTGGAACTTTTAGCATTTGCATCAATATTCAAAGTTGATGTTTGGATTTTTCGAAGAGGACGATGATTTTGCTATAGATCCAAGTTTTTAATGGTAAATGACAGTGCAGAAGTAAATTTTAGTTAATCATTTCGGAAAATTGGTTGAGGGGTTAAATTTGAGATGATGCTACTGAAATTAACTTTTTATATTCATATATTTCTATCTCTTTTTTTTTAATTTTTCATTTCCCCTGGCATCTAGAGCATAAAATGATCATTTCCGAATTTCAGCAAATAATTGCTGAAATTCGAAAATAATCACTTTATCAAAATTTTTAAAATTTAACCTTGGGTATTCAACAAAATCATATTGGTGTCTATTTGAATTACGAAAATGGTCTCTTTTTTACGGTGTTTAAACTTTCGGTATACTTTTCCATTACAATTTAGAACTGATGATGATATATTGATCGTTAGCAAGAGCGCATAAGCGCTTGTTATGTGAAAATGATAAAAGATTTTAGACAAATTTTTGGAATAAGGTTTGAATTTTTGAGTAGATTTTCAAAAAGCTATAAATATTTCTTTAATTCATTTGAAGGATGAAAGAAGTTTGTTTTTTATATTATCTTAATACGAATATTTTTATTTAGAATAAAGGGCTCAACGTTAAACCTTCTTGTAATGCGAGCGGTTTTAAATAACAATGTAGGTTATTCTATATCAAATCCGTTCCCTCTTTCAATAAATCTACAAAAATCTCGAACTTTTTGCCTTATACATATTCTGACTAAATTACTATGTCAATAAGATTAAGATGTAATTATTTATGAAAGTAATATTGTGTTAGTCAGAATAGTTGAATAAAATGACTGCATAACTAACGACTTCGTTTTTTAAGGGAGTTATCATACAGCCATCATACCGACGAATTTCAGTTGTTAGTCGTTTGGGACAAACAACCGGCAGTGGTAAGTATGGTAAAAGCATCTCTGTAAACATTTTTTTTTTTTTTTTTTCAGCTTAATGACGAATGAAATTTTACATACTTTTTTGATTCCTTCTGAGAATTAGTTTGTCGGAAATTTTTGCATAGTTTTAGTCATTGAACATGTAGCCAATGAGAAAAAAGAGGAAACTCAAGAAATTTTTTCTGTAGGCCACTGTGTATACCATATTTGGTGTAATGAATCAAAGAAATGGTTCTTTTGTAATGATGAACTGATTCAGTAAGTTGATGGAATATCGATGCAAAAGAAGAGTACTGCTGGATATACTTATTTTTACCTTAATAGGTGAGATCTTTTCTGTCCTTTTTAAGATTATTATTACTCGTGGAAAGAGAGAAAAAAGGGGTGTTTTTTGTCAATTTTTTTTCTCAAATTTTTTTCTATCTCGAGCTAATTCTAATAATAAAATAAATCTCATAGGATTTTTCTGCATATATCTTAGAGCATCTCTTTTATTTCAATTTTCTTACTAGACTTTCCTTATTTAAGAATCTTTTGGAGAACTATTCGAAAGTGACTGACAACAATGGCAGCATTACAACAACATATTTCGATCACTTGTTGCTGTATAAATTTCGCGGAAATTGATCACTCGCACTTAAGACATTAATCTGTTACATTTTTTGTTTACTCAAATCAGATTTTTTGTTACCATTCGTGCTATTCAATGAAATTTTGTTTATTGATAGTTTTTTCCTAAAAATTTTTGCAAGGATATGTGCGATCTTTACTATAATAAAATTTCATCTATTCTTTGACTCTAGCAAAGCTTTTGTGAACAGTAGGCGCTGGTTTATATTAATCTCCGTCCCATTTCCTATGTGACTTTTGTGACTATCATTACGGTATCTCTGTTTCAATACTTATGGATGCATTACTGTATATTAATCTTCATTTAAATCGCTGTACTACTTTTTCAAAAGATGTTGCGTTTGACAAATTTCACTTTCATTTATTTCGGAATGTTTCCGTTGTTACGATAGAAAAGTGCGCAAATACGGCGTAAGCATTCTGTCCGGATGAAAAATCGACACAAAGCTGATAGTATAATATGTATATTTTTTTGTATCATCATACATTCACCTTCTAATTCGTTTGAATATGTAAATGGATTTGATCAAAAGAAGTGTTGCATAGACGTTTGGAAGTATGGTTATTCTTTGCGCGAAAAGTATATTCAAATTCGCCAATTCACATATCGATCATGTTGGTCTGTTATGTTCTTTGGACTCGATTCTCAGCCTTGTCACGGTGAAATACGTACAGAAAATTTTGACGTTAACAGATGTTAATAAGCGACGGAACGTTACAGCTTTTTTACTTATTGTAACTTGAAAGTAGTCTTACGCATATGATTTAGTCATTTTCTGACATCTATCTATTTTTTATCGCTTAAGTCATGCGACACGTCTAATTTAAATAAGCAGCTTTATCTTCAGATTATGCTTTGTCGTAATTTTTAAATTTCAAAAAAAAAAAAAAAAAAGAAAACGTATCGATCGGATTTTCTTCTTCATTAACAACCAAATAAGAAAATATTCTAGCTTTTATCAAAATGTTAATTTTTTTCTTTCGACATAATTTGACAAGTTATTTAGGCTTCAGCATTTGTCATTGTTTCGGGTAAAGCTAAAGACTTCTCCAAGATTATTAATCCATGTTTTTAAAGCATTATTTTTCTGTCAGGAAGATTTCAATAACTACAATAATTAACGTTATTTAATTGAAATTAATGAGATGGAAAAATGGAAAAATGACAATAATATCTCGAACTTTTACTAAGATTGACAGAATGAGGGAAAAAATAGTGTTAATGAATACATTGCTGAAAGCTATAAAAACACTTCATTGATGAAAATACTAATACAGCGGTAGAATCTAGGAGGAAGGACGATTCAAAAGCCGCTGCAATTAACCTCACCAATCCTGTTATAACTAGCTTTTCACAAGCAATTTCAGGTCATGAAGAGAAAAGAATTGAAGTTGACCCCAGCAAGAAAATATCTGCAAGTGAATGAAGTCTGTCATCAACATATTTAAATCAGGAAAACTGCGTAAAACAGTCTTAAGCATTGTTAGGATGTGCGAAAAAACAGGGGAGCCAATAAGATCAAGATCATCTAGCTAAGCTATAAAAACAAGGTGTAAATTCAGATGTTGATTGCATAAATGAAAACATTTTTAAAATCAGAAAAAAGATTTTCCAATTTTAATTTCCCACAAAACAACTGGCCGAGAACAGTAGAACTGAAATTTCTGACACAGACAATTTGATGACAGTATTAATAGTCAAGAAAAATTGACAGTTTACTGCTGCACAAGGTCTTATGTCCAATAGGAAATTTTACTGAAGTTGGCTCGAATTATATTCATGAATTGAAAATTAATGTACTTGCACGGTAAGTTCCGCTTTTTCTTTTTTCAACCAATGTATATTGGTAAGTATATCGACAAAAAAAAAAAAAAAAAATAGAAAGGGAAGAATTTTGGAAATTAAATCAATGATCCAAGTTTTTTTTTCGTTTTCCTTAAAAAGCCATGTTTAACAAATTTTAGACAAGATCACGGTACATCGGAAATCTAATCATGATTAATTTTTCAGGTTGGCAGATTTTTTCAATCAGAATCCATTATAAAATTCAAACATTCAACAATACCACAACAGCAGAGATAAAATAATCCCCGATTTGCTAAGGAGTAGTTAAATCAATCCTGGTATCTTCTTGGAATCACTTTTTCTTTTCAGTACTAATTCAGTGTTATCAGCTTTTATTGAAGCATAAATGTTTTAGTTTCATTAGACAGTATTGTTCTAGAAAAAAGATTTTCATCCTAAGTGAATCGCTAAATCCTCTCCAGTTCCGGATCTATATTTAATTATCACTACTTAGTGAACCAGGAAGTTAGGTTTTGCTTGCGCTCAGAATAGATGAGCGATTGATGACATGCATTGAAGTACTTTTATGATTTGAACTTGTTTTACGGTCATTTGACCAACTGTTCAACAGAAGCCAATTTATTTGAAAATACAGTCAATTTGTCATTTTGATCATAATTTCCATTCACTAATAGATTTTATTTTACTTTAAGCTTTCAAAAGCCTCCATTAAAAATCTGCTATATAGATAAAGATCTGCGCTTCATGACTGTAGAATAAATTATGGCAATTGGTTAATCTTTTTAGAAAATTTACATTAGAAACTTAATAGAAACTTAAGATAAGAATTAAAAAATTGTATAAAATAAATTCAAAAGCAAGGTGAGGTGCAGAAATAATGCAGAAATTTTGCTGAGAATTAATAGCAGCGCTTGAAATTTCTTTAAAATTTTAAATCAGATTTAGGTATTCCTAAGATTTAGACTATTTGGATAGTTGATACAGTTCCTCATATTTCTCTTACTCACTTTTCTCTGGACCATTTTTTGAGAATTTTACTTAATTTTTATTAAAATTTTTAGAAATAAGTATTGAAAAATATCGCATTGGTGAAAACGAGGGATCTATCCGTTGTACGAAAATAATCTATTTTCTCCAGTACTTGTACCTTCGGTACAAATATCTTTTATATTATTTGATATTGTGGAAAATTTTTTGATAGAAAAAACTACAACTTCTTTGGACTGAAAATTTTGGTACGAGTAAGTTGCTTGTTGTACTTCATGATGCTTCATAATGAAAAATTAAATTTAGATTGGAGCATCCCTTAACAAGATTATCCTCAATAGCTCAGTTGATAACAGTGATGCGAATTTTATGTAAGAATATTTTCAACCGGAAGTAAATTTATTTGCTTATAAAATCTTTACTTTTTAGTTAGTCTCAGAAAAGCACACTCTTTATAATGGAAATAAACTTTCGTGGCATTATCACGAAAGCTTCTTTTTTTTTCTATTTATTATTATTATTATTTTTCTTTCTTCAAATAGGATTCTAAATTGAAAGCAAGAAATGGAGTGCTGACATTTGTGAAAATTTTGGTTTATTATTGTTTTTTAATTGTTATGGCGTTGCGAATCTTTGTTCTATTCAATTGTTTTAATCAAAGAAAAGAAACGATGACTTAATGATTTTAAATATTCCGATACTCGTATCGATATTTCTGTAGATCATATTTATATCTGGCTAGTATTGGTGATACAGTGATATTTTCCTTCACTTCATATATCATATATGATTTGAATTGTTTTACTGTTTTGTTGATTTTTGATAAAATAAAATAAAAGCAAAAAATCGCTAATTTTGGATTGTGATAATCGAAATATAATTTTTCGATCAAACATCTTCGTCGTTGATTATTTTTCATCATATGTTAATGAATGGTTATTGAAATTTCATGAATAATTTAAGGAAGTTATCAAAGAATGCTTCTATTGCAATCTTGTTTTTTCTTTTTCCTTCTTTTTTTTTTTTCTTTTTTGCATTCCAAACATGCAATCGGTGGGACATATCATGGCAGGGATTTTAAATATGATGCATCTTTTACTTCCATAATGTATTATTTAGAAATTGGCTCTTTTTTTCTCCTAGCTTAAAAGCTAGACATTACTTTTAGATTTCAGGCATATTTTATCACTTTCTATTAGCAATTTGAAATGGTTATCCACTGAAAACATTAATTGCCGAATAGTTTTAGTAATTAATTACAATGATAATAAGATTGAATGATAAAAGCAATGCTTGAATTTAATTTTCGTGTTACATTTACTTCTTCATTATGCAAAACTTTTATTGAATTTCAGTAAGTTTAAGTTTCATGATGATATGAATATTCAAATATGTTAAGAACATCATTAATTCTTTTGTTTATTTAATTTTAAACTTACACTTATAATTTGTTCGAAAAAAAAAAAAAAAAGAAAAACAGAATTCTCAATAATCATATAAATAATGAACATTTTTCTGATCGTTTTTTTTCTTTTTTTTTTTTGATCTTTCCGATTTTTTCTCTTTTCTTTGTTTGTTTTTTCTCAATTTCATCAATTTTCTTAAATCGAATTCCATTTAAAAAAATATGATGGATGAGGAAAAAAAAATTAAGGAAATAAATTATAAAAAAAAGTGTAAATTAAAATAATTGCAAAAATTTATAAGCATAAATGTGTCATATTTATGTGTTCATAAATATTATATGAAAAAAAAAATTCTTTTTTACTAAATTCTTGACATTTAAATTGATCTTTATATGAAAATGTCATTTATTATATATATATATATATATATATATATCAGATAACAGAAATTGATCGAAATGAAATGAACTTTTGGCAAATGCTTAGGTTGAACTTTAGAAATAGCACGGAAGGAAGTAAGGAAGGAAGGAAAGAGAAAGAAGGAAAGAAGGAAGGAAATGATAATAATACGCAATATCTTATAGCAGCAATAAGTAGTATTATAATATTTAGTCATTTGCAATTGAACGCTAAAATTAGAGTTAGAAGGCTGGAAATTTCCAACAAGCTAAGCTAATACCTAATGATCGTTGTTGTTGGAACATCTGAAATGCGTCGTTTGTCGTTGTCGCTTTCGTTGTCGTAAGCTAGAAGGAAATATTAATCGATAATTCTTATGGATTCTTTAGAGAAAATTCCCGGAAGAAGAAGAAAAGGAAATAAGTTAGGTGATAGAAGATTAATGCCGAAGGGAAAGGAGAAGAAAGGAGGAAAGGAGGAAAAAATGATGAAGAAGAAGAAGGGAAGAGAAAGGGAATTTGAGATAAATAGGAGGAAAACGAAAAGGAACGGTTCAATGAATAGTTTCACTCCTTCTTTCTTCCTATCCTCCTCCTCTTCCGCTATTCCTTCTCCTCCTTTACTTTTCTCTCAGTCTACCTCCTCCTTCTTTCCTCTTCATCTTCATCTTCATCACCATCACCATCATCATCATCATCATAAATTATTTTGCTTTTCGAAGCAACCGTGATAAAGTACAGCCTGATTTGAATAAATTTTTCACAACTTGAAAGCTATTTCAAGTTTTATTTAAATTATTTCTCACACTTCCGCTATAAATGAAATCATTCGATTTTCATTTTGAATAATTTCATTCCTCAATGATTATTTAACAATTTGAATATTTTCAATCAATCAAACATATTCATCTATCAATATTTTTATTTTATTATTTATTCCATAATTTAACTCATTTTATACTTAATTACTATACTAGTATAATTAATGGAATCATTATCATTTTTTCCTTTTTTTCTTTTTTTTTTTCTTGAAATGGATAATATTGATGGAAAAATACAGAAATAAATATTACTAAAAAAAAAAAAAAAGTGGTATTATTACAACGACAAAAATAACAATATTAACAACAATAATTTCTATCACTACTATTAATACTATTATCATTATTGCTATTATTACTATTACTATTACTGATAATACTGATAATCTGTTAATGTTAAATTTTCTTTTTTGCAATTTATCAAAATGTTACTCTCATAACAGGTTATTTTTTTTTTTATGCATTATACTTAGTTGCATATCACATCTTTAAAAAAATAAGAAATAAAAAAAATAGAAAACTTTAATACATTCCATCAGCTTAACAGCTCTGATCAGCGGCGATACCATTCAACGCAATGTTTTAAATCATTTCACTGATTGAGGCAGATGTTTGTTATCCATCTATCTACTTTGCCCCTAAATTTTGTGCTTCTTATATTGACACATATGATTGGAATATATTAATTGGATGAATATTACCTTTAAGTTAAAAGAAAAAAATTATTGTTTTTAAGTTAATTTTAAGTCCTAATTTATTAAACATAAAGGAAGGCTTGATTGATTAAATTTGTCATAGGATTAAATCAATTACCTCTCTCTCCCTCTTTTTCATTCTTTTCACCTCTCTTGCAATATCGTCTTTTCCTTTTTAAATATTTATAAAACATAACTAAATATATATATTAAAAGATTATGGAAAGAAAATAAAAATAGAAGAGAAGGAGGAAAAGAACCTTGGCAATATGAAATGAAAATAATTCTGAAAGGAAATTCTAAACAAGGAATGATTGATTAGAATCGAAGTAACAAATTCGTATTAATTTACATCATTTTTTTTTTTTTTTTTTTCTCAAAATACTGATAGCTTCAGTGTTAACGTACGTTTCTCAATGGATAGTAAAATTTTATAATGGTACAGTAAAACTTATAATATTAGTGGTACTAATTTAATGAAACAAAGTTAACTTTTTTACTGCTTTATTGTTACAGCGTTTGATTTATTCTTTTAAACCTGTTATTACAGAATACTCTTTTAACCTACTGCAATAGAATACTGTATTATCTGCTATTGTAGAATGCCGATTATTTGCTGCTGTAGGATACTGTACTGGCATGTTATTGTAGAATAATATATTAATTTGCTATTTTAGAATATTGTTTTAACCTGCTATTATGTAACATTGTTAACCTGATTGTGGAATACTACCTTAATTTGCTATTATAGAATATTGTGTTAATCTGCTATTTCAGAATGCTGTTAACATGCTATTGTAGAATACTGTACTGATTTGATATTATAGAACACTGTATTAACCTGCCATTGTATAATAGTGTGTTAACTTGCTACTACGGAATATTGTACTGATCTGCTACTGTAGAATACTATGTTGACTTGCCATTTTAAATACTGTGTTATCCCAATGCTATTGTGGAATACTGTATTAACTTGCAACAACAATTATTTTTCACTTATATTTACGAATGAATGACTTGATATATAAAAGTTTTATCAATTTAGACATTTTATGCAATTCTATGAATACGGAAAATAGGAAGTAAATGGAAATAGGCGATGAAAGGATAAAATTAATGAATCATCTACGTCCCACCTTAATTTTAATTCATTAGCATGCAGTAAATCTTGTTGTTCAAATTAATGATGTCTCGATCAATTTGTTGATGTTTTCATTTCTTTTTATTTTAAAACCAAAATTAGATGTGTTTTGGCTTAAGCTTTAGATTTATCTTTATGAGAAAACTTCAAAAATGTCTATCACATTTGGACACACTTTGTTACGATAAGTTTTGTATTTTTTCAAACTTTTTCATGATAATCTCTTCTTCCAGCAATATTTTGGTACACATCGCAATACTTGTCCCCCAATATCCCGACACGTATCGTCGTATACATTTGGAAAAATTTGTTGAAATAAAAAACTTTTTTTTTTTTCTTTACATTATAGTTCGTTTTATCAATTTTTTATATGCACATATACATGCTTACATAGATAGACACCGAAAACACCTAGATACATTGCACATTTCAATATTTAAAAACGTATATATAAGTAAATCATTACATATCATCCATGAAATTCGTATCAATTTCAGAAGGAAAAAGGGATGTTTTAGGAAAGATATGTGAGAGATTGTTTGCCGATATGTGAATAAAATATTAATGTTATGCAAAGAGATGATTTCTCGAAATAGATGAAATGGCATATCTATGTCATTTCAAAGTTTATCTAGTTTGATTTATGCATAAGATAGTAATGTCAAGGATTATATGCATTTTTCGATTTTAGGAATGAATAATATGCTATGAAAAAATTTATTAATTGTTTTCCATCATCTATATAGTATTTTATTTCAAATTATTTGCAAATTTTTTTTGTTCAATAATAAAAATTAAATTAAATTTCATTGAAAAATGATGTAAATTGAATTATAACAATTGTTTTGCATAATTTAATCGATTTTTGGAAGTTGTATGTTAGTTGTATGAAATTTTGCAAGATGTTTAAAAGCTTCAATCTTGTGTGAAAAAAAAAATAAAAAATAAACAAATAAACAATGAAGAGAGGGAGCAATTGTAACGGAAAGAACAGGTGATAAAAGGAGGAAAGAATGGAAAAGAAAAAAAAAAGATCAAGGGATTATTACTATTATTACTGCACTGATACACCTGACGTTCCAGACTTAGAAGTTCTTCTTCCCTCTTCCTTGAATATGAAACTTAAGGTAGTATGAGACTCATGAGTTTTAGTTGCGGCAATATTTTTCATCTACTAAATTTCTCTTAAATCACATAATTACTACTATTATTAATTATTATTATCATTATCACCACTATTATTATCATTACTATATTGATTACTATATTGAAGTGATAATGATGATGATGATGACATCGATGACGTAATCAATCTTCATTTCGAAACTTAATTTCTGCCACATCATTTGTTGATCTTTTTTATTTTATTCTTGAAAAATTTATTTTGTTCCTTTTTTTTTTTTTATTTTTATCAGATCAAACTACCTGCCATCATGTAAAATATAATCTGTAAAAAACTTTTGTTTTTTCTTTTTTCTTTTTGTTCTTTCGTACAAAGGATCTCTTTTTTTTTTTTTTTTTTTTTTGAAATTAAATTCTAATATCGGTATCTTTATTGTCATATTCATCTTTCTTATTTATTTGTATTACTTGATAGATTCATTTATCAGCTGATTTTGCTTAAATTCATTTTAAAAAAAAAACGAAAAAAAAAGGAATTCGAATTTTCATTAAATTATGATAAAAATGATTGATTAAATAATTTGGTACTAAGCCTAAGCATATAAATGTAAGTATTATTTGTAGGCTAAAGTAAGCATCGATAAGGATTAACTTAAATTATTCCATTCATTTTAGATATTATTATTTGATAATTTAATTATTTCGGCTATAGTTTTTTTAATTTTTCAATTCTTCGGAATCGTTGCAAATGAATAAAAAAATGATCAGTTTTGCTATCTTTTTCAATAATTTGATTTCGATAATTTATTGATGTTATAAATGATTTTTGTTTACGGTACGTAAAAATGGTGGAAAATTGGGATATAAAAAGCGTCAAAAACATGGAAAATTAAAATTCGTAAATCTAATCAATAAATTGATTTTCTCAAAGAAAAAAAAAGCAATTTTTAGATTATAAATAGAGTGTATGTTTAATTTCAAACAAATTGCCTACTCCAACATTCAGCTAAGAAGTTTGTATCAAACATTGCTGATTGACATATCCAACTAATTCATCTGACTACTGACTATCTGTCTGAATCAACAAAAAAAAAAAAAAAAAACACAAATAGCGATAGAACCCAATAATATTGATTTTAAAATTAAATTTATCAACAATCAATTTGAAATATGCTAAAAAAAATTGGTAAAGTATATATGTAATCAAATTAAATTATCTATTTTATATCTTCTAATCTCAACCAAATAATCCATTTAAAAAAAATTTATTGAAAAAAAGTAAGCAAATGAAAGGAAGAAATTTAAAATTCTTTTTTTCTTTTTTTTGTTCTGTGTCAAGTGATTTATCCTAAAAATTAGTAAATTATTAATCAAATTTCATTATTAATAATGAATAATTTCTTCTCTTTACTTATCCATTTTATATCTTTTAACAAAAAAGTTTCCTTTCTTTTTAATTTTAATCAAATATGTTTTTCTAAACATAGAATAATGAAAATTTACTTTACGGATTATACGAATATCGAATTTTTATATTTTCCGATTGATTACGTATGAATTCATGTTCTTTGTTGTTTACTACTAATTCTTTCTTTTAATACTAAATCATTTCATTTTGAAATTTTCTTCCCATTACTCCTTTAGAAAAAAAAAAAGATTTTCCTTTTTGTTTTGCACAAAATATTTGAAAAATTGCAATTTGTATTAAAAAAGAAAAAGATATTTATGGAAGATTTCTTTAAAAATATATTTTTCATATTCAAAAATGATCAAACTCTACCATTTTTTATTATTGCAAAATTAAACAATTATTATTCTGATCCCAGTAAATAATAATACAGCAAGGTAAAAATTAAGTGTAATCTTCATTTAATTAATGTTTAAAAAAATTTTATGGGAAAATAACAGAAAATTAAATATAAAGGGTAAAAGTTTTCTCTCAAAAAAAAAAAAAAAAAAAATCGCAACAAATTCGTAAATTTATGATAAAAAATTTTTTTCGTTTAAAGATTCTACTAGTTTATAATAGATTTTTAACGAAATTCACGCAAAATTTAATCTACCCAATTAACATCATCCCTTTTTTTTTTTCATTCATTCATTTTAAAATTTTTATTAAATTTTTGGATTAAATTGTTCGATTTCCATGTGCTACTATTATTATTATTTCTATTGATAATCTACAAATCTGAATTTGCTAGACAACTTAAAATTAAAATTAAATTCAAAATGAAATTTAAGTCATTCTTCAATCGGCTAAATTAGTCAAAAATAGATTAATCATTTCAGACCGATTTTCTTTCAAGCTAATTTTTTCACTCGATTTTTTTTTAAATAGACCACTTTTTTCATATTTAATTTTTTTTAAAAAATGTTTACCGAGGCGAAAATTTGTCATACATTTGTTAAGAATTGTCATAATTATCACTAACTTTATCAATTAGTTTTTTTTTCTTTTGAATTAACTTTTATTCCAAATTTTTGTAAATGGGTTAATTTTCTCAACCAATTTTTGCTAACTTTTCAATCAGGTTCATTTCAAATAGTCTGACTTTTCTATCCAATGTTTGTAACTGAGTGAATATTTTCAATCAATTGTTGATCTTATCATCTTCTTCATCAGCTTCATCTTGTCAGTTTATCAGCTCATCAGCTTATCAGCTTAATTGGCTAACTTTTTCAATCAAATGTTTTCTTTACGCATTTATTGGAACGAAAATTTCTCATACATATATTGTGAAATACTAAGATTTGAAAAAAATGAATAATTTTATTTATTTTTTAAAATAAATGTGATTTGTTGTTTGTTACGTGCGTGAATGCAATATTTATGCAAAATTATGTTATTTTTAAAAGAAAATAAAATATGACTGAAATTTATTTAATATTTTGTATTATTTCGTTAATTTTAAACCATAATTTCACTTTTTCTTGGATAATTAATAATTGGAAATTAAATGAATTTAATTTTTAGATGGCATCTGTGGCAGCTTGGTTACCATTTGCTCGAGCTGCCGCAATTGGATGGGTACCCATCTCACGGCAGCCAATGCCAGCTGCCCCAATTGCCATACAGGTAAAAAAAAAATTAATTTGTATTCTTTACTTAATTAAAACGAAAATTTTTAAAGAATTTTCTTTTTTTTTTTAAATCTCTCTTTCGCTCTCTTTCTCCCTCTCTTTCTGTCTTCCTCTCTCTCTCTCCTAAACATTACAGTATAAAGATATATGAATGTGATATGCATAATCTTTCTTATCAATCTGAAGCCTTAAAGATTATTCTTTTGTTGTATATTTTCTAATTTTATATTCTTGAAATTTTAAACTAAAATTGCTAAATTTACTTTTTCATTATTTATTATAATACACAGTTTTTAAGAATTTCCTTTTACAGGTGAAACAAAAAAAAAAAAGGATTGTATTTTTTAATTAATTAAAAAAAAATTTTTTCAAGAGTTTTTTTCTTTTTTTTTGCAGGCCAAAGATTTAGCCATTGATCATGTATCGGATGAAAAAATTTCAATCAATATTTCTGGTCGACGATTTGAAACATGGAGAAATACTTTGGAAAAATTTCCAGAAACATTACTTGGTTCAAATGAAAAAGAATTTTTTTATGATGAAGAAACATCGGAGTATTTTTTTGATCGTGATCCAGATATTTTTCGACATATCCTTACTTTCTATCGAACGGGCAAACTTCATGTTAATTTTTTTTTTTTTTTATTTTTTTCCTCCCTCTCTTTCTTTTCACTTAAAAAAAAAAAATTGCATTCATTTTTAACATTTATTTTGAAAATTTTCAAAAAAGCATTGATTGGAAAGTTTTTTTTCTTTTTTCTTTTAAGGATTGTAATAACAGTTTATTATGTAAACTAATTTTAATTTTTAAATTAATTTTTATTTACAAATCTTTTTTAGTATCCAAAACATGAATGTCTTGGGGCTTATGATGAAGAACTTTCATTTTTCGGCATTATGCCTGATTTAATAAGTGATTGTTGTTATGAAGATTATAAAGATAAGAAACGAGAAAATCAGGAACGATTAACGGAAGAACGATCAGAAATTATTGAAAAAAATAAGCATAAGCTTACGCTTCGGGTGTGTTAAATTTAAATAATTTTTTGAATTTTTATAACTATATTTCTGGATAATCCAAAAAAGATTTTGAATTTGAATTTTAATATAAGTAAGCAAAAAAGAATAGAAAAAGATGGTTTAAATATCTTAGAATTTCCAAGCCAAACTTATCTCCGATCCAAGTACTACCTTGGACTCAAAAAATTGCTCAGATTGACAGATGGGACGAGATATTTTCAATATAGTTTCCTATCATTTCATTTTTTCTGTTAAAAAAAAAAAAAAAAAAAAAAAAATTTTTTTTTTTAAAAAAAAAAAAAAAAAAAAAAAAATATTTTAGCAAATTCTAAATTAATTCCATTTTTAGGATAGAATTTTAGAGAAAAAAGAAATGTTTCAAATTATCAATCTTTTTTTAAATGATCAATTTACCAACTCTTCATTTTTTTTTTTTAAGCAAAAAATGTGGGAAGCATTTGAAAATCCTCATACATCAACTGTGGCACTAGTTTTTTATTATGTTACGGGATTTTTTATTGCTTTATCGGTTTTATGCAATATTATTGAAACAGTACCATGCAAATATTTGGCTGATGATACAAACATTTCATGCGGTGAACTTTACGAACGACAGGTAAGCATTGTTTCATTTTTAAAATTTTTATAAATTTCATTTTATTATATTGTTTTTTTTTTTTTTTTTTGAAAGAAAAAATGTGAAATGAAAATAAAATTTATTTTTCTTATAAATTTCATTTTATTATATCAACTTTTCTTTTTTTTTCCATTTCTTTGTGTTGAAATAGAGAAATCAGAAGAAAATTAATTTTTGCAATAATTTATTTTAAATAGTGAGAAAAAGATAAATTGGAAAAAATAATAGAAATTTCTGATAATTTTGATCTTGAATCAAAATTTCTAAATTTAATTTCAATTTTCAGAAGTTTATTTATTTCGTTTTATTTATTTATTTGCTAAAATGCTTTTAAATTAGCAAAACTCTTCGTGAGCGTGCAATAAATTTTTTTTTCTCATTTTTTCATTAAGTTTAATCAATAATTCTTTCGGAATGTTTTCAGATTCCATAGAATAATTTAATACCTTTACTTGTTTAAAAAACAAGTAAGCTTATAAGGGTATTAAATTACATATCTATGTACTGAACGGGCAACTATCTAGAACTTGATCGATTGAATAAAAAATTGAATGCTTTCTTTGAAGGATCCTCCATTTTACTAACAATTTTTGTAAATTAAATTTTATTTGAAAAAATTGAGGTTAATTCAAATTATAAATATTTTCTTGTGACACATCCTTCTCAATGATAATTTTTATCGATCAAACACTTGGCATAATAAAGTTTTCGGTAAAATCTTCCAGGAATTTTTTTTTTTTATTGATAAATGGCAGAAAAGATTATAAATATATATTTCTTGTCATCTGTCAAAGTTCCACTTTTTTTGAAAAGAAGGCTATGCATTAAAATTCAAATTTAATTTAATTGTTAAGCTATGTCATAAACAGATTAAACCAATTTCATACTACAGTATCGAAAGGAAATTTATCTTGAATTAAAAAATTTTTTTTTTGTCTTTCGTTTTCTCTTTTTTTTTTTTTTAGGGAAAATGAGAATGAGATCAAGTGATTGTTAAAAAAAGAAATTTGTTCAACTGAAATTATCAAAATTATCAATCAGCATTAATTTTACTATTTTGCAAACAAAAAAAAAAAAAAGAAAAAAAATAAGAGAAAATTAAATTCAAAGTCAATTTTTATGTTAACAATTATCATTTCCATTTCATAATTTTTCTTTGATTCTTTTTCTTCGTAATTTTTTCAAAATCTTTCTAAATATATACCATTTTTATTCTAAGAATTTTGAAATCAAATAAATTAAAAATTGAATTTTAAGTGCTACTTAAATATTTGTGCAAATTTCAAAATTTCATTACTATTTTTTTAATTTTAGTTTTTCGTTCTTGATACTGCATGTGTAATCATTTTCACCGTGGAATATTTATTACGTTTATTTGCTGCTCCAGACAGGTGTAAATTTTTACATTCAATAATGAGTATGATCGATGTTGTTGCTATTATGCCATATTATGTGGGCCTTGGGTTCACCAATAAAAAAGATGTTTCGGGTGCATTTGTCACTTTACGTGTCTTTGTAAGTTTTTATTTTATTTTTTATAATTTTTTAATTCTTATATTAAGTTTTCATTTTCTATATTATTACTGTTATCATAATTTTTACAATTATTTGTTAATTACAATTTGTTAAGTGTATATATTTGTCGTAGAAATAAGTTAGCAATTATTGGTTGAAAGATTTTAATATATATCTATATATATATTTTTTACTGATATATTTTACATTTTATTATATTTTATGATATATCAAAAGCTCTTTTTAATTTGCAGTTATTGATTAATGCATTTTAAAAGCACGATGGAATAAACAATCATGCGTATAATTAAGTTTTGAAAGCATGCAACATCGTTTACCTAATCTCATAAGATGACAAACATTTTGCTAAAAACCAAGAGTATTTATCATTCTTGATAAATGAGTAGATAATCAATCAAAATGTAGTTTAATCTTAAAATAATCAAATTAATTAAAGTTGTTTTCACTTCTTAGTGTTTTGTTTTTCCTTCTTTTTTTTCTTTTTCATTCATCCATCTTTTTTCCTTTCCTTCACTTTAGAATGAAACATCATAAACAACAGGTGGTAAAAAATAAATCATTTCAGGATGATGTAAAATGTAACTAAAAATAAATTATTCCATTCGCAAAATAGTATACCTAAAAATAGAAGTTTTTAGTTTGAACATATATGTCTGATGACGAGAATGGCAAAATGAATGAGTTTAATGTATGTCGAAGTGGCAAATCTCAAGACACAATAGAATACGTGTTTCACGTGTAAATAGACACAATAGAATACGTGTTTCACGTGTAATTAGACACAATAGAATACGTGTTTTACGTGTAATTAGTGCAAATATCAGAAAATATGCTTGCACTGGAATGATTCGCAATTCTTGACGGATCGTTCCAATGTAATAACTTAATATGATTGAAATGAAATTAAAATACTACTAATTTCATTGGAGAGAAATAATTCAATTAATCTTTTCTCTTTTTCAGCGGGTATTTCGGATATTTAAATTTTCTCGCCACTCTCAGGGTTTACGTATACTTGGTTACACGCTGAAATCATGCGCCAGTGAACTTGGCTTTCTCGTATTTTCACTGGCCATGGCAATAATCATTTTTGCAACGATAATGTATTATGCGGAAAAAAAAGTTAACGATACTCGATTCACCTCAATACCTGCTGCATTTTGGTATACAATTGTTACTGTAAGTTTTTTCCTCTTTTCTTTTGCTTATATAAAATTTGTTGTCAACTTATGAAAATTTAATTAAATCAAAAATAAAAAAAAGACATAACTTTTTCTTTTAAATATATCGCATAAAATTTTTCATCTTTTTCTTATTTTGTTTTATTTTGTCTTCCTCTTTTTTTTTTTTTTTTTTTCTCCAGTGAAATCCGATCCGAACATTTTTTAGTGATAAAAAGATAATAATAATAACAACAATAATAATAAATAATGATAATAAATAACAGTGACAGTAGTAATAAACAATAATAATAAATAATAGTAATAATAAAGTAATAAGACTAATAAATAATGGTAATGAATGATAATAATACTAATAAATAACAATAATGAAAATAATACTACTAATAAATAATAACAATGAATAATAATAATACTAATAAATAATAATATTAATAATAAATATTATTATTTATTATCATAGCATGACGTAATACAATCCGAAAAAGTGCTTTCAAACATAAAATTATATAAATATATATGCGGACTAAATTATTTTAGTATAGAGAAAAACGAAAATGAATAATAATAAAAAAGAAAATTCGGATTTGTTTTACAAATTTTCATTCGAATCAATCAATTCAATTAAAAGACATGTTTTTTTTCTTTCTTTTTTTTTTTTTTTTTTTTTTTTTTTGAAGAATGATAACAAATAAAAGTAAGAATAATTTCAGTAAAAGGATCAAAAATTTGAATTTAATTAATGACACATTTATGTTCTCATATTTCAGTGAAGACAAAAGAAAGATATTAATTTTATCGAACTTTTCAAAGATTGAAAGTGATAAATATTGAATCAAAATATAAAACTTTCTGAAAAAAAATAAAATTAGAAAAATTATGCCTAAATATTTGTAGATGACAACTCTTGGTTATGGTGACATGGTACCAGCAACAATTATGGGTAAAGTTGTTGGCGGCGTTTGTTCTCTTAGTGGCGTTTTAGTAATTGCACTTCCAGTTCCAGTAAGTTTTAAATTTTTTTCCAATATTTCGATGAATATTAAATTAAATTTAGTTTATTATAATTGGAGTTTATAATTTGCAAAATTATGCAACATCTTTTTTGCAATACTTTTAAAAAAAGAATTGATAATACCATTGTTTATTATAGGTAATTGTTAGTAATTTCTCCAGAATATACCATCAAAATCAACGGGCTGACAAGAGAAGAGCTCAAAAGGTAAACAAAACCATAAACAAATGAATAAATTAAAAATATTCATAATTTGTTGCATTCGTTAATTTATATGAAAAATTTGAACAATTTGAAATTTATCGTATTAGTTGGTTTGAATATTTCAGAAAGCTCGATTAGCTCGTATTCGAATAGTTAAAAATGCCAGTGGCAAAGCATTATCTAGCAAAAAGAAAGCACACGAAGCAAGGATGCAAGCATTCGAACAAGGCTTATTAAGTTTTGATTCACTGAAAGATGATGACATTTTTGAAATTCAACACCGACATTTGTTGCAGTGTTTGGAGAAAGCTACCGTAATTAATTTTCTTTCTAAAGAATTTTGATATGATTTTTAAGAAATAATGATATTTGTGATAAGGTAATCAATGGTATGACTTGATGGTTGACAATGTTAGTATTGTTGAGAAAAGGTGGTGTATGAGTCGAGATCAAATATGCAAGTTATTGTCATTGCTGGAAGCTTTGTTAGATTGAATAAGAGAATGCATCTCTTTCTCAGAGCATTTAAATTGATTAAAATTTTTAAAAAAAGAAAAAAAAATTTTCATACTTAAAATTGATATCACCATACTTCTTGTCATGTCCAAATTTGCATTCAAAAGTAAATTTGATATCAATAAAAAATTGAAAATATTTTTTGAAATATGCTTAAGACTTTCTTTTTTTTTTTCTCGGGATTTAAATGAGCAAAAGAATATTTGGAAAATATATGCGTATATTTGTTATTTAAAACAATTTTACAGGAAAGAGAATTAACTGAAAGAGATAATACTCTGTTCAGTGATAACTTAAGAATAAGTCCAGCGATCAGTCCATCAACATCGCAGATTTTATTGCCTCCAGATAATAATGTATATTCACGATGGCTCGATTGTTGCAATTCTTGTTTTAATAGTATGTTTAATTCAAATTATACCTATATCTGATAAGCTTATTTCAATAAATATTCAACAGTTATCTCAATATCTAAACTATTTAATCTATCAATTCAAACCTTGGCAATAAAAAAAAAAAAAAAAAGAAAAAAAAAAAGGAAAAGCAGAAATTTGAAATCAGAATAAGATTTGAGAGAAATGATTTGAAAGAAATGATTAAGGAAGAAAATTACATTATCCTTGAAAATATCTCGAAATTTTTTGCTAGATTTTTCCAAAAGAACATTAGCAGAAACTATCATCTATTCTTTCGAAAAAAAAAAAAACACTTTTTTTTCCTGCAAAATTAATTCTGAACCAATTTATTAAAAATTGCATAAAACTGCAGAAAATTCAGGGGAAACTAATTCAACCAACAGATCATTACCGACAAGCAGCAAAGAATCATCGTATCAACCTAGCAAAATTGATTACAAATGGCGATCTGCGGATGGACAACAAGCACAACAACAGCGACATCAAATGGATCAACGACGAAAATCGAAAATTATCCGTGAAGCAAGTCGTCTTTTTAGTACGTCAACATTTTGAAAGAGTATTGCGAAAAGCATCTTGGTTATCACTGATAATTATCGATGGAAATCAAGTGTACAAATATGCCAAATGTACGCTCAGACGATGATTCAAAAAAAAAATTTCTTACCAAAATACGGATGGATGAGTCCGTTAAACGGGTATGATGATATGGTTAAGTGGACCAAACCGAAGTTTAAAACTTGTCACCTCATTGGATTGTTCTTGCCGACAAAATAAATCCCTCGCCATTTGCAATTGAAAATCTTGTTTCTTTGATGAAAATAATTAACAAATTATGTCTTCTGTAACGTTCTTGATTGACAGCAACATGAAACATGCAGTAACACCATAAAAAACAGCTGCTCCTATAAGGTTAACTTCCCATTAGGTAAATTTTAAGAGATATTCATTAACAAACTTCCGAAACCTCAGGAATTCTTAAAATATATTTATACTGGCAATTTCATTTATTACATAAACATATGCACTCATTACTTTAAATCCTGCATCTTATCGTCACTTAAATATGTATCCTTTGATTATTTCTAAAGAGAAGTAATAACATTGTTCTTCTGCAAGAGGTAACCATACATTTTCTCTCGATTTTATTAAGGCTGCTAAATTTTCTATCAATTTTTTGAAAATAATTGCAAAACAGCACTGATACAAAGATACAAGAATCATTATATGTTGGATAGATCGATAGAGTTGAAAATATCCTGAACAAATCATAACACAAAAATGAAAATATTGTCAATTATTAAAAATAATCAAATAAATGAGCAAAAGAATTTTATTAATTGAGAAAAAAGGAAAAATTAAAGTATGGAAAATTAATAAATGAGACGCTTCTAATGCTGTGAAACTACACCAAAAAAACAAAACATCAATACAGTAAAGTGAGTGATAGTATTTAGAAATAAGACGGCTAAGTTTACATGAGAAATTAAGAAAGACAGAATAAATGATAATATGTATATACAATGGAAGAATCAGTAAATTTTTCACACCGATGGAATGCTTCATAAATAATAAAAGGTAAAGAGATGATTCTTGAGAATCGTTCCAATGTTAAGTGCTTAGAAGAATTGTAACTGTACTAATGGAATTCATAATGCCCGGTTCAAACATATAGTGGACGTCAAACATCTTCTGGTACACGAATAGCATAAATGATAGTGCTTTCGTTATCTCATCTGAATTCTTAAAGAATCCATGAGGCTGTTAAGCAAAATTTTTAATTTACCATCTTGGATTTAAAAAATTTGGACCAGGGAATATCCGACTTGGTTTGCAGCCAATAACTTTTAAGCTAAAATAATACGATAAAAACAATGAAAGCAAATAAGTGAAGGAAAATAAAATTCATTCTCTCCCAAGTCAATAACACCTTCTAAACCTGTTTTTAGATAAACATTACTTATTCTAAAACAACGCAATCATCAAATATGTACAAGTATTCTAAGCAAATTAATCACCAACATATGTGATAAGGGGAGAAAGCGGGTCCGGAAAGATTCAAATTTCTTTTTTCTTTTCATCTTTTACTGACTCATTGATGACTGCGATAGCATAACATGCAACGAATAAAATCAAAAAAAGGAAAAAAATGGAAATAAAGTGAAAGGAATCGGATCTGAATGAAAAAGATATTAAAGGAATAATAAATGATTGAGAAGAGCATCTAAAAAGGCTTCAAGAATTTAATATGTGAATTGCCAGGAAGGTATTCTACCCGACAGTAAGCACAATCGAGCAAATATGTATATACAAAAGAAATTAAGAGAAGTTAAAATGACTTCAAGTTGTCACGAAGATTCTATTTCTTCTTTAACAGTAACTCTTGATTAACCCCAATATTTTATCTATCCCATGGATCCAGAAAAAATTTAGTGTTACAGAACATGTATAAAATAACGTCTAAAGGATTAACGTTTCAGGTCGATATCATCTCAAACAAGATAATGATAACGAGAGTCAGATTAACAGCCAAATCATGAAAAATGAAATTTTCTGAAAAAAACGAAAAAAAAACAATCGCTTAGCGACCAACTACAGAAAAATCAACTTGTCAAAAGCATGTTTTTTGTTTCAAAAACATATGCTGTTTAGCTTATCAAAACAAGGAAAAAAAAAAAAGGGGAAAATAAGCATCAGAAGCTCTCAGATTTACTTTTCCCAGTTTGGTTCGCCAATATATTTCTCCAACAGTGATTTTCAGTTATCAATAAACTGATACCCTTTACGACTCAAAACAGTTTTCAAATAATCAATTTTTTTGCGTTCTTCTTCTGGAGCTTCATTTTCACCAACCTGCAACGATTTATATTCTAACCACACGAGAATTATAAGTCACATAAAAAGATTAGAACTTTTGAGAATTTAAGTTTTACCCATACTATCATATTATCTCCTCAATTTTTGCAGTCCTAGTAATTGTTGCAACAAGCCTGACTTGCAGGAATTTCACACTGTCAATTATGAATCTTTGGATGTGTACATTGCTCGACGCCATAAACTCATAAGGAAAACCGACTATCTAATGTTCTAGTATATATTCGGCGGTATGACACGAAATTTGAAATGTCTATTGCTCTTTAAATTACAATATTTTTCAATTAATAATTAGTAATCTTGTAATTTCAACAAATTTATACCAAATTGAATGTATTATTAGCTTCTTCGTCAAGCACATCTTTTGGTTCGTTACTGACCAATTTGCAGCGTAAACTTGGCTTCCCGAGTATAAGCGAAGCAAAGAATACATCATGCGATCGGTCGTCTACCAGTAAGTACTGCGCTATTCCAGCATCAAATACCTTTAATAAACAAGAAATCTTAAAAAAAACAAACAAACAAGCCCGTATTTATTTTCACGGTTTTTACTTATGAATATAGGTCTTTGAAATATGAAGTCTTTTGAATAAAGAGAAAAAATATCACTTACTGACTGACAGGTTGATTAGCGCAATACTTACGGTAATGTCACCATCAAATTCCCACGCAGGATCCCAGTTCTTGACCAAATGAAGCACATTCTTGATCCTAATATCAGGACAAGTTGGTTTCATAAGCCTAGTAGAAACATCTTTTTGATGTGCACCAAGGGGACGATACATCTATAATATTTAGCAATAGACATCCAAAATTAGCAAGCAAAAAATACAAACTATAATATGATGAAAAATAACGATCATGTAGTAGAAAAGTTATCCAACGAAAAAGAATGGTAATATAAAAAGAGTAAAGGTATGCGCCTATTAGTTATTTAATGTGCAATATTTACTTTTATTAAATGCAATCTTTGTAAACAATACCAAAAAATTTCTCTTAATATTGCTCAAATATCTGAATCATCAATTGTTTCCTTCTATTCGCCAACGAATAAACAATCTCAAAATTTTTATCTAACAGGAATTCGGGCACTATTACGTGTATTTGTATACTTTTTAATTTGACAAATTCTAATACCGTATTCTCAATTTCTGAATATTAGCATGCCAACAAAGTTACCAATTCTTGCATATTAGGAAATAGTGTTTGGAAAAAAAATGATTCCATTAATTTGAATACAAAATAGATGATTAACTTCTTGTCCACCGTTTAGTTCCAAAGATATTAAATTATCATTTTATTCATTATCCAAGAGTACATTTTTAATAATGCAAAGTCTGATTATAAATTCGGAAAACAAAGCATTCCTAAGATAATTTTGTTCAAGTTTTCAAACAGCAAATATTACGCAAAAAATGTTGCAAAAATTTTCAGGAAGACAAGTCTCAGATAGAAAGAAAAACTTACGGTACTCGACCAATACAATCCAGGTTAGCACCTAGTAAATTAACAAATTAGGTTGAAGGGAAAGAAACCCCAGCATATTTCTTACGCTTCAGCTTTCACCAAGTATCGCAAGTCTCATCATCGTCATCCAACGTGACCCAGGCGGGATTTTGAACACAGTGAAAATTACTGTGAGCAACCGTGAGAGTATGATATGATGATAAAAGAGATGAAGAGAAATTCTTCATTTGTTTTCCGGTTTTGTAATCTTATATTCCGGAAAGTTTGCCGGATTCATTGTCATTTTATACTTTTTACGATGAGAATTTTTTCGGATATATTCAACAATTTCTCAGATTTGTTTTAAAATGATTCGTAAATGAATGCGACATCAGAATTTTATATAATTTGGCATCTTCTCGTCTTTCTTTTTTTTTTTTTGACACATTTTTCGTGTAGCTTAGACATGTAATCCAGATGATCGATGTGAAATTGATGTGTTTACCTTTAAATGATGATATCATGTTCAACAGATGCTTAATTTGTTTTTTAGAGAATTTTGCTACGAAGTATGAATTATTATATGTTTAAAGGCATAAAATTTGTTTAGAAATTTTTTCTCTTTTCCTGAAATGTTTAAAATGTCCGGAAATTTGTTACGGAACATAGATCCGGAATAGTTGAATAGATAATTTGCTTTCAACGATGTGCCATTTTCTGGAAGAGAAAAGGAAAACAAGCGAGAAAATCTCTGAAGGTTTATTTTTTCCAGAAAAGGTAATTCATGGAAGTAACGTAAAATGCGAATATACGACGATAATAAGTGAGATAGAAATTTAAATTTCTCGAAATTTCATCGAATTAATTTCACATTAGTATCGAATTCATTTCATGTTGGTAGAAAAACTATATCCGTTATGAATTACATGTATAACTAAATTAATCACTCGATTGATTAATTGAATTCAAATTCGAAATCGATTTTAGCTGCGGAATTTTTCGAATTTGATTACTGTTGTAAAGTGGGCTACCAATTATGAGCTACACGTATAACAAATATTAGTTACTCAACTAATTAATTGATTTCAAATTTGAAATCGATTTTAGCTGTGGAACTTCTTGAATTGTCATTGCTGTAATTTATAAGGCATGAAATATAATGATAACAATTCACTTTTTTGCATAATATGCAATATGTATCTTAAATAAAAAATCTCGTATTTCCTTTTTTGAAGGATCATTTTTTCATCTTCCATTTTTGAAAGAGCTGAGAAGGAAGTAAATGAAAAATTGAAATTAATTATGGAACTGTGAAATTTCAAAAATTAATCCAAAATTTGTTTGCTAAGAAAGTAAAAGCTAAGGTGAAGCTTATATCGTAATTATGATAATTTTCGATTATTTTCATGAAAATGAATAGTAGAAATTTGCTGATTCGATGATAATTACGAGAAAGATTAGCGAGCAGGTGGTATTAATGGTGTGATTCGCTGTATTTTATGATTCATGTAATCATAAAGATAGGACAGGACATACGGATACATCGGATTATGGCGCAAATTGTCGGCAAAAAGCTCGACGGTTGAGGTAGGTGCCTTAATTGGAAAGTCAATTGTTAATTATCATGCAAATGTGGCTCTTGTTCACAATATTCATCCCTCTCATCGCCCCATTTTACTTCAACCTTTTGCGGCTTCTTTTCATTTAAATTAGGCAAAAAAAAAAAAGAAAAATAGAAAAAAGGATATTTTCATTAATTAACAATTAACAGTTAGACTGAAATAATTAAGTTTATCCAATTTTTTTCATTTTAACTAAGTATATCTGCCTGTCCGCTATGTATTTATTTCCTTAGAAAGAAAGAAATATAAACCCCGCATTCGTTTTCTATTCACGTACGTCAAATTATCATTTTTTCATTTTCTATCCACGTACGTCAAACTTCATTCATCCATCTTCTATTTAACTTTTCAACAGTTTTTGTTTTGATCAGGCATGTTTGTCTGTTCGTGATATATTTATTTTCTTGTAATTTGTTGCCATGTATACCACATACATTAATTAGCAATTTTTTTTTTTCTTTTAGCATCATTTATTTAACTTTTTTAACAATTTGATAAATTGCATTATTCGTTTGAAATGATTAATGATTTCGACTAATTATTAAGTTGAAAAGTGATATCTTTGGTAAACTAAAAATTGTTTGCTATAAGTTTATAAAGCACCGTTCGGTTTACTCATGCTAAGCATAAAATACTGATTGTTTTCACAGCTGCTGATTGATTAAATGACCTTTAAGTGATTCTTGTTTGAATATTTGATTTAGAAATTTAGTACTTATTATGCTGATATGTATCATAACAAAATAACATATGATTGATGCTTCTTAAGTGATTTTTGCTTGAAATGGCATCCAAATTTATGCTAAAAAAATATATTTAAAAAAGGCAAAAATTTAATTAGTAAAAGACATATCATCCATTTTCATGTCAGATTATCGAATTCTTTTCTTTTTTTTTTTTTTTTTTTCTAATTGCTATCATAAATGTTATTCCAAAACAATAACAATTAGAGTTTAATTTCTTTCGTTTTTTTTTTTCGTTTTTTATGGAATTGAGGAAGGAGAAAGAGAAGAATGGGGGGTAAGATTGAAATTCTGATTTGGTACCAGGATGACCTCGAAGAGGTGTGAAGAAATGATGGATAATATTGATGGGTAGGTAGAATGGAATGTCTTCTTCAACCGCAATGTGCCGTTTTTATTGGCCATTTAGTATTTATCGGTGGTAAGGATCATCAGACACATAAATTTTAGGTTAGAAACCTTTCCGAACAAATAAATGATCAAATTTGGGGAATGAAAGAATTGAATACTACAAAGTTGAGCATAAGATATACACTGATTTTTACCCTCCTGCTGCTATCCTTCAAGGTCAATAGCATCATGATAGTTACAATTTGCTTGCTACCTTTTGCTCATCATTATTCTTATTCATTTCAATCTTATTTGTTTAATACTTACCTGAAACAAAAAAAAAAAAAAAAAAAAAAAAGCAAATCTAATTAATCATTTTAAAATGATTGATAAAAGAAAATAGTATCTATTTGTCATCATAAAACAACAAGCAAATAATACATCATTCTAAAATATATTATAAATAATACCATAATTATTTTTTGATAATCATATTCCATAATATTTTCAATTATTTAAAAAAAATATTGTTATCAAATAAACTTTATCAGTTTCAATCTTTTAATCTTCTTCCAAAGTTATTCATGTAAATATTGAAGTGATCAAAAAATTTGCATATTAAATCAAAATTTGTTCCACGTTAATTAACTATAGCAAAAAATATGATGGGATAAATTATCGTAATAGAGATATTTGTTTTCATATATTAATAGGAATATTTCAGGATTATTGTTGAAATTTCGTTTACCCATGGGACGAAAAGTTTATTAACGAGTTAGAGGAGTGGAGGGAAGGATAACAATGATTATGTTTGATAATGATAATCGATGATTTGGCGCTGAAAGAAAGACACATATGTTTGAATCATTTCGGAAATTATTCATCTTGAAATAGTTATCTTAACCTTTAAAGGAAAGAAATGAAAAGAATGGAATGGATATTAGCCTACTACTAATTAAGCTCAATTCCATTTTCAAGCTTCTTTCTCTTCTCGAATTGTTATCGCAAATATGCTTCAATGCACTCCGTTTTCTCCCAATTTCCCGATATTTATTCATCAATATTAATTAATTCAGTAAAAAAAAAAAAAAGAAATGAGGGAGAGAAAAGAAATTTAAGAAGAGAAAATTTCATAAAAAATGATAAATTTTCAATAATTGCATTTTAAAATTAGATTTTATAAATATTATTGGAATTTTTCGGTTATAAAATGAATGAAAGATGAAGGTTGAAAGTTTTAAACAATTCATAGGTAATAAATGATACATATATGCAGAAAATTTTCATCACTTAATGCGCTCACATTTTGAAAATATTTTCGCTTGAAACGAAGGTTTTCTTAAGAAATCTAGCCGATTATTGTCAACTTTTTTTTGGAAGGAAAAAAAAAGTTGATTAAATAAATTTTTAAACTTCCCTCAATTCTTTTTCCTCATTTTTTTCTTTGACTAGTATTAATTAATTGATTAATTACTTTTATCATAATCTTTTTTTATGATCTTATTGGTCTTTATCATACTGTAGTAAACGATGGTGATCGATAAAATGTTTGATTCATTTTGAAATTTTTTCCCCAAAATTGTTTCAAATTGCAAATTATCGCTGGAAAATATGATAATTAATCATCGAAGAAAAGAAATAGCAATTTCTGATAACCTGATCCATCTGTTTACTAGTACCATGATCATTAGACCTTTATTGTTTGCAAAAAATTATTTTACTAATTATAGGCTTTCTATTGCTTCATTTATCAATTGTTCTACCAATTAGGCTCCGTTAATATTAAAATTATTTGCATCTAATCATATTTTGCTGCATTTGTTATGCTTTTATATATCATTTTTCATTTCATTTGAATTACTTTTCATCCAAAAAAAAAAAAAAAAAAAAAAAAAAAGAAGGAATTACTTAACATTAAACAATAGCATTTGAATTGAAATTTCAGTCGAATTTAATAAAATTTAACGAAAAATAAATGTGACAGTTTCTCCTGCAACATTTTATTGTTATTGCATTTATCGATTAAAAACGATGAGAAAAAAATTGAAAAAAATTAAAAAAAAAAAAGGATTGGTTGAAATATAAAGAGAATGTAGCCAGAGGCATTTAACCGATCATTAGAATAAAACGAACATCCGATTCCATTTTTCAGCAAATTTATTACCTTTTTCCAATCATCGATACCTTTCTAAACACACACACACACACACACACACACACACACGCACACACCTATTCAATTTATTCCCAGATAGTGGACAACCAACCTACCCAACAATTGTCCTTCTCGTCAAATTGTTGATTATAAAATTTTTAGGTATCAATAAAAAAAAAAAAAAAAAAAAGAAAAATTTCCAAACATGAGAAAATAAGTAAAATGCAAAAAGTTGAAAAAATTTGTTGAATTTTTTTATCTTTTAACATATCATTACAGTTCTTTGGATAATTCAGGTTTTTCATACGAGATTTTTATCATAATTTATGTTCGTGTAAGACATAATCTAGCTTTCATAAAGATAAACTCTAGTTTTGTAATATAATTACACATATTTTGTTGATAAATTTTGAATTCTTCGAAAAATTAGCAAATAAGGATTACTCGATTTTACTTTATTGCAAGTTTAACTGATTTCGATTCTTTTTTTTTTCTTTCTGGATAATATACAATGATATCACAGAGATTATCCATAATTTCGGTTAATGTTACGCAATAATATTTTTAGGATAAATTATTTCAAGATTCGAAAGATTATCTTCAATTAGATAAATTCAATTACCTACCCATCTGGATAAGGTAATAATCGGAAAAATTGATTTAAAATTTTCCATTCAATTTCTGTAATAATTTCTAGCTAATTAGTGGAATAAAAATAATACAGTATCCGTTTATCCGGAAAAAAAATATTCACAATATCCGTGCAGATTACTTTTACCTGGAATTTTTTTTGTTCTTCCTCTTCACATCAAAAAAAAGTTAGAGAAAATTTGTAAGAAAATTAACTTATCGCAGGATAATTCTTTCATAACTAATTTTCAATACTTTTTTTCCTCTTCCTATTTCACACTTTTATCCGGTTGTTTAGTAAAATATTTTTTCTGATCATAATGCTGCATCATATAACTAATGCAGTTTATTATTTTTGTCATTAAAAAAAAAAAAAAAAAAATTAACTGGTTTAATTTTTCCAATGATAACTGGACCGAATAGCTAATCCATATTGCAGTTAATTTAAAGTTTTCCGAAAAATATATCTCATCTTATTTTTATCCTATCTAATGATTACTGCTGCAAAATTAGAAAAAGTTTTCTGGTCAAGTTTCATTGATATGAATTTGATATCAATGATGTTTGTTTGTACGCTTTTATTATCATCATATCATTTGAGCTTATTTGTATAATTGATAAATTATTGTATTAATTAAAGATTAAATATTGTAGCAGTAAATATAAACATGTAGCACAAAATTTGCAAAATTATTGGCTTCATTTTTGATATTGATGAAAATAGGTGCTAATTATTTTTTTTTCGCTGATTTTATTTTAATCAGAATTTAAATTTATTTGTTTTTTTTTTAATTCATTCTTTTTTTCCATCTTACCTTTTCTTCTCCGTAATTTTCTTTTTTTTTCTTTTTCTGAAATAAAAAAGAAAAAACCATATTACCGAATCCCACCTGTTGCTTTTGGTTGAAAGAAATAGAAAGGATCTAAAAAAAATTTTCTTTGGAACTACTGAAATTTTTTTTTTAGATAATTTTAATTTTGCTAAACTTATATGAATGAAAACTTGCGATCCCATAATGCTAGTGCAAAAAAAAAAAAACTTGCGATTCTATGATACTAGAAAAAATAGTTGATTTGAAAGAGGAAAAAAAAAAATTGGAGTTTCAAATTTGAAAAATTTTTCAAACTCAATTAGGTTCAATTGTTATTTGAAGTATTTTATCCCTTTCCACTTTTTTTTCTTGCACCTTTTCCCCTGTCTTTTTCGCCTCGTATTTTTTTTCGTTAAATTCGGTTTCCATAGTTTTTTTGAAAATAAAAATTCCATTGATTGAAGAAATTTTTTCCTTCTGCTTTAAAAAAAAAAAAAAGAATTTCAAAGTTGAGAGAATTTTTTCGTTTTTATCTAAAAAAATATTTCATAACTGAAAAAAATTTTTTTTTTCTTTCATTTTTTTCAAAAAAAAAAAAATTTTTTCAATTTTTTAATGATATTCATTCCATTTTAAATTTCATTTATTATCAAATCTGAATGATAGCAAATTTCCGGATTAATTTGAGATTATTTCGAATATTGTTATGAACATATTTTAATATAATTCATATGAAAAAAAAAATTTGAATTTGCTAGCAATATAAGTCGTATATGGAACAAAATTAAAATTTTAAACGAAAAAAAAAAAAAAAATTCCGATTAAAAGAATGTTATCGATAGGCCAAGTTGAACATAAATTTATTCCTATATATTCATATTTAACCACTTATATATTACAATTAACCTGATAAATCCAGGAATCATTTTCCGAAAATAAAATGCAATAAAAATAAAAAATCCGGAAACGTTTCATTTCCGGATTTATTCATGTTTATTATATTTGTAGGTTTATCTGTGTGTGTGTATATGTGTGGCATTAATTAATAGTAGCCGATTTATTTTTACACATAAATGAATTGAAATTTTAAATTCACCGTAAAATAAAACGAATGAAGAGCGGGGTTGGGACAAAGAGAGAGGGAGAGAGAGGAGAGAGAGAGATTTTGGGAGAGAGTGGGGGAGAAATGGGAGGGGAAAAGCGAGAAGTTAGTTGAATTTCGGATCCAACTAAAGAACATCATAGGTTTGGCAACGCCCAAATGCAATAGTCTCGTAGTCGGTAGTAGTAATAGTTTGATGATAGCAGTTAGATTTATTCTCGAAAAGGCTATCGATATTGCATGTTGAGGGAGGGAGTCGAGAGCGGGAGAGAAAGATTAATTTCAGGCTTGCTCCATCTGGCTTATTAATTAGCCTAATAGGCTTATTATTGACAGGTAATAGATGAAGTATTGATAATTTCTATTACAATTGTATAATATCTATCTTTCATAGGTAAATTATACAATGCTAATATGCCGGTATCGATTCCATTTATGCACTTTTTCATCTGGAATATTATCCTAATATTAACTTATCATCATCATAAAACGACAGTATACGGTATCAGTATGATAATAAATGATACGACAGTGAAGAATGTACAACAGAAACGTTTCCCGCATGCAATTATTATTGGTGTTAAAAAAGCCGGTACACGAGCATTATTGGAATTTCTACGTCTTAATCCAGCAATTAAGGCACCTGGACCAGAAGTTCATTTTTTTGATAAAAATTTCGACAAAGGCTTCGATTGGTATCGGTTTGTTTTGCTTTTTTTTCTTTTTTTTTTCCAACTTTTTCCTCTTTCTGTTGCTTTTTTTTACTTTTTTTTTCTTTTTTGTTTCATTCGTTTGTTTTGTGCATTTATTTTCACTCAAATAATCTAATAGCAAATGTTAAAAATTAGCTCTAATTGATATTTTAATTAATAATAAAAAATAGGTCATATTATTGAACAGACTGATTACGAGTAAAATCAAGAAGAAAAATTTTTTTCCTACAAATTTAAGTTAAGTTTTTTGAGTTTTCAAATATATGTTATTAATGGTTATTTTATGTTTGCTAAAATTAACTTGTTAAAATAAATAATCGATTCATGTACAAGAAATATTTCCATGTTTTTGTTTACACTTGTTTTTTGAATAAATGGAACAAAAATAACTAAATTTTTAGTTCGAATAATAATAATAATAATATGATATTTTCATTCGAATAATAATAATATGACATAGGCGAATTTTTGGATAAATTTACAAATAAATAAATTATTTTCATTGTATATTTTTAAAATTTTAAACTGAATCAAATACAAATAAATGAATAAATAACTAACTAACTAACTAAATAAATAAATAAACAAATAAATAAATAAATAAATAAATAAATAAATAAATAAATAAATAAACAAATAAATAAATAAATAAATAAATATATTTATATGTATGTCGAAATTAAAAATCTCAAAATACTCCATTTAATGAATGAAAATTTGAATAATAAATGATAGAATTTTAGTATTCAATACATTTTTAGATAAGCAGCTAGATTAATTCAACGAATGTTTCCTCAAAAACCACTATACTTTGATTAACATCATTATCATCATCATCATCATTATCATTATCATCATTAACACTAAGAGGTTTTATTTTACCTCTTTCTTTCTCTCTCTCTCATATTACGTCATTAATTCTCTTTATTTTACGGTCCTTTCTTGATCAATCCAAACCGTACTTATTACCAATTCAGGATTTTCGATTTATTCTTTTCTCGCTTCTTTCTCTTGCTCTCTCTCTCTCTTTTTCGTTTTTTCTTTTTCCTTCCATTCATCTATCTCGCAATTTTTTCATCTTTTACCTGTTCCACTTGATTGCATTCTTGAATTTAAGTACCACTTTCGAGCTTACTGTAAGATGATCGAGTACTTAAGTATAATATCTCATATACATACGCAACAATTCTTCATTTACTCCTGCTTCATTTATTCTATTTATTTATGCTTCATTAGTTGACATTGATAGGGAAAGGTAATATTCACACCTTTGCTGTCTTTTTCTTTCCTTCAAATTACTCAAAAATAATACCAAAAAAATTTTACTCTTCCTTCTATTTTTATAAATGTCATTGATTTTTTCAAAACAAAAATTAAATTTTAATTCAAAATTTATTAATTTAATATATATATATTGAAATAAACGAATACTAAAATTACTTACCTAATTACTTCAAATTTATCGATATCTATAATCAATTAATTAGGTGAGTGTTTAATTTAATACTGCAAAAAAAATTTAATTCAAAATTTACTAATTTAATATGAATTGAAATTAACGATTGCTAAGATTATTCACTTAAAAACATCCCATTTCTCGTCATGTATAATCAATAATAATGCCTAATTTAATAATAGAAAGAATAATTATTTTAATTAAAAAATTTTTGCTAATTTAATATATGTATAAATTGAAAATAAAATTATGAGTTAGTGTTCAATTTAACGATATGCGTACACAAGTCAATAATGTCTAATTTTACTTCTTATTCTTCGGTCAAATAATTCGTTTCATAAATTTTTGACATAAAATAAAATTTTTCAATTTCCATTTTCGGAAAATTATATTCAAAATTTAATTAAATGGAATGATTTTGCGAAAATGATGAATGAAAGAGAGGGAGTTAGGCTCATTTCAAAAATGTGATATATTGGATGACAACCATATCAGATGTTTGGGATGGATTCATTTTAATGAAATGGTTTACATCGTTAAATAATCTGTGATAAACTGTTTACACATTTGGCACTATCATCAATTTAATGATTGGTTGTTGAGTGGGTTTATAAGCCTAAGCCTAGGCTCCTCAAATTACTTAAATCAAATATTGCTAATCTGTTACAGGGTTTATTTTCAAATATAAGCTTATAATAATAATTGACATGTATTAATGATTATTTGTCAAAAATTTTACTTCTTTTCTAGATTCTAGGAAATTTTAACTTTAAATGTTTCATTTTTTAACTTTTTCTCGGTTTTTACATAAAATTTTTAAAATAATGTAGATGAAATAAGGCAAATGTAAATTTTATCTTTTTTTAATTTTGAAAATTTAATTTAACTATGTTTAATTACTAACTGACATAAGTATTATACTTAAATGCGAAACTTTTTGCTTCTGAGAAAAAAAAAAATCTCCATTGATCATATTTAATAACTATTTTGTGGAAGAAAAAATAAACCAACTTGAAATATGAAAAACTTGGAATCAAACTTTTTTTTAAAAACTTGATATTGTAAATTAAAGAAATAGGAAATAATTTTGATGATATTGAATTTAAATTTGTCATTCTTGATTTTATTTGCCTTTTTTTTTCTCCTATATGAAAAGATATCATTTATTTTTGAATAGCATTAAAATATGATATATTTGAGAAAATTATTTGGAGTGAATTATTTCGATTGTCTCAATTCAAAATTTAGGTTCCTCGAAGTTTAATTAACTAAAGGCACTTGAATGGATTTTAATTATCGATCAATTCAAACGAGCTTATTTCAATTTTTTCTTTCTTTCTTTTCTTTTTTTTCTCGTTTTTCTTTTTTCAAATTAATTTATTGAAAAAAAAAAATGCTATTAACTTGCTGGCACTCATCATTAAACTAAACTGAGCAACAATATATGGGAAAGGAAGGAGAAACGAAGCAATTTCAAAAAAAAAAAATGAATTGTAATCGTTAATTCTAGCTACCTTTTAAACTTCTCTTTTTTCTTTTTTTTTTACTCCTTCAAGCAAAAAAAAAGAAAAGTTCAGAAATTTTACAAATTAAGGAGACATTTGTAATTCTCTCTCTCTCTCTCTCTCTCTCTCTCTCGCTTTCTCTCCTTCCTACCATTTCGAATATTTCAATTATGATTATTTAATTTTTACATTTAAAAAAATATCGATTCATTTTTAACAATTCGATGATAGATTTAAGGATTTTGTTTAATTTGATCATCGCAATACGCTTTTTTTTTTTTTAAATCTCCTCTTTTTCATAACTGGTTTTATATTTTGAAAGAATAATTACCAGGAATTTTTTTCGTAAAATTTCATTTTTATTTAAAAAAAATGAAAAAAAAAAAGAAAAAAAGAAAAAAGAGCAAATAGAAAAGAAATAGAGTAAAGATGAAAGGAAAATAAAACATGTATGTATATTTAAGATTTCTTTTTTTTTTTTTGGTAAATCCGATATATTGCAATAGTGATATCCTGAAAATAGTTATTAACGAATGAAAAATAAGATTTGAGAAGATAGAAGAAACGATAAATGAAAATGAAAAAATGAGATAGCGTAAAAGAAAAGAAAAGAAAATTTCCTTTTTTTAAAAGTAATAAATTATTTTGAGTTATTTTATACCTTTTGATGCTTTAATCAGTCATACAAATATTTTTTTAATAATAATAATAATAATAATAATAATAATAATAATAATAATAATAATAATAATAATAATAAATAAATAAAAAATAATTGTTGTTGTTGTCATATTATCGAAAAAATGAAAATGAAAACTATTAAAATAGAACTTCTTTTTTTTTTGCACTTTAGCTGCTTATATATTTCACACAGATGTAAATTATCCATTAAAGCTTTTTACTTTTTTTTTTTTCCATCCATATTTGCCTAAATGAAATATTCCAGCAGTACATTTAAAAAAGAAAAAAGAAATTTGAAATAGAATTTAAAAATTTCCATGAAATTTATTGTTAAACTATTTGTTTGCTAATTAAGCAACAGATGAAAATAGCCGAGTCAAATAATAAATTATCATTTCTTTCAACTGAAAAGTGCCGAACAAAAAAAGATGAATAAAAAATGAAATGAAAGAAAAGAATATTTTAATAAGAAAAAAAAAGTGAAAAATAAAAAAATTATAAATAATAAAAATTTCTAATTAAAAGAATGGAAAAGAAGGAAAATTAATTTATCTTCTATTATTTATTCATCATTGAAACATTTGCATGCAATTATAATAGCAACAATTCATGCAATTAAACAATTTTTCATTTTCTAAAATTTATTCAAATTGAATGAAAAATTTTTGTTTCTTTTTCATTTTATATGAATAATTTTTTTTTTTTTTTTAAATAAATTTCATTTTCCTCTTTTTTTTTGCTTATGTATATTTGCTATTTGAGTGCACATATTTTTAAATTTTATTATCAATCTATTTGATTATTATTGATAATCATTTTTGAAAGAGTAAAAGATAAATTATAAATACATGTATGAGAGATATTAGATATTTAAAAATCAACATTTCTAGATAGTTTTTTTCTTTCTTGCCTTTTTTTAATTGATATTTTTATCGATCATTCCGTTCTATTTCATTTTTTTTTTTTTTTGAAAATGATGCACTAACATTAAAAATTTAACGATTTCTTCATTTATTTATACTTCGTTTTCGTATTCGTTTCCTTTTTTTAAATATTTTCCATGAAATAAATTTTTCTTTTTCTTCTCAGCAAAGTTAACAACACGATAACAATTATAATTAGTTCATTTTAGAAAAAGAAAAAACTTTACTCTTGTAATATAGAGTAATTATAAATGCTTTATTATTAAATTTAACGAAAAAATTTTCGTTAAATTTAAAATTCCTCACATTTTCTCTTTTTTATTGATTTTAAAGATATATTAAAAAATAAAATTTAATTATTTTCCTCTTTTCAATATCAATGAAAAATTTTGCTGATGCTTAAACATGACTGTATAAAAATGTTTACAATAATACTGATAAAAAATTAATAATTTGATATAAAAAATAAAATTTTTGATTAAAATTGAATAAATTACAACAAGTCGCTTTCATTCATGTTTATTCATCAAATCTGATTTTAAATAGCAATTAATTTTGCTGCATCCTAATTTTTAAATACTGCTTTTCGTATAACTGTACTAATCAGAAATTTTATATCATAAATATATTAACAATCTAATATTTCATATAATAGACTAGAATTCAAATAATTCAAAAGGATAGCTATTTTACTAATGAAATTTTCATGAAAAAATTAAATTATGTAATGATTACTCAAAAGCTTAACTAAATTTCTTTTTTTATTCTAAAATCAAACCAAAAAAATTCCTTATTTTAATCTAATAAACACTTTTTTCTTCAATAAAACTTATTTTAATAAAAGTTTTTCAATTTCAAACTTCATTTTTTAGCTTGAAGTTTAAAAATTTCTGTCATCATTGATTGGTCAGTAAAGCATAAATTTTTTTCTTTGCAAATAATATTAATTTTGTAAATAAATTAACGCGAAATGGTTAAAGTTGGGAAGAAATGTGATCAAATTAAAAAATATTTACAATTGATTGAAAATAAAGAAAAGTATATTATTTTCAGTAAATTTCACTTTATATTATTTTTTTCTCGAAGCTTTTTCTATAATTTATAAAAATTCGATTGCAACTTTTTTTTTCTCTCTGAAACTCAAGATTGAAAAATTTAAATTAGTATAAAATGATAAAAGTTAGAAGAAAAAATGTTATTATAATCAAAAAATATTATGATTAATTGGAAATACGGAAAAATGTAGTATTTTTAGTGAGTGTTATTTTTTTTTTTTTCAAAACTTTGTTCCTATAATTTGTAAAAATTTGATTTTAACTTCTTTTTTTTGGAAAACTCAAAATTAAAAAGGTGAAAAATAATAAAATATTATGAATATTTCTTTATGTATATGTGTGTGCATTTAAGCGAAATCTTTTTTGTTTTTTTTCCCAAATTAATTCATAAATATCGGTAAAAATGAAAATGGCTATCCGATCGGATGCATTAAAATATATATCTATCTATCCGTGTTTATGTACATTAAAAAATGAATCGTTTTGGAAAAGCCTATTTATTTCATAGTCCATTAAGAAAATATAAAATAAAAATGAGGGAAAAAGAAAGGTAGCACTTTCTTAGAATGCTACATACGAAAAGATCGGCTATAAGTGAAATGAAGGAAAAAGACGAAATTTTCGACGGGAAAAATTCAGGAAAAAAAAGGAGAAAAGAATATTTTTGGTGTGGTTAAAAATTAATCAAGGACAATTTTTCCATAACAATTTATCCGAAATATATTTTTTAACCAATTTTTTTTTTTTTTTTTTTTTTTTTGATTGTCCTTAGTGTCACAATTTGATGCAATCATAGCGCTATTTGATAAATGTGATCAATTTATTTACATGAGGTTAAGATGGGCAAAGTACTCGAATTGTGGTTCTGCAAACTTGAAGATCTTTATCAGTAGTAATTTATCGGATAATCTTTACCTTCTTGTTCTTCTCTCTTTTTTCCCCTCCCATTTGTATTGCTAAATTGAAATTTGAAGTATATTTATTTAATAAAAAAGAAAAAAATGAAATTAATCGGAAAAAATGAATAAAAAAAGGATAGAAAACACTATTTAATTATGATAATGATAATAATGAAACAAGGAAGAGAGCGGACAAAATAAAATAATTATTTTTAATATAAAAATAAAAAAATATGAAGACCAAAAATAGTAATTATCGCAAAAATAAATAAACTATACTTATTGCTTGAGATGAAGCATGCTTAACGAATAACTGATAGCTAATTAAGCAAATAGATGAATAATTAACGAATATGGTATGCAAATAATTTGATTTAACAATGCTTATCAAATATGCAGGGATGGTAATTAGATTAATTAAGAAAAATAGAAATAGAAAAAAAAAAAAAGAAAAATTACCAAAAACAAGTTGCGAGTATTAAAGCTTTTAACCGATTAAAAATAAAATTTTCAAATTTGATAAAAGATTGCAGATTCGAATGATTCATAATTAATATTAATTTTGTTTTTTTTAAATAAATATTCCAGTTTTTTTCATTTAAACACTTGAATCCTTTCATCATATAATTTTATTTCAATGCGATATGCAAATTTAATTTTCCAATATGTCACTTGAAATTTCCGGTTTAAAACCAAGATTAAAATTAGTGTAAATAAAAGCTAAATTAGAATGAAATGAGGCATCATCCAATAATTAACCTTCACTAATTAATTTGTCAAGTATAACAGCTGATTCGCAGGAAGGTGAAGAGTTGCTGCTGCAACTTGTCAGCCTAGTAACAGGCGCATTTTTACAGTTTTGTCAGTTTTCCGATCACAAATCCAATATCGGCAATAATCTTCAAGTCATTTGTTCTGATAAATTTCCACTCAAATTAGATAATTAATCACGCAAGTTGACACACACACACACACATACACACACACACACACACACACACACATACATACACACACACACACGCACACATATACACATGCACATATTTATTTGAATTCTTATTAATTAACATTGTTTATTATTTAGGAGGTCATTTGGTTCGTTAGTTGAGGTCATCCATCATTCGGAAACATATGGGAGGATTATCCGTCAGCAAGTTTTAGCATCAATACCAAACAAACAGTATATTATGAATAATTGTTTGAAAATGAAACATTATAAAATTTTGTTATAATAAAAATAAAATTTACTGAAAACGAATTTATTGAAAAAAAAAAAAAAAACAAATTAGATTTAAAAAAAATTTGTTCCAAAATTTTCAACAATAATTTTTCATTTTTGGATATAACAAAAAATTTTGCTAAATTTTCCACAGCTTTAGATAGATATTTTGTCGTTTTTTTCTTTTATACAATTTAAAATTTTCCATTTTTACAAAATGAAATTTGTCTTAGTGATTGAAAATGCTTCAACATTAGTTGTAAATTTTAAAAGCAAATTACCTCATTCTAAACAAATTGCTCAATAAAATTGAGCAATTCCATTTTACAATATATTGAAATTGATGTAGTAGTAGTAATAGTAGTAGAAAGGGGGGCGAATGAAAGTTACTGACGAATGTTGAATTGAAAATTAATTGAAAGTTACAATTGATCACATTGCATTTGGTCATTTGTAAATAGGTTTTATCCCTCGAGAATTTCAATAAAATTAAAATTAAAATCTGATTTTGATAATACAATATGATCGAGACGAAAGAAGTGATAAAAGGGAAAAGTGGACACTAACATTTAAAATGATTGAAAGTGTGAATGAAATTGGAAAACAAATATTTGATACTTTAGCTTCGAGATGATAATACATGCTTGATTATCAGATTATGAGAATGGAAACGAAACAGGCGTTAATTGCTAATTAGCTTCAAATTACAAAATTGCCATCTTACTCATTACTCCGATCTTATCCCAACTCTCTTTCCTTCTTATTGCAATAAATTCAATTAGTGCAAAATATATTGGCTTAACTGACAATTCGTCACAAATCTACGAATTCATTCATTTGAAAATATACCGAAAATTTGCATACGTTTACAGCTAATATTAGAATGTATAATTTTCAAATTTTTTTTGTTTTTTTTATAAATATAAATTTAGTATTTCTTTATTAAATTAATTGTGGATACTTTTTAATTTTAAAACAATTTTCTGTTAAATTAATTACTAATGTCCTTTAATTTATTTTTTTTTTTTGGAGTATTAAAATATGAAATGAATTAATCAATTTTGCAAAATATTATTAAAAATATTACCGTTTTCTTTTTTTTTTTTTGGAAATTTTACTGAATTGTGATAGTGATGAAAACTTTCCAACAATAACAATATTTCAATAATGATTGTAATGAAAGCTATTAAATGATAGTAATTAAAGGAATTGACAATAGTATTATGGTAGTTATGATTATTGCAATTGATAATAATAAAAATAGTAGTAAGAATGATAGCAATGAAATCGATAATGATAATATGAAATGGATTAAAAGCGTTGTTATCAATACAATGAAAATAGTAGCCGAATAAAAATACCTGTAATCGGTTGTTAATTACAAAGAAATATATGAAGTAAGCTTATTGTGACGTAATTAGTGGGTTCTTTCAAAAACTTTTGAAGATGATTTTAGGGCGGCTTCGAAAGGTACCAAATGAAAAGGTAAGTGGGGAGAGAGAGAGAAAAAAAACCGGTAACACCAAAATAAAATTACAAGAGAAACAGACATAAAAGATAATAGTATCAATTACATCATATTTACGGGTAACTGTAGAAGATGGGTTTACTACTGTTATGAAGAGATGATTGGTTGCTGACCTCTATCATTGGGTAAAGATTGAACTTTTGTCGTTTGATGTCACCGACAGTACTGTCATTGTGAAATTTGACAACTTAACTGACAATCTCATCTCTTACATTCTTCCCCAAATCATCCCATCGATCAAGTTTCTTTCGATTGTTCCAAACTACTACTATTTCAATAAATTGCTCCTTAATTAGGGAAGTAGTAATACTACGTTCTACAATCGTCTTTTTTTTTTTTTTTTAGTTTAATTTAATTTAATTTTCTCCAATTTTAATCTATCTGTATTTCTTTCTTTCTCTCTTGCTTTTTCACTTTTTTCAAGGGAAATATTTTGAAATTACAAAATGAAAGATGGTAATGAACTGAAAGTAAAAGAGACATCTGGGAAAAGAAATAAAGGAATCATTAAAAAAGAATTAAAATGAAAAGGAATTTAGTTCTTATATAATTCGAAACAAAGAAAAAAAAAAAAAGTATTACGATAGATATATCGTAATACTTTTTTCTAGGTATTAATTTGAAATTAATTAAACATAGAATGGTATATATTTGAAAAAATTTAAATAAAAATTTTGAAAAATTCAAATTAAACTGAGAAATATTTCGGGTGAACTTCATTAAATTTTAATTTTCTTACATACAGTTTTATTATTACTGTATTATAAAATATTATTGATTTAATTGAAAAATAAAAATTAATTTATCATTTATATGATAAATATGATAATTTGCTTTAAAAAAATGATGGCAAATATATTAGTTTGATGAAAATTTTTTCAAATATTTTAGAAGTAGAATGCCGGAAACAAGCAATACGGAAATAACGGTGGAAAAAACACCGGCATATTTTGTAAGTAAAACAGCTCCCGGACGAGTTCGTAGTTTCAATTCAACGATTAAATTGATTGTCGTTGTACGAAATCCGATCACTAGAGCTATATCAGGTAAATTTTATGAAATTTTACTCGAACATTTCACTACAAATAAAATAAAACTTCCAACACCCACCTTTAAGTTTCAACACTTTTTTTTCTCAATTTTTATATAAAAATTTGAAAGTTTCCATTTCAATTCAGTAAAACAGCATTATATTTATATCTGCAAAATTAATTTGGTTTTAGATTATAATTTCAAGCAAATTTTGAGTAGTTTTAAATTTAAATTTTAGATTATACACAAGCAATCAGCAAAAAGAGACGGAATGCTTTAATGCCAAGTTTTGAAGAAATGGTACTCGGCAACAGTTCATCTAATGCAACTGGTACTCCAATTACTATTAACTCCTAGATTTCCTGATGTTTCGAGCTTTTCGAATTTTAAAGTATCAGTAGCTGCGTAAAATCGAATTTTAATTGAAAATTTAAATTCAAAATTTATAATAACAATAATGCTTGGTAGGCATGAAAAATGGTGTAAACGCTTCATGGGGTGCAATTCGAATCGGAATTTACCATCGGCATATCCGGCGATGGCTTCAGCATTTTCCGCTCCATCAAATTCATTTTGTGGATGGCGAACGATTGATCACAAATCCTGCTGCTGAAATTTATGCTGTTGAACGATTTCTAACTGTTAAACCAGGTATTTTTTTCAAAAAATTGCTAAAATTTCAATTTATTATTCGAACGAAATATTTTTACATTCATTTATAAAATTTAGAAGTTTAAATTTAGAACTGACTTCATTAATCATTTCCTTTTTTCTCTTTCATCTTTTGCAAAAAAATTATCATAAAATATTTCACGTAACATGTTAAGTTGTATTAATAAAATTATCATCATTAACCTGTATTTATTTGTCATTTCATATTTTTTTATCGTTAAAAAATATTTCTATCAAATTGGAACTTTGAAAATGTTCCAGTTGTTCAACAATCAAATTTTGCAACAGATCCACTGAAAGGTTTTCCATGTATTTTACGAAAAGATGAAAGTTTGCATTGTCTCGGGAAAACAAAAGGTCGAGCACATCCACATGTACGATTCGATGTTATTCAAAAATTGGAAGATTTTTATCGTCCACAAAATGAGGAATTTTTTAAACTTATTAACAGAAGGTTTCATTGGCATACTTATCATTATCATTAGCTAAGTTTCTGTGCCTTTCTTTTTTTTTTTTTTTTATTAATACTTATCAGACCTCATTTGTATTTTATCGTAATAGTAATTATTGATAACTTTATTTATTATTTATTTTTCTTTGCTGAAAAAAATAATATCCTTGGATTAGTTGAAATTGCATCATTTTATATTATTAAATTTAGAAATTTAAAAATTTTTATTTATATTCATAGCATTTCGCCAATTTTAAGCACATGTGATGTTTAAGTTCTAATTAAATTCGAAATAGTGATTTTGAATATTTTGAGAAATTTATCCTATATCATCAATATTGAGCTTTAATTTCTAAATAGATTCGATGAAACAATTTGAGAAGGAACTATGCTAATTAGCCTTTTTCGGTGGCAGCTTCTGATGCTACTAGAAGTTTTATAATCCAGAAGTTTTTTTTGGCAATTAATTTTCTTGATAGATTCATTTCTGTTCAAAAATTTTCTAATTTTGCAAATTTTTTTCTTCTTTGATTGAGCAATGATGCGATGACATTAAAATTGCTGTTATTAATCGTTTGATTTAACTTAATTTAATATTTTGTTGCTTTTGCTTGATCTCGTCGTATAATTTATAACTTTTCACTGTGTATATCTAGTGTTAAGCAGAAATTTTCGGGTATTATTGATTAAATTATGATTGGATTATTTGTATGTTTCGTATTCTCATACGTCAAAATACGTTTACGCCTACCAGAAGATAGCGAACTTTAAAAGTGATTGCAAGTAGTACAATTTGAACGAATAATTAAGGCTAGAAAAACTTTTTGATTATTAATCGGCATTGAAATTTCAAAATTTTAGAATCCAATAAATATTAAAATTTCCAATTCAAGTATGAAATCTTCCCATCCAAGTTGCTTATAATAAATTCCTTCGCTATTATACCATAACTAAAATAAGATAATTGTTATTCTATTTGTACTGTGATACTGTAATTTTTAGATTTGGTATATGTTTTATTAATACGATTTATAAATTCCGATTAAAATTATTAATCAAAATATCATTGTAGAAAAGCATCCATGCATCCTAAACGCATGAAAAATTTGCAAAAACTAGTCTTTAAACTAATGAAACATTTGAACATAAGTAGCGAATTCTACGCTTCAAAAACGAATGAAGTTTGATGAAAATTGTAAACGTAGTGAAAAAATATTTCATAAATGAAGAGACGATGAAGATAGGTATGATTTATCACACAGAGATTAAGAAAATTATCACATTAGAAATTGTAGCAAATGCTGTAATCTATATAAATAAAAATGTAAATGCTACCTGTTACAACTCTAATAACTCCTCAAGTTTTCCACCGATTTTTTCCAAATTTTGACACAACCTTGCATTCAAGTAGGCAAGTGATCTTTTATACACCTACTTACTTTTTTTCACGTGTCACGTACTTGACAACTAAAAATAAGTGAGGAGGCGGAGTTCATTGGCTCCGCCTTCCTCTTTTTCTCTCATTCACCTTCTTCCGCGCATCTCTCTAACAGTAACAACAGCTAGCCCTCCCTCTTTTCTCTCACTTCTCATTCTCCTTCTTCCCCCACTTCTCTAATAACAATTAATAAAAGAAATAAAAAGTCGAAAAAAAAAAATTTTGATGAAATATTAAAATGATAATAATAAAAAGAAAAAAATTCACAACAAAAAGTAAAAAAAAGAACAAACCTCTTTTTGAAAGGTATTTGAATCTACATTATCATCGTTCCAGTCATTGATGGTTTCGTTCTATCAGTAATACACTTCCTAAAGGAATAGATAAAAATTACAAATTAGTTGAAAATATTATTAAAATTGAAATGAATACCATCAAATTAAAAATTATATAATATAATATATAAGAATAAAAAAGAAAAAAATTCCTAACAAAATGTAAAAAAGGAACAAGCCTTTTTTTGGAAGACATTTTGAATCTATATTATCATCTTTTCGTTCCAATAGTCGTAAATGTTGAAATGCTAGTAATTACTGCTTTGAAAATCTGATCGAAGTTGAATTCCGAGTATTGCACTGCTTACTGAACTGAACGCTGATGCTCTTAAAAAAATAATTAAAAAATAATGTACAATAAAAAAGCATATAATTAAAAAGTAAAAAGCTAAGAAAAAAATAGAAGAAAATCGGATTTCATAAAAGCTAAAAAATTAAAGAAATAAAAAGTCGAAAAAAAAATTTTGATGAAATATTAAAATGAATATCATGAAATCAAAATTATATAATAGTAAAAAAGAAAAAAATTCCCAAAAAAGTGTAAAAAAGGAACAGGCCTTTAATCAATTAAAAAATACATAGTACATCACTTTTTTTCTAGGTAAATTAAACATAAAACAATAAGGAATATAATTAAACAAAAAAGCTAAGAAAAAAATGGAAGAAAATCTGTATAATAATAAAAAGAAAAAATTCACAACAAAAAGTAAAAGAAAGAACAAACCTTTTTTCGAAAGATATTCTGAATCTACATTATCATCGTTCCAGTCATTGATGGTTTTCATTCTACCAGTAATACACTTTCTAAAGGAATGGATAAAAATTACAAATTAGTTGAAAATATTATTACAATGAATATTATCAAATAAAAAAAATGGAATAAGTTCAATAAGGAGCTAATTATGCGCACAGCGCCTGCGCACATGTAAGCATCAAATATGATGATCGATCGCGTGTGCTCACATACGCGAGCATCAAACGTGGTGATTATTCACATGTGCCAACGAACGTGCGAACATCAAACGTGACGATTAGTCATCACGGCTAGCAAGAGAGAGTGGAGTTTACTCCTTTTTTTCTTTCATTCTCCTTCTTCCGCGCATCTCTACCTTTTTTTCTCTCATTCCCTGCCGCGCATTTTAATTTCAATGTTTTGGACGGACGAACATTTTCGGACTTTTTTTTTTTTTTTTGGTTTTTATATTTTTAAATTTAAGATTTTCAACTTACGATCATTTCGGCATTTACGACTATTAGTATCTTTAATATCATATGTCGGAAATTCCGAGAAACTTCGAGATATCAATTGTTTAATTCAATCATTTTTGCCGTTCTGAATTGTCATCTCAAAATGTAATCAATAATTTAAATATTGTAATTCTAGCAGGATCCTCTCTCTATAAATAAGAAGAGGATCTTGACTACATTCATTGTCAAAGGATACGCTACCAGGATCGGTTGGTTGCAATCAAATTCTCGGGTTCCTCCCTCTATAAAGAAGAAGAAGGGTCCTAACTACAATTCTTGACTGCACTAAAATTCATTGTAAAAAGTTACGCTATTGTGGGGTCAGTTGGTTGTATTAATATTGGATTTTTAGTGTATTGTCGTGGTATCGTGTTTCATAATAAAGGCTTAATTACCCAAGTGCAAGGTTTATCGCAATTCAAACCAGTAATCGATACCATAATGTAATTATTAATCAAGGATTAAATTTCAAATCAAGCCGACTGGTTACGCAGCTCACAATAACTCACGACCGCAAAAGTAAGTAATACTGTCGAACTCAAAAAATAAAAGTTATTTTTCATCGAAAAAAGAAAGTAATTCCCGACATCATATGTAATTTTTTGCAGCATCAGCGTTCTGTTCAGTAAGCAGTGAAATACTCGCAATTCAACTTCGATCAAATTCTCAACACAGTAGGTAAAAACTTATCTGTTACTACTCTAATAATTCCTCAAATTCTCCACCGATTTTTTCCAAATTTTGACACAACCTTGCATTCAAGTAGGCGAGTGATCTTTTATACACCTAATTACTTTTTTTCACGTGTCACCTATGTGACAACTAAAAATAAATGAGGTGGCGGAGTTTAAGATAATAATAATAATGAATTTAAAATTTTAAATTCAAAATTTTGAACGAACGAACATTTTGCCATTTTCTTTTTTTTTGCTTTTTATATTTTTAAAAATAAGATTTTGAACTTACGAACATTTCATCATTTACGACTATTAGTATCTTTTAATATCATATGTAATTTTTTGCAGCATCAGCGTTCAGTTCAGCAAGCAGTGCAATACTCGGAATTCAACTTCGATTAAATTTTCAAACCAGTAGGTTAAAACTTTCCGAGGTTTAAGATTTTGAACAAACGACTAATTATGACTGTTAGTATCTTTTAATATAATTTTTCAAATGCGGCACAGCAATAGCAACGTTCCAACAATTCACTTGAGCATTTAGAATTCAAGTTGAAGTTGAATCAGAAGTCAATTTTTAGAATAGTTGGGGGCAATCCGTATGCCTTGATTCGTGAAGAAAATGCCTCTGAGACGACGATCAAACTTGAGTCGTCGTACTCGCACAGCGCAACGATTACAGCGATTAGATGGAAATCGAAGTCACGAAGAACGGGTATCAGATACTGAGCGAAGAAGACAAAGGATGGCTCAAAACGAGCAGGCCAGACTTGAGGATGCGCGATTGCGAACACATCGATCTTCTTCGACAGTTTCAAGTTTGCTTTCTTTTCAACAGAATGAAAGTGTGGCTGAAAGACGTCAACAAGAAACAGAAAATCAACGTCGAACAGGACTGCGTGCGCAGCCATCACGTGATTTTAATCGCCTTGCATTCCGTTATAATCCAGCTGATAATTATAGTTTGAATACTGAAAAATTTGATTATGTAAAATTATTATTCATCGTTCAGTATAATTTCATTCCATATAAATAGTGATCAAAATCATTCATCATTCATTACAAAATAATTTTCGTTTTGACTGACTATCATCAGGTTCATATCTGAATCAGTCGCAGTATTTTAGATATTAATTTCCTTATCACTTTCGTGCATTTTGATGCTTGTATTTACCTATTTTATTGGAATAGAATAATGAAAATTCAAAGTATTCTAATCAAAAGGGATATTTATAAAAAATAGTGTTTGTTGGAATAAAATGGAGGAACTAAGGCTGTGTTATACTCCTTGTAGTTGTAATCAATATAAATTGGCACTAGTATTTAATCTGTAATTATGCGCAAGTGCATATTTTTTCTAATTTATCTTTTTCCTTTCATAATATTCCTATGAAATTTACTTTCTCATCATATGAAATATTAAAAGTCTTCGAAATTTTCTTCTCATTCTTATTTCCACGGAATGAATTTCTGAAATTTCTGAAACTTCTCAAATGAAAGATCGTTGATTTTCTGTTGAGGTAGTTTAATTTTTCCAGCAGCGCAACACATTCCTTTTGCTTCTCCTTTGAATTTCAGAGCCTTGCAATAAGGGCATACTTCATTCATAGTGCCAATGAGAACATGCGGATTCAAACTATAATTATCAGCTGGATTATAACGGAATGCAAGGCGATTAAAATCACGTGTTGACTGTGCATGGAGTCCTGTTCGACGTTGATTTCCTGTTTCTTGTTGACGTCTTTCAGCCACACTTTCATTCTGTTGAAAAGAAAGCAAACTTGGAACTGCCCAAGAAGATCGATGAACAAAGAATCGAAGATCGAAGAACGCAACCGCGCATCCTCAAGTTTGGCTACACGTCGCTGTGGTCGCATTTGAAAATAAGTTTT